>OZ017743.1:43653755-43783755 GCA_963969285.1 Odontomyia ornata
GCCAGGTCTCGTTTTGTTATGCCGTGGGGCGCCTTCAAGCTGAGGAGTCCCTTTTCTAGCAGGAGGGGGAGGGGGAAGTGGAAATGCCAGAAGAGCCATCCCCCAGCCCCAGCGCCCCCGACTGCTGTGAGTCCCTTTTATATTTTTGGACTGCCTGAGCATAATGTGCCACCTGGTTCCATTTGTCAACCGATTCGAGCATCACCGCAACAATATTATCCGGGGTGAGCTCTGCCGTCCCTTCGTAGCCTGACCCATTTTGTACACGCAAAAAATGTGTGACAGGCATTGTCCTCCCCTCCTGTGCAGAACCGACAATTGGGGGACCGTGACTTACCGATTTTGTGCAGGTAAGACTGAAAACACCCGTGCCCGCTCAAAAGTTGGGTCGGATAGAAGTCAGTCTCACCATGCCTTCCATTTAGCCACGGTCTCACATCGAGGATGAGGCGCGCAGTCCACCTTCTCTTCGTGCAATTCATCCAAGACTGCTGCCAATCGTTGAGCGAGCGCTGTCTCTCCTCGCGGACAACTATCTCCACCGCATCCTCGGTACGGCGCAGGTAAATAGCGCGGCACTCTCTAGCAAGAAGGGCGACAGGTATCACGCCTGCAATCACTCTCACTGCCGAGTCGGAGACTGTTGGATACGAAGATGCAATTCTCAGTATTCCTCTTCTCTGTACCTGTGCCAAATGTTTTTGGTATACCTCCTTGCTCAGAGCGTCGCCCCATACCTCTGCTCCATACAGTAGCACTGACCCTACAGCACTCATCAAGAGGCGTCTTCTTGATGGGCTGGGTCCCCCTACGTTGGCCATAAGTCGACTCAGGGCCGATCTTCCCGAAGCAGCCTTCTCAGCCGTTGCCCCGATTTGCTCAGAGAAACTCATCTTCGAGTCGATCTGTAGACCCAGGCACTTCACCGCTGGCTTCGATTCGATTTGTATGTCTCCAATACTGGTCATCCATAGTCTAGGGATTCTAGTTTTTGTCAAGATGACCACTTCGGTTTTCTCCAGTGCTAAACTCAGCCCGCGAGCAGTCATCCAGTCCCTCACTTGGCGCATTAGCATACCTAGCCTAAGTTGTGCTTGTTCAACGGTGCGTCCAGCGACCAGAGCCGCAACATCATCCGCATAGCCGACCAAGCGCGACTCATCTGGCATCTCAAGTCTAAGTAGCCCGTCGTAAGACACGTTCCACAGGTCTGGACCAATGATGAATCCCTGGGCAACACCCGATGTGATTTGAATCTTTTGTTGGCCCTGGGTCGTGTCGTAGAGCAGGCTTCGTTCCTTTAGGATGCGAGCGTTAAGGTCCGTTTTCTGCATCCATAGTAAAGCACAGGTCTTATTACAGATTTGTATATTGGAGCTTTATTTTGCTGTGTTTTCTAGCTGGCTCTCGTTATTTGGCACTTAAATACATAAGTTTGCCCAAATGTTTGATAGTGTATAGACGAGGTGTAATGTTTTGATTAATTGAGGTATTTTTTCTTGAGCTTTATTTTATTTTCATTGATTCGTAGTACAACTAGTTTTGCTTTGCTGTCAAGTTTCAGAAAAACTTCTCTGGCGGTTGCTAACGACTATGACAAACTGTTGATTTCGTTTGCATCGACTACCGCTTGCCTCTACCTGCGTAGTAACATATCTCTTGTACCGACAGTAGCTTCCTTAAGACATACTCTAGAGCTAGATCGGGCAATAGGGCCAAACCATCTCATGTTTTAGCCCTGTTGGTGAGTTGGTGATTGGTGTGGATTTCGAAGGTTGTCGACTTTATAGTCATTCGGGTAAGACGGACTAATTTGGCTGGAATATAAGCATTATATTTTTTTAAGGGGGTTGGGGGTGGACACCATGTAAGCACTAAGTGTCGGGCTCTTATTTTCGCTGTAAACCTGAAAGCCCAGGCTAGAAATTTTTAACACATCCATTCGGCCTAGGTTTCGTTTTGCTACGCCGTGGGGTACCTCCAAGGTAGGGGATCCTTTTATAACTCACCCGGAAGATGAATTGCTAGACAAACAATCCCCCAGCACTGACGTTCCCCTTTGCTGTGAGTCCTTTTTATCTTTCGGACTTCCGTTGTTTGTCCATAAGATTCATGTGGCCAGTTTATTGCAACGTCCACTGTTTTACAATCGCTGAGAACTCCGGTTCTTCAAAAATTTCATGCAGCTCATGGTTGTATCGAGTTTAATCGCCTCTGGACCCATCACTCAAAGGCGTTCAATATATTTACGGATGCTTGGGATAGGCTGCATTTTCCACACCCATAGCATAGCACAGGTCTTAACACAGATTTTTATTTTTTTTTTGTCGTTGGGAGGTGTATGTCATTCACGCACAGAGTGTGGGACTTACATGAGCCCAGTCTGGGACTGTTTGAAACGTTAGGTGTCTTCAAGGTGAGGGATCCTTCTCCTAACGCGAGGGGAGAGGAAGTACCAGACAAGCGATTCCCCAGCCCCAACGCTCCTGGCTACTGTGAGTCCTCTTTTAGGACCTCCCGAACATAGTGAACCACGTGGTTCCATTTATCAACCGATTCGAGCATCACCGTGGCTAATATATTATCCGGGGTAAGCCTTTACAGCTTGTCCAACTTTGTGCACGTGAAAAATATGTGACAGGCATTGTCCCCCTCTCCTGGGCAAAACCGGCAATCGGGGGACCATGATTCACAAATCTTGTGCAGGTAAGACTGAAAACACCCATGCCCGCTCAAAAGCTGTATCAGGTAGAAGTCAGTCTCACCATGCCTTCTATTTATCCACGGTCTCGCATCAGGGTTGAGGCTCGCAATCCACCATCTCTTCGTGCAATGCACTCAAGACTGTTGCCAATCGTAGAGTGAGCGCTTTCTCACTTCCAACCTCGTTTCGATGCAGGTAAATATCGTGACGGCAACATGTATCACGCCTGCAATAACTCTCGCCGCCTAATCAGAGACTGTCGGGTACGAAGATCCAATCCGCAGTCTCTGCACCTGTGCCAAATGTTTTTGGTATACCTCTTTACTGAGAGTGTCGCCCCATATTTCTGCTCCGTACAGTAGCACTGACCATACAGCACCCATCAAGAGACATCTGTTTGATGGGCTGGGTCCCCCTACGTTGCCACTGATTTTTATACTTGGAGCTCTGTTTTCAACTGCATATAGCTGACCTCCAAGGTTGACAAAACTGAAAAAAAAAAAATTTTATTTCCGAGCTGTGTTCTTCGGCGTATTTTGTCTCTTTTAATACCCGTCTTCGTTATTTTGGCACCTAAACATACAACTTCACTCACATTTTTGATACTGTATTCGCCAAGTGTTATATGTTGTGTATTTGAAGTATTTTTCCTTGGCTGCGTTATGAGCTTTGTTATATTTTTATTGATTTGTAGCCCTACGAATTTTGCTTCGCTGTCGAGTTTCAGGAAGAGTTCTTTGGCAGTTGTTATTGACTGCGACAAAATGTTGATGTCATCCGCATAGGTTGCTTTTTGGGTTGACTTGTATACTAGTGTATCTCGCGTATCGACAAGAAGCTTCTTTCTGATGAGCTCCAGAGCCAAATTGAATAGCAATGAGGCCAACCTATCTCCCTGCTTTAATTCGATATTTGTGTCAAAGGCCACCTTACCTTCGTGTAAGTAATCCAAGAATGCTGTCAACCTTTTTGTGAGTGTTGTCTCTGTTTTGGAAGAACATATTACGATCAAGACTTTCATATACTAACTTAGAGTCAGCAAAAAGCTGGTGTACGTCTATGTTATACTTTCAGTATTTTTCAAGTACCTGCTTGACTGTAAACGGTTCGTCTATCATCATCAATTAATTAAGTCAATAAAACCAGCTTGATTCTCTTTAATAATATGGTTAGCATATGATCTGATGATGTTTTCTTTGATCTTTAAAAATATATTGTGTGCCGTACAAAGTAGTAATATGCCTCCATAGTTTTTGCGCTGTAGCTATCCATCTTTTTTAGGCACAGAGAATACAATTGATTGGCGCCACTTTCCTGATATTTGTTCTTGTTTCCTAATGTACTAGATGACATTACGGATGGCTTTCTGAAAACCGCTGCCACCATATCTAATAAACTCCACTGGAATCGCACAAATGCCCGGCGCTTTATTATTGAACTTTGGTGGTGGAACAAACTCCATTTAGAAACTGTTTTCTGAAGTTTTCATAATGGTTTCTCTTCCTACCTAAATATTGCTTACAGTCCTGGTATTTTTATTCAACGTATTCTGGCACTCATCATTTAATCAATAATTTTTTTTGTAATAGGCTTGACGTCGAATCGTCAGTTCTGCCATGGTCGAAATTGCCGCTCTTACTTCTACTCAGAGCTCGTTGGTTGTTTTTAACAATGTATCTAATAGGATGGGAGTCAGCTGGTTATTAAGCGTCTCCCGAAAATGTTTTGCCACACCCGCTGTTTGGAGGCTGTTTATGATTTTAATTTTTGTCGAGGACTGATTTTCATCGTATGCACCTTTACAAGGGTCCCTGGTTTGAATCAAGATAATAGGATAATGAGGCCAGAAAGGGGCTTTAGTGCTACAGCAAAATACGATATTGATTGGTTATTTTGAGCAAGTAATGATTCTAGTTACAAGTGGCTCTTCGGAACATCTGGATTTTTTTTTTTTTTTAATACCCCCTTCCCTTCCACTCCCTCCATCACACTTTCTTCGTCGCACAACGCTCGTGCGATCTGCACTTCACATTTCGTCGTTTCTACAGGTGTGCCACCCAGACAATGTTTAAAACATCGGTATAAGGGGGCACACAAAAAAATATGTGAAGTCATCCTGTTAATCTTTTCATGTCCGATTCGTTAACAGCTCTCAGAGGTAAAAAAAATATTAATTCGACGCAGTAAAAAAAACTCTGAGTTAAAAGAATGGCTGTTTCTTCAAGTATCTCGACGATAGGGTCAACAATGCCCTAAGATGCTATTTTGAAGTTACTGGACAGATAATAATAAATCATAAGGCTAGCTGTGTCTTGAGGCATCTTGATGATAGGATAAAAAAAATTGCCCTAAGATGCTATGTTGAAAGTTTCTGCGCTGAGATTCAATCGCTATTCATTAAGTAGTTCCTGAGTCTTTTCTTGAAGATCATAAGTGAATTCGCTTCTTTTACTGATTCCGGAAGATCATTGTATATACGAAGGGCATCATTTGTAGGATCGTTCTTTAGACGATCTGTTCTTGCAAATGGTATAACAAATTGGTCTGCGTTCCTAGCATTGTATTGATTCTTTTGTGATACCCTAACAAATGGCACTTGTGGGGACAAGTTGAGGTTTAAGCATTTGAAGATAAACTTAGCTTTCTCCATTATAATGATTTGGCTAAAAGTTAATGCGTTACACGATTGGTACACTAATTTTGTTGACGTGAGCCTTGGGAGATTATGCATATTTTTATATGCCTTAGTTAACATCCTGGAGATGATATTAATGTTTATCTTTGATGACTGACTCCAGATTACCACTCCGTAATGTAATTTCGACAATACGAATGCATTTAGAACCAGTTGTTTGATGTTCCTCGGGAATCCCTCGTACCTACGTAATAAGCCGATTATGGGGGCTAATTGCCTTCTTAAGCTGTTTATATGTGGGAACCAAGTTAAACGGTGGTCAATGATTAGGCCAAGATATTTAAATTCAAATACCCTTTGCAGATTTTCGCCGTTAATTTTTATATCAATATCAATGTCTTCCTTGTTCTTTTGTTTAAAAATAACAAACTTAGTCTTTGTTACATTCAGCGCTAGTTTATTTTCGTTTAACCACAAACTATATGTTTTCAGATCCTCATTGATGGAGTCTTCAATGGCATTCTTGTTACATCCCGAGTACAGGAGTACTGTAACATCAGCATATAATGTGTAATGCCCATTTAGTCTACATGTAATCAAATTATTCGTGTATAATAGGAACAAAGTGGGGCCTAGTATGGAACCTTGTGGAACTCCTGATTTCATTGGTGCTGGGTCACTCAAAAAATTATTGACTTCTGTTATCTGCAATCTACCTTTTAGATAACTGTGAAATAACTGATTCGCTTTGCCTTGTACACCATATGATTCTAATTTACGAAGCAGAAGGTCATGGTCGACCGTATCAAATGCTTTCTTCAGATCCACAAAAATGGCAACAGCATAGTCTCCATTGTCAAGCCTTTCATTGATGAAATGGGTTACTGAGATCAAAGCATCAATGTTCCTTTGGTTTTTTGAAAACCATATTGATGGGAATTTAGGATAGAATTATCCACAATGAACGATGTTAAACGGGTGTTAATTATTTTTTCAAAAATTTTACTGAATCCTGTAAGAAGCGCAATCGGGCGATAGTTATTCGGGTCCGAACGATCACCTCCCTTAAATATTGGAATTATTTTCGCTAGCTTCCCCTCCTCAGGAAACGTTCATTGTAAAAGTCAGCAAGGAGACCTGCTATTTCGTCTCTGACGAGCATAATTTCATCCATTGTTATGTTATCACTGCCTGGAGCAGTGTTCTTCTTCATTGCCTCGATGGTTTTATGCACCTCGTCTTTGTTGGTTGAATGGATGTGAAATGTGGATCTAGGCGAGGTATTTGTATCATTCCTTATACTTGTTGGAGGAGCATCGAGTTCGCTCGTTATTTTTTCACCAATAGTTGAGAAGAAGTTATTTAGAATTGTTGCTGCTTCATTTTGTTGCGAAGAATCAGGCAGAGAGACTGGAATGATCTGCAAATCAGGTGAAAAAGTCCGGGGAAGAGAGTTATCTTTTACTTCGTTTATTATTTTCCATATTTCGCGATTATTATCAGCCGCTGCCTCCAATCTTTTGGAAAAATATGAAAATTTTGCTTCCTTTACGAGACGCTTTGACTCTTTTTTCGCTTGGATATATATGTACTTAAGCGTCAGATCTTCCATGTTCCGTCTGAAATCCGTATACGCCTTCCTCTTTCTTATACTGGCTTCTATAACTCGTTTCGTAATCTAAGTTAGCTGGCGACATCTAAGTTTTTTCTCGATGGTCGAGTGACGTTTGGATTCAGAGATCATATTTGTCAGTTCTGTTAGATTAGTAGGTTTCTGGGTTTCCAATACCCGTTGAAGATGTGTTTTGAAGAGGTCCTTGTTTACATGTCGAAACGCTTTGTAACTAGGCTTTTGTTTATGAACGTTGAAGTTTTGGATGCTTATTTTTAGAACCTGATTGTCCAGCTCTGGCCAGTTCTCTACTTTGAAATTAATTTTTTCCGCAGTAAGCTTGTCATTTATGACTATATGATCTAGGCAAGTATTCGAAACAGGACGAGTAATTGTTTCGTTATTAATAACAACAGAACCATTTGTATCGAGAGTATCTTTATATAGCCTTGATTCTGAGGACTCGGTGATTAAGTAAATGTTTGTGTCAGCTACTGTGAGTAAATTTTTTTCTGCTGAGTATATGTTGTCTAGAACAGAGCAAAGATCTTGCGCGTTCAAACGGCTGGGGTTGTAGAAAGTGCCGATTTTAATTTTTTTACCAGCTTGGATTAACTCGATTATTATCATATTATATTTATCAGGGGTCACACGATTAGTGGTGAAATTTATTGAGTTTTTAATAAAAATTGCTGTGCCGCCACCTCTTCCGCGTCTGCAGGAGAAAACTGAATGATAACCCTGAATGTTAAAATATTTAGCTTCCTCAGGATGAATCCAGACTTCATTTAGTATGATCACATCTATGTTGGGATTATGCTGCAGATAAATCTGAATGTCACTTAGTTTGTGCCGTAAGCTTCTAATATTCGCATATAGGAGAGTCAGTTGCTTGCCACTTAGTCGGTTTGTATCGTTACAATTCATTTGCAGTCGAAGTCAATGCTCCTCCTGGCAATCATTATCCTACGTTGGTATTCTGGGCACTGAGTAGAGTCTGATCTGTGGGAGTAATCAACATTCTTACTGTTACCCGCGCAATTGAAGCATTTCTCGAAATCACTTTTACAGGCCTTCGTTTCGTGCTTTCCTGCACACTTAGCACATGTTTGCTCCCCTTCGCACTTTAACGTCTTGTGATTAAACTTTTGGCATTTATAGCACCTCGTAATATTGTAGTCTTCCTTGATAAAATAAGACCCATAATCAATATTGACGTATCTGTTTACCAATCTTTGGTACATACACCCATTCACCTGCAGAATATGTAACCACTTTCCATTTCTTGTCTTTCTGGCGTGAACTACTTCCATTTTTTCATTCTCCCCAATATTAGGGTTCAAGGAACGTATTTCATTCGTTAACCCCTCAGTAGAAAACTCTTTTTCTAGGCCATTAATGACCAGTCTTGGTTGACGGGATTTGGTCTCCATAATATCATATTCGTCCCGCATTATTTCTTTTGCCATGTTGTAAAGCGTGGTTGTGTTTTCATTTGATGATGTTTTTATGATGGCACCGCCATCACGAATTGGCCGCAGTAGTTGCAAAGGAATTTTACATTTGGACGGCTTTATCTTCGACTTGAAATCTGCAAGTGTTTTTTCCGAGGACGAAGGTTTTTTTGGCTTGATTAAAATCCCTTTTTGGCACGTTGTGTTAGAGTTCCGTTCTCTTGGAGAAGTGGAGATACTTTTTGTGATATCAGCATATGAGGTTTGACGCATAGGTGCTGCTTTTGCAACCAATGAGGTTATAGTGGTTTTCATTTCTAGAATGTGATTCTCGACCTCTTTCATTTGGTTAAGGAGACGATCTTCTTTCGTTTTTTGATGGTAGCTTTTACACGAGGAACACATCCAAATCACATCCTTAGATATATCCATAATTTTGCGGTATGTCTCCTCACTCATTTTTATGCATTTCAGGTGAAACCGCTTATTGCAAATGCCATCGCAGCCCATGCCTTTATGGTTTTCCTCCACTGGTTCCACTGGTTCCACTGGTTTTCTGCATTTACCACATTTGTCAGCAACAGGTGGCGCTGCCATGATTGGTGATTTTCAATTGGTATTATATATTATATTTTTTAATTGATTTTAATTAAATTTGATAATGAGGAGTAACGATTTATAATATGAAACAGTATTTCGACCAATTAAAACAAGAATGAATTGAATTATGATTAAAAAGAATGTTTAAAATTTTCCAAATGAGGGAAAAAGCAAGATGAAAAAAAAAATATATATATATGAATCGATTTATTTATTATAGAAAATATTGTTAGTTTTTGGTTTATCAGTATTTTTGGGATTATGTTGCAAGTGAATTATTTTATATATTATAGAAAATAATTATATAGAAATTAAAATTTTACTATTAATAATATTCAGAAATGTTCAATTTGTACTACACGAGAATCCCTCTCCTCGTACAAATAATAAATGAAAATAAACCGTTAGCAATGTTAAGCACAAAGAAAACTTTAAGTGAAAAATTTGGCTAAGATGAATACTACTTATCCGTGATTTCCACCGAGAAATAGCAGAGAACCTAACACCAACTTCACTAAAGAAAAAAAAACAGTTGATTTCACTTTTTATTTCACTTCCTAATAGATTTTTCTGTAGAGCTGATAACTCAAGTGTCACTATCAATCAGTTGTCAATTTGATCTCCTAATGGAAACTATCAAGTATTTATTTATTCATTTATTTAAATCCATTTACCAGCTAAAAATCCAATTACAAAATAGACTTGGACAATTAAATATCGTTTAAAGTAAGACACATTCATACAACAAAATCAAGCAGAAAAAAAAAAAGAATACTAATTAAAACATGTAAGCGAAGTAATTAGAGGCTAGATGAAAGTTTGAAAAATTGAGTGATAAGAAAATATTAATCGCTATTCGCAAAAAGTAACGTTTTTAGTTTATTTTGAAAAAATAAGTAGGGCATGGATAGAGAACCAAGCTCGAGGTTGTTATGCTTTCTGTGGGTTCGCGGCGTACGGAACCTCGAGAATGTTATTATACCGACTAGGATGCGCATACAGTCTGTAGTGCAAGTCTTCGCTTAGAGTGGAAGCAATTTGTTGGTGGTACAACTTATAAAGGAAACATTGATCTAAGAAGGTTCTACGGGAGGACAGAGAAGGGAGGCGAAGTATGGATAGAGGATGCTCATAAGACTCCTAGGCTAAGTTGAATTTGAAGAACACGATACGGGTAAACTTACTCTGAACAGCTTCTACTGAGCTCACAAAATATAAATATCTGGGAGACCACACTACTAAGCAGTACTCAAGAAGCGGGTGGACACGACATGTGAACAAGCAAACAGCGGTAGCAATATTTGCAAACTTATGCAAATACCCGATAATATAACCCAAAACTGTTGTTGCCGTGGTAATTATGCTAAAAATATGGGCATCGAGTTTAAGCTTGGGGTCAAATATTACACCAAGATCTTTGCATGAGTCTGCAGAGAAGAGAAAAACATCACACAGGGTGTAATTGTAAGCTAAAACATTTGAAAACATTGACACGAAGGGAGTTTGCATCACACCAGTTATAGAGGTTAAAGAGATCATTTTGGAGTTGCTAACAATCTTTAAGCGATCTAATTATCCGGAATACCTTAAAATCATCAGCAAACAGGACACAAGAAGAGAAAATTACAGAGGGAAGATCATTGATAAACAGTACAAAAAGAAGAGGGCCAAGGATTCACCCTTGAGGGACGCCAGATGTAGGATTGAATGTAAAGGAGATTGTACCATAGAGATGAACACGACATGAAAGAAAGGATAGATAGGATGGAATCCAAGGATGTAGGGAACTAAATATGCCAAGCAAAGCTAACTTTTGACAGAGGAGAACATGGTTCATGAGGTCAAAAGCTTTGGAGAAGTCCGTGAATATTGCATCAACTTGAAGCTGTTTATCTAAAGCTCTTGCAATATAATCGTCGAACTCAACTAAATTCGGGTAAGTTGAACGACCCTTCAAGAATCCATGTTGCCGTGGTGTGACAATTGAATTCAATGACTCAAGAAGCCTGGAGTGGACAAGTCATTCCAGCAGCTTAAAGAAACAAGAGAGGAGTGATATGGGACGATAGTTTGAGGCAGATGATGGGCCACCGTTTTAAAAGATAGGAACAACATTTGCATCTTTCCAGTACGTTGGAAAGGTGCTAGTACCAAGGCTGAGATTGAATATAAGAGATCGAGGAAAATACAAAGAGGAACAAAGTGACTTTACAAAGATATTAGGCAATCCATCAGGACCAAGACTAACATTCGGATCGAGCCAGGTAATAAGGGATTCAACTTCGGAAGGATCAATGGAGTAGGATGTAATTGATGCTGGATAAGTTTGAATTGAGTTTATGTGTGTGTGTATTGTATCAGAAGAGGATAAAATAGAGGAAAATTATTCGGAAAATAGGTAAGAAATATCCTGAGGGGAGAAGACATCAGTGTTATTCCATTTAACAGTATGCGGGGTGGTAGAGGAAGATTATAAGGATTGGATGTAGGACCAAAATTGTACCTGCCAGGAGGGAACTCTGTAAGCTGCTCAAGTAGTTTTTCATGGCAGTTTTTAGCCAAAGAACGCAGTCTACAAAAATTCTGTTTAGCATCATCATTTACAGTCAATTTATAGTGTCTATGCCCCTTTTCTTTAGCTTTTAAGGCACGAAGAACTTTTTGAGTAAGCCAAGGCTTCATTTTAGCTTTGCAAGGAGTTGGCAGTGGAGTATAAAGAGCAATCAGATTGTTAAGTTAGCCGTAAAATTTGTTCAAAGCACTATCATAGTCAAGATAAATGAAGAAGGTGCACCAGTTGACTGAGTCCAGATTGGTTTTAATTGCCTCATTATATTTCAATGCTCAAGACCTATCATGGTTGAATCATAAAATAGCCGGTCCAATTTTGTGTGCTGCTAACCGGCAATAATTAGGTAATTTTAAGTATGAATTAATATATAAAGCAATTTGACCTTACAAATAAATTTTTACTACACGCAAAGTTAACTAAGCGCTGGTTGTTAGTTATACTCTTTTAGTATTGTTTAGTATTGTTACCTTGTTAAAAGAATTGATTTCTGTCAATGTGTGGAGTTCTGTAAAATCCTTGAGAAAATTAGTTGTCTACTGGGCTACTTTATTATTTGGTGGCTTATTCGTGACTGATGTTTTCAAGTTTTAGCATGATTCTGGGGTGGTTGGTGTATAATAAAGCTCATTTCTCAATCCTGCCGTTATTGGCCAATGAACAACATCGTTTCATCAAAACATACATTTAACCAATTTACTATCCTTCGCGAACACTGTAGCGTTCACCATAGACCAACAAAAACAAGTCAATGTTATTTTCACAGATTTTGTTAATACCTTCGATTCTTTAGATCGCTTCTTAAAGCTTCTTTGTCTTCCAGATTTTCTCATATCCTGTTTAGTTTCTGAATCTCCAATAGCTTGCGTGATATTATAGTCAACTCTTGCTTCTTGTCTCCCTTTAATTCTAGAACACCAGCCAAAAGGCTCAATCTTGGAACTTTTGAACTGTTTGTTGTTCATTAATGATCTCAGACCCTCTTCATCTTCCCCTTGTCTATTGCACGCTGATAACCTAAACATGTTCAGAGTAATTGGTAGCCTTGAAAAGGGATATTTGTGCTTTTGCTTTATTGTGTAATTCTAACTTCCTTGCGATGAATGTCATCAAATGATATTTACTCGTACCTATAAAAAGTATCCTCTGTTATCATACAATTCAATGCTGGGTAAGACTTTAGATATTGTTACAAGTTTTAAAAATCTTGGTGTAGTGTTTGATGAAAAACTGAAGTTTAAATATCATGTTATGATTGTTGTTTCGGAAACGTAACGCTTAGCTGAGTTTATTCTCAAATTTTCTTTATTCTTTTGCCATGCTTCGATCATGGCCAAACTCTTTATCTCCTTGGCTCGCGATATCTTTGAATACTGTTTGCAAGTAGAGAGCCCACATAGCAAGCACTTAATGGGCTTTTTTAGACGCAGCGTTAAAAGTGAGCGTTAAACAGGTTATATGGGCAAGAAGAGTGAGAGGCATTGAGGGGACCTGATGGTAAAAACATGCCAACATTTTTTAGGGTGCACGAGCGTAACGCACATATACAAACGCATTTTGTTGATCATTTGGTGGGGGAAATTTTATACAAACGCCGGTAATCATTCCGAATTGAACATTCGGTGAAGAAGATAGTCGTCATGAAACGATTGCCTTTCTTTATTTTGCGTGGACGAGAGAAGCTACGCGTTATTTAATAAATTTATAAAAGCGGAGGTCATGTTCAGTTTCAGGAAACAACACGACGAATATCAGGATTTCAATAAAGTTAAATTGCCTATTGTGAATCCATAGACAATTAACAGTACGCATAATATTCATAGAATCACATTATGATAAGCAAGTTATGCGACTAAAAAAGGAATTCAAATTTGGAATATATTTTCAGAAAGCGGAAAAACACAGAGGATCCAAATAAATCCAAGAGATAAATTTGAATCGACAAACTTTAACAATCATAAAATACATTTTTCATTCCAGTTTTTATTACCTCGTGCTCAATTCAAGGCTAAAACAAATTCTCAATCGCTTATCTCTCTGTCTTCGCTCTCATGTTGTCCGCGCGATGTTTAACGATCAAATGACCCTTTTGACACATACACTCGCAAGACGTGTATCGTATACAAAAATAGGTTGGCTGAACTATGCAACGTGTAAACATAAGGGCGTAAGCGCGAAACCTGTTTGGATATAGGTTTTTACCATTTCCGTGTGAAAGAGCCCAATGGGCTTTTTCAGACGCAGCGTTAAAAGTGAGCGTTAAACAGGTTATATGGGCAAGAAGAGTGAGAGGCATTGAGGGGATCTGATGGTAAAAACAAGCCAACATTTTGTAGGGTGAACGAGCGTAACGCACATACACAAACGCATTTTGTTGATCATTTGGTGGGGGAAATTTTATACAAACGCCGGTAATCATTCCGAATTGAACATTCGGTGAAGAAGGTAGTCGTCATGAAACGATTGCCTTTCCTTAATTTGCGTGCAAAAATGGATGCGTGGACGCGAGAAGCTACGCGTTATTTAATAAATTTATAAAAGCCGAGGCCATGTTCAATTTCAGGAAACAACACGACGAATATCACGATTTCAATGAAGATAAATTGCCTATTGTAAATCTATAGAAAAGTAACAGTACGCATAATCTTCATAGAATCACATTATAATAAGCAAGTTTACAACACATCAAGAAAAATACGCGACTAAAAAAGATATTCAAATTTGGAATATATTTTTCAGAGAGCGGAAAAACACGGAGGTTCAAATAAATCCAATAGAAGTTTGAATCGACAGTCTTTAACAATCATAAAATACATTTTTCATTCCAGTTTTTGCTACCCCGTGCACAATTCAAGGCTAAAACGTCAATTCTCAATCGCTTATCTCTCTGTCTTCGCTTCCATGTTGTCCGCACGACGCGACGTTTAACGATCAAATGATCCTTTTGACACATACACTCGCAAGACGTGTATCGTATACAAAAATAGCTTGGCTGAACTATGCAACGTGTAAACATAAGGGCGTAAGCGCGAAACCTGTTTGGATATGGGTTTTTACCATTCCCTTGTGAAAGAGCCCAATTGATGCTATTGGGCTTTTTCACACGGGAATGGTACGCACCCATATCCAAACAGGTTTCGCGCTTACGACCTTATGTTTATACGTTGCATAGTTCAGCCAACCTATTTATGTGCACGATACACGTCTTGCGAGTGTATGTGTCAAAAGGATCATTAGATCGTTAAACATCGTGCGGACAACATGAAAGCGTTGACAGAGAGATAAGCGACTGAGAATTGATGTTTTAGCCTTGAATTGTGCACGAGGTAATAAAAACTGGAATGAAAAATTTATTTTGATTGTTGAAGTTTGTCGATTCAAACTTCTATTGGATTTATTTGAATCCTCCGTGTTTTTCGCTTTCTGAAAAATATATTCCTAATTTGAATATCTTTTAAAGTCGCATACTTTTCTTGATTTGTTGTAAACTTGCGTATTATAATGCGATTCTATAAAGATTATGCGTACTGTTTATTTTCTATAGCTTTACAATAGGCAATTTATCTTCATTGAAATCGTGATATTCGTCGTGTTGTTTCCTGTAATTGAACATGGCCTCCACTTTTATAAATTTATTAAATAACGCGTAGCTTCTCGCGCCCAAGCTTCCATTTTTGCACGCAAATTAAAGAAAGGCAATCATTGCGTTTGTGTATGTGCGTTACGCTCGTTCACCATAAAAAATTTTGGCTTGTTTTTACCGTCATACAACCTGTTTAACGCTTACTTTTAACGCTGCGTCTGAAAAAGCCCATTGAATTCGCTCAACAGAAATTAGCCCGTATGAACATTATATTTGTAGTACACTATAAATTCTCCATGACCTATTCATTCGACTCTGCATATTCCGGCATTGAAGGAACGCTGATCTCTTGTCGATGTGTGTCTTTTTTTAAGGTGCTTCATTAACTTCTTTCAGCCGATCTTTGCAAACTAATATCTGCTCGTAATCCGGTTCGCACAAATCATCTAGAACTCGCATTTAACTTGTACATATGTTACGTATGAAAATATATTATTTCTCACCGCTAGAACCCTTGGCACATGTTCACAAATAACTGCATCTTGGTTCTTTGCCACATTCATTATATGCCAATGCTCTCTTTTCTTGAGAAGCTGTGAAAGCCTGCTTTCTCGAATAAGCAGACGCACTTCGACTTCTTTGAGCTATTTTCAGTGTCAGTGTCATTTGAATCTAATTAGAAGGATTGCTTATTGAATCAATCTTGTAGTGCTAATACACGGCCAGATTTGGTCCGGGCGGATCACCGGATTTGGTCCACTCCGTACCAAACACGGTCGTCTAGAGAGCAGTCTGCGGACCAAAATTGAGTCCGATCGAGTTCGATGGATTTTCCACCGGACCAAATCCGACCTGGTTCGCTCCGGACCAAATCTGCGCGTGTGGACAGAACGACCGGACAAATCGAACTTTGCAAATCACTTCGCACGTTTCAGGAATAATCTTTGATAGGAGCTGCGATGATATGCTGGTATTCAATTCCCTGCCTGTCGCAAGGTATTTTAGCGTTGCAACCAATCTTTCTTCAGCACTCACTGCACATCTCATCACAGAATCTTTTTTCGTGATGTGTGGCTTCACTAAATCCAACATTTCTGCAAAACACTCCTGGCTCATTCGCAGATAAATGCGAAAATTCTCTTCATCGAGCTCTTTTATTAGTCTCATATGACTGTACTGTTGCCTATTTATCAAGTAAAATTTCTCCCATTCGTTCCTTTGCCCCTTTTTTATTCGTAGCGGCGGCGATGCAGCAACAATTACTGCTGCCGCAAAGCGATTTTATGTTTTTTGGACATAACCGATGCCACTTCGTTTGCCATCTTCGCGCACCAAAAACTGAAGAACGACTTGCTAGTCCGATCGTGAGTTACAAGAGCGGACGGAATCTCAGTAGGTCCAGCCGGATCAAATTCGGTCGTCTGTTACGGCTTTTGAACTTATCTTAAATCTTGAATTTATCTCGTTTTTGATTATCTTATTGTTTATTTGATTTCTTGTTTTGCATCTCTTTGTAATTAGATATTGTTGGTCTATTGATATTGATGTAAATAAATAAATAAATTCAAATTGCTGAGTAGGTTTACGGATCTATTAACAATACAGAGCTCATCATAATATTTTTTTGAATTCAAATTTATATGAACTTATCTCTTTTAATATATGTTTAAAATATCATAGTTAAGATGTTTACTTACCATTAATTTTCACATATTTGCCTAATTATATTATATAAATATGGATGCTCCTGAAACTCACACATTTACCCAGGCTTTACCATAGTACGAGGCCGGTTTATTTCAGTTTAGTAGAAGTAGTCGCAGGGTGATAAATGCGGACTGTAAGGGGGCTCCCATCTCCAATCCCAAGATTGTATCGAGCGTGAGACGCGCGGTATGAGGGCGCACGATATCCTGGAGAAGAATCGCACTTCGTGCTGGAATGCTCTTCCGTTTCGAGTGATAAGTGGATTTCGCATATGTTTTCAGGAGGTTGGAGTAATATGCAGCTTTGGTGGAACGTTGGATGCGCAGAAAATTGACGTACAGCACACCCCGCTGGTCCCCTTACCTGCGGACTGGCGCCGCTTCCTCCGCTTTTTAGACGACACCTTGCTTTCGGGAGTGTCATTGTGTACCCATGTCCCGTCTGTAGTGAAAATTTGCGTTAAGAAAGCGTCCCTCTCCACCTTGTATCACGTCAGTAAGCGGTGACACACTTCGCGCCCACCACGCCGTTATTTTGCGATATCGAAGGTGTTCGTGGACGATAGACTCTACACTATCAATGCTGATGCCGAGTTCAGCCGAAAGTTCTTGAACATTCATCCTACGGTTCTCCAAAATGAGTTGTTTTACGCAGCAAATATTGTCCGGTGTGATACAGGTTCGCGATCGACGATCATGCGGCTCATTCTCGACAGTTTTGCAACCATCTTTGAATGCTTTGGCTCATTTAACCGCAGCAGTGCTACTCAAGCACTCACTACCAAACTGACTTCACAAATGTAAAACGCCTTCCCACACTAAACAAGTTAAAGTAGCAGGAAGGGTTTTGTAAAACAATTAGTATATCAAACAATATACTCTCCACATCAAAGCTTGACTAATATACGGATTCCATAAATTGAGTTCGAAAATTATTAGGGTTATTATGTTTTAAAATCTACTCCCATTTTGTTTCAAGTGTTTTGACTCCGTCGCTTAATTAGTCATGGCACTACATCATATCACAAACCATTTCTAAAGTTTTCATCAAAGTTCCTACATATTTGTAGTCTCTAGGTCCGTTGCAAACGTGTATCTCCCTAGTATCATGTTTTAATGTTGTTGTAATTGTTAAATATTCAATCGGCTGTAACTTAGCTGTTTATTGTTCAATTATTGTGAAATTTTTAGAATGCATACAATTGCTCAAAAAAATTTGATTGTAGCTTTTGGGAACTTCAAGGGTCCAATTTTGGTTTTATAGGCAAGAATGTGAAATTCATAAAATGTACTATTATTAACGAATTTGATCGAATCTCAAAATCTGAGGTATTTGTTGCCCTTGTACTCCTAAAGTCTCACCCCTGTGATTTTTTCAGATTTTTCGGGTCAGGGGGTCCTCTTCCCCTGCACCCCTCAAAATATCTGTTATGGAAAGTTCTTATTAAGACCTTTCATACCTATATTGACTACAGGCGATAAAATTTTTTTTGCAGGGGCCACTACCTTATATGGGGAAACCTCCCTTAAGCCCCTTATAAATGTAGTGAAATTCTGAAGAGGGCATCACTTTGCACCCACTTACATAATTTCATGTTCCTAGCTTATGTAGTTTACGAGAAAAAGTGGTGTAACACACAGACGGACAGACAGGACGCAATTTTAGTAGGGTTTTGTAAAATAATTTTGTAAAACCCTAAAAATGAATAACAGTACGTTGCGCAACGGCGGTCGACTATTGACGATCACTCATGATCGCAGCAAGCGCGTGAAACATGCACTCCAGATGATAACGATGCCACACTCTTTGTAAGCTATCACATACTCAAGCTGTTATGCTATATGGAAATGTCAACAATCGTTTAAGCATTCGCACTCCGCCAAGTGTTATACGGTCAAGCACATACGCCCATTGTCATCAAAACATGTACTTGTCGACCAACGGCAAGCGAAAAGACTTCATAATTCGCTTTACATAAGCCATAACATTAGCGACGACGACGACTATGTACATGAGAAACTTCGGGGTGTGCTTCCAGCGGAGCGACACTGTGGAGAGAACAGAAAAGCTAAACAAAAGCTTTTCCTCGCCTGATTTCTCCAATTCCGCCGATTTGCCGCAAAGTTTCACCATGCGAGCAAGTGGGACGGAGCGCGGAGGAAGAAGCTTTCGTGGAACGAGAGCGCTCGTTTCGACTACTCAGCGAATTTAGGGCGAATTGAGGCCGCAGAATCGTTTAAAAGCAATTGATCGAGCGAGAAGCGGCGAGTAGTGATAACAACAGAAAAGCAATTGTTCGAGCCAGTCGGTGTGTAATTCGTTCGAAAGTTTTTTTCCGGTGCAACTGCGGAATATCTTCGCTTTGGTTAGGTGGTGAGGTGTAGGCTTGAGCCGCGAACCTCATTCGGCTTGAAGGCGTTTTGCGCTGTGTAGCCACCATCAACTAACTTTACTTTCTTCCAGGTATGCTCCGTCCGTGAAGACACCGTATGGACAGATGTTAAAAATAATTAAAGAAGTGTAAAAGTAATTAATTTAAAATATCAACATAAAATAAAACTAAATTCTTTAAACATGTAGCTCTCGTCTTTTTGTTGATCTAGTTTAGATGAACAGAGTAGCAGGTAAGTGGTGTTACAGCGAGTTCCTTCCCCGGGAGTCTTGATGTTGTATATAGGATACGCATCAAGTTGAGCTCCCAGTTCTTGCCAGTATACATAGAGTATACTGGTTTATAACAAAATTGGCGCACCCGGTAGGATATCGGTTTTGCAGAGACCACAGTGTAGTGCGCTGTGTAGCAAATTTAAATGGGCTGAAAAATCTATTCACCCATCCAATATCTCAAACCATTCAACTCCTGTAAGACACCATTGCTACTCATACTGTCCATCAAACTAGATCAGCTTGCTTAAAAGAAAATCAAATAATAATTGTAATCATTTAAAAAACAATAATATAATATCAGTATCTAAATACAATATTGATACTGCTCATACAGTGCATGAAACTAGATTAAACTTCTCAAAAAATAAAATAATAATAATATTGATTGTTCAAATAATAAAAATATAATATCAATATTCAAATATAGAATTGAGGTAACTCATACTTTCCATCAAACTGGGTCAACATTCTTAAAAAAATCAAATAATAATGTTAATTATTTAAGTAAAAAGAAATAAAAATATCAATACCTAACTATCATATCAATGCTATTCAGTCCATAAAATTAGATCAATCTTCTTAAGAAAAAAAAATCAAATAATTTGTTCAATCATTTGAATAACAAAAAGAAAGTATGAAACTTAACCAGTCTTCTTAAAAAAAAAAATAGAATC
Organism: Odontomyia ornata; assembly: GCA_963969285.1. Lineage (NCBI taxonomy): Eukaryota > Metazoa > Arthropoda > Insecta > Diptera > Stratiomyidae > Odontomyia > Odontomyia ornata. The sequence goes on from OZ017743.1 coordinate 43,673,961, forward strand.
ATGTTAATCGTTTAAACAACAAAAATATAATATCAGTTTAACGCTATTCATACTGATCATCTACCCAGAGCAGCCTTTATGCGAAACAAATAATTATATTGATAATTTAATAACTAAAACATAATATCAACATTCAATAAAGTATTATTTCTACCCATACTGTCCATCAAATAAAATCAGTCTTAAAATCAAACAGTCAAATATAACATTAACGACCAATAATATAATCAGGAAAATCTTCAATTTATATTCTTCATTCATAAATCTTACGTCTCATCTTACATGTGTGAAGACCATTCATCTAACTCCTAACTCGTTCAAACCCAACGTAGAATTTATAAAGATATAAAGTTTCAATCAACTAACATGCAAAACACAAAACATTACAAGTAAATATTAAACACAAATAAGCAAAACGAAAACTCAATAGCGAGCAAACGAACGCGTGCCCATTGTTATCGAAATATAATACCATTTATCACTCCAACTACTTAAACAATACGCGTACCCACATGCATAAAAAAGTCTATCTTGCGAATTGAATGAGCATTCGAATTGCCTGAAATGCAATTTGAGGAGCAAACAAAAGCAAACATTTAACTACAAATTAAATAGATAGACATCTGGGCAATAATTTTTTAAAAGCAATAACAATAATGAGCAAAGGAAATATGTAAATAAACTGCGCTTAACAAAAATAAAGAATAATTTACATGAGAAGGGCAATTTTCAAGGGCAAATAACCATGAAACTAATTTAATTTCAAGTTACACTGAAACAATTTAAGTATGTAGAATTTTAGAACATTACAACAATGGAAACGATTTTACCCCAAAACCAATTATCTCTTTCAAGTTCCACTGCAATTCACTCTCAAACCAAATTTACATAAAAAGGAAACGGGAAAAGTGGCAGTCAAGTCGGTAAAACCCCGGCAAAACTATCGGCAGACACGCTTCGTCGATGTCTAAATTGCACGATCACTGGAATGAAAACCAGTTGATTACACAACAGCCTCTGAGCCGTCGACGTAAACTGTCGGCGGACACGCTATTTTTAGTTATAAGTCCTCAAAGAAACAAATAATAGCCTCTGAGCTGCCCGATTTCAACTTCCGGCAGACATGCTACATTTAGTATTAAGTCATATGCAGAAGAGACATCAATTTACCATCCAGTCATAGCCTCTGAGCTGTTGATCGAAAATGGTTTGCAAATACGCTATGAACCAAGTATTTTTTAAACAAGCCACTACGTTTCCTTTCACAATAAATACATTATAACTGCCAACTACTAAAAAAATCACTAATAAATCTCCTGTGTAAAGCGCAAGACAATTCAAAACCCACACATTTTCCACCCTTTTACTTTACATATGACAACGATATCAAATTGCGTCTTAGAATGCTATAATATATACTTTAAGATTCTTTAAACAATCGTTTTCTCAAGATCGATATGAAAAATTTTATAAACGGCTTATGAAATGACCTCGCACGGCACTGCACTGTCTTTCAGCAAGGCCTAGGACAGCATTAGGCCAAACTAAGCAGACGCGCACTAGAGAAAAACTAGACGGAACACATGTAGGGTCTTGAATGAAGGCCGAAACTATATGTTCCCAAGCCCATATAGTGATAGTGTCGCTTCGACCATAATCTTTCTCGCAAGATATTTTCAACGCAGTATATCCGTTTAACAGTTCACTAAAATCAATAAAAGTATATACCAGAACTATTAAGCTTACAATCTCTCCTTTTAATTTCAATTTAATGAAACAGATCATCATCATTCACAACTCATACAATATTTCTATACTTAACAAAAAACCTTCATAATAAATAGTAGATTCCAACTTATAAATAATACACAACTATTTACACATACTTCTGAATACATTTCTAATAACCCTCCCTTTTTACAACTACAAATGAATAAAAAAGTATGTAATTTACAACGTAAGCCAATTAAACGACAATTAAATGCATATACCTCAAAAGCTCTTCCTCCTACACAATCGTATAGCATAGATGAATTAAAAGCCCTGCCCACTACAAAATGCATTAAGCCGACTTAATTAAAAACAAATGCTCTTCAAGGCAATTACCAGCCAACCACGAATTAGTACATACATATCATATACTTCACATACTTCCTAGCAATCGGCGCATGTAAAAGCTACAATACATGGCTTCATTCAATTATCTCATGCATTATTGCAGAAGCAATGCTTATCATATTTTCAAAGCTTGTTAGCGGCGAGCAAAAACAATCACATAAACCTTCAATCCATGACTCCCATTCCCATTAACAACATTAACCATGCATATTAAGGGGAAAGTTTATTTATCACACTCACCCACACCCTATAAAGCCAAGATAGCTTAGACTAAAGTCTTGGAAATACAACAACAACGACTCCCAAGCTACATAAATGGAAAGCTATTCTCTCGGCAAATCTTCTTCCGAAGCGAAGCTTATCCCATACGGAAGATACGACCAACTTGCAATTACCATACCCATAACATCGCCATAACATCGCGTAGCCCAAAAGCACAAGCACCCAATCCCCCACATAGTACCCAACCCCAAAACTCCATGCATCATTCCACCCGTTCCTTTCAACTAGTCTAGTTATAGCAAGAGAAAAAGTAATGGAAAAACAGAACATAAGGAAAAAATAAGAAACAAGAAAAAATTAAAAAAAAACCAAAAAGAAACCAGCGGAAAAGAGGGCTGAGTTCAAAATAAAAAAAAAAATAAAAAAAAATCATAATCAAAAACAAAAATATAAAAAAAATATTACGGAAATAATAATAAATAATATAAACAAACAAGACGCTGGTACGAAAAAAAAGAAGGAAAAAATGAATTTCAGACAAAGAATGCTATAACTTTGTAGAATCCTATAATAAACATCCGACTAACTTACAATTACTAATCAAGTAACAGATATGCACTGATTTGTTTTCCTGCACCTCGCACACGATAGGCATAAAGCCATAATTACGGCGGCGAAGCTAATGCCTTCAGAAAGATACAATTGACTAGCAGTGAATTTACCTATGGTCTCTTGCGACGACTCGCCAGATCCAATTCGCACATATGCGGTGATAAGCGCATCATTATCACACCATCTGAAGCAAGTAAGCGAGCGTACCCGACAAAATTCCCAATCCCGATGGAAACCCATGTGGAAGCTTTGATAAGGTAGCTTTCGGCGCCACCACAATGAAAGCTTTTCGCACGGCTGAAATAAGTCCGAAGCTAATTAAGCGATTGGAGTGAATAATCTTATCAACCATACGAGTATGAGCGAATAGAATGCCGTCAAGCTTGACGTTCTATCCCTACTAAATATCCACACATTCCATCCCATTAAAAATTAATTCATAACGTTCCGCTTACATACTAACAAAAAATTCCCACTAAACTATTGGCACAATAATTAATATGTAGAACTTTAAGAAAGCTTAGTTATCGTATTAAATAAAATTAATTAAAAACTATAGTAATGTTAAAAGCAATAAGAAACAATTATGTAAACAATTATTATTAAAGTTAATAAGTAAAATCTGAAATATTCAAAGTAAAAAATAAGAAACAGTAAGAATAATGATAATAGTAGAAATATAAGAACGTTAATCGAATAAAAATTGAAAGTAGCAATGAATATAAAGACAAAACCAAAACAAAGAAAAGGAAAAGAAGAAAATAATAAGTGCCATTGCACCTGCACCGTTCACACTACCTCCTCACTAACGCTAACAGGTTAATTTGCTAACACCTGTACTACAGCCTAGTAATGCACAAATAGGTAAACCAATAATTCACAATTCTGATTTAAAGAAAAATCGGCAGTAAATATGGAAGTTAAAGGAAAATGTACTGTCTCATAAAGTAAAGCCAATTAAAAGAAATATTGAATCCCGGCATCCCTCAAATGAGAAATAGTTTTATATAAATAATATTTTTATTCTCAAGAAAAAACGATTTAGGACCGGAAGAAATGTTCAGTATGTTCTTCAACATTAGAATCAAACGTAACATTATTCCATTATTGTATACAATCAAATGAAATATTGAGTTATTAATTTATGTTTGTATAGAATCAAACCAAACACGAACCTGCTTGGCTCAAAGTTGTATCAAACAAAGACCTTTGTGAATAATTATACTGATAAACAATCAAAAAAAAAAATATATATATATATATATATATATATATATATATACATTATCAATCCACGATTATGTAGAACCAAAAGCGATCTTAGCTCACTGTATCAAAAGAAATACTAAGTATCAAACAAAACGTCAATTCATAATTAACTTATTATGTTAGTATCAAGTCATAATTCGCTTTACATAAGCCATAACATTAGCGACGACGACGACTATGTACATGAGAAGCCTCGGGATGTGCTTCCAGCGGAGTGACACTGTGAAGAGAACAGAAAAGCTAAACAAAAGCTTTTCCTCGCCTGATTTCTCCAATTCCGCCAATTCGCCGCAAAGTTTGACCATGCGAGCAAGTGAGACGTAGCGCGGAGGAAGAAGCTTTCGTGGAACGAGAGCGCTCGTTTCGACTACTCAGCGAATTTAGGGCAAATTGAGGCCGCAGAATCGTTTAAAAGCAATTGATCAAGCGAGAAGCGGCGAGTAGTGATAACAACAGAAAAGCAATTGTTCGAGCCAGTCGGTGTGTAATTCGTTCGAAAGTTTCGTTCCGGTGCAACTGCGGAATATCTTCGCTTTGGTTAGATGGTGAGGTGTAGGCTTTAGCCGCGAACCTCATTCGGCTTGAAGGCGTTTTGCGCTGTGTAGCCACCATCAACTAACTTTACTTTCTTCGAGGCATCCTCCGTCCGTGAAGACACCGTATGGACAGATGTTAAAAATAATTAAAGAAGTGTAAATGTAATTAATTTAAAATATCAACATAAAATAAAACTAAATTCCTTAAACATGTAGCCCTCGCCTTTGGTGTTGTGGTATTAAATGGACAGAGTAGCAGGTAAGTGGTGTTACAGCGAGTTCTTTCCCCGGGAGTCTTGATGTTGTATATAGGATACGCATCAAGTTGAGCTTCCAGTTCTTACCAGTATACATAGGGTATACTGGTTTGTAACAAAAAAATGTTATGCTATATAGAAATGTCGACAATCGTTTTAGCATTCGCACTCCGCCAAGTGTTATACGGTCAAGCACATACGCCCATTGTCATCAAAACATGTACTTGTCGACCAACGGCAAGCGAAAAGACTTCATAATTCGCTTTACATAAGCCATAACATTAGCGACGATGACGACTATGTACATGAGAAGCTTCGGGGTGTGCTTCCAGCGGAGTGACACTGTGAAGAGAACAGAAAAGCTAAACAAAAGCTTTTCCTCGCCTGATTTCTCCATGCGAGCAAGTGAGACGGAGCGCGGAGGAAGAAACTTTTGTGGAACGAGAGCGCTCGTTTCGACTACTCAGCGAATTTAGGGCGAATTTAGGCCGCAGAATCGTTTAAAAGCAATTGATCGAGCGAGAAGTGGCGAGTAGTGATAACAACAGAAAAGCAATTGTTCGAGCCAGTCGGTGGAATATCTTCGCTTTGGTTAGATGGTGAGGTGTAGGCTTGAGCCGCGAACCTCATTCGGCTTGAAGGCGTTTTGCGCTGTGTAGCCACCATCAACTAACTTTACTTTCTTCCAGGCACTCTCCGTCCGTGAAGACACTGTATGGACAGATGTTAAAAATAATTAAAGAAGTGTAAATGTAATTAATTTAAAATATCAACATAAAATAAAACTAAATTCTGTAAACATGTAACCCTCGCCTTTGGTGTTCTGGTATTAAATGGACAGAGTAGCAGGTAAGTGGTGTTACAGCGGGTTCTTTTCCCGGGAGTTTTGATGTTGTATATAGGATACGCATCAAGTTGAGCTCCCAGTTCTTACCAGTATACATAGGGTATACTGGTTGGTAACAAAATTGGCGCAGCCGGTAGGACCTTCAAAACATGCATGCGTGCCATGTACAGCGTTTGCATCGATCATATTTGAACCGCCCTCGTAGAACAATTTTTAAGGATTTTGTACTGAAATATAAAACCCTATTGAAGTCACGAGCTGTGTCCGCCTGTCCGTGCGTCTGTATGTCACAGCAATTTTTCTCCAAAACTGTGGACACTATAGCCATGAAACTTTGTAAAAAGGTCAGAAATGGTGACTTCTTGAATGTTTTGGAGTGAAAAAAATTTTCAGAGAGTTGTAAGGGGCTTTCCCCATATGGGGGGGCTCCAAAAAAAATTTTTATCACCATTGGTAGTCGAATAGGGTGTCATTGGAAAGGTCTCAATTAGATCTTTTCAAAAATTTCTTTATCCGTACCGAGAGGGGCAGGAGAAGGGGAAACGTACATAATTTGCGCATGCTTCCTTCACGATTGGACACATTTCATCCGAAAAATCTGAAAAAATCATGAATATAGGCCTTAATGAGTACAACAACAACAAATACGTGAGAAGTCGAAATTCACTCAGCATGAGACAATATGCCCCATATTACTACTAACTCCTGGAATGATAGGTGTCATTAATATCTTTGGGGAATAGTTCAGCTCGTGACATCAGTAATTATAAAACAAAATAGTGCCCGTTTTAAATGAGAAGATTGACTAAGTTGAGTTATTTTTCCTCAGTTTCAACATTTAAGGTACATGCATTAACATTTGATTGAATTTCATGAATGATAGAAGATGGGTACCTACTATTTATATGCGAAACAAGTCGAGGAGACAGGAGAGAGCGCCTAGCAGAAGGGCTTTGTAACCATCCTAGGGTTTGAAAAAAATTTTCTGATGCCCTGAATCGATGATTTGAATTATTCATCCAACACTCGTTTAAGAAATCGTGCAAATTCATCCAAAAAATGCAGAGTTCCTTCCATAAGAACATAGCAGCTGCGATTTTGTTCCAGGATAAATAATTTTTCTGAATGCTCGACTTATTGAACATATTCTAGTAAAATACTATTCCTTAAATTTTCAGGAGAATCCTAAGCAAATAAGAGTACCTACGTCGGTTTGAAACATGTACAAACTATCAATATCTGATATTGTGGTTGTAATTCCATACAATTCAAATGGCAATAACTCACTTGAATACGATTTGGTTTCCATGAAATTTTTTAAGCATAATGTTCTTACATCAACATACATAACTGTAAAGTTTTAAGAAGTTTAAGGGCAATGTTTCGATTTTTGGAGGATAATATAAAACTTACATATCATACTTTTATTAACAGAGCTGAGTGAATTTTGATTTCTGAGGTATTTGTTGCCCTTGTACTCATAAAGGCTCACCTTCGAGAATTTTTCCGATTTCAGCTGAAAGAAGTCCAATCGTGAGGGGAAGGAAGACAAATATTGTTCGTGAATTTTACCTCCCCTCGGACCCCTAATGCAAAAATTATTTTTCAGATTCTGAATGGGCTAAAACTTTTCAGTTGATACCCTCCTCGACTACATTTGTTGAAAAAAATTGTTTAGGGGCCACTTCGTTACACAGGGGGCCCCCCTCAAACAATTTTGATATATTTTCATTTTGTTGTGATGAGAAATGCGTTTCCCTAATCAGTTTGTATGCATTGTACCCCTGTTTACAGTTTTCAAAATTTTTGAAAACCGGATTTCGCTGGTCGTTGCTTGTGCAGAGTTTACGCTGGATATTCAACAACTATCTGGATCTTTGAGATTTTGGGGACGACTCAATGAGAACTATCAAAAGCTTAACATATTCGAAGAAAAATGTTCATTATCTAAGCCTAGAGGAAATAGGAGGTACTAAGCATGAGGTACATACCGGACGTGACATTCGCCTCGGAGTCCTTAGTACGGAGTATACACAACTGGAAAGTATTAGAGGACTACTCAGCCAGTGATCACCAGTGCATTCTGGTTGAGATAAGTAATGGTATCTCCCGACGTCCGTGCTCTCGGCCTTTTACAACTGGATGGAACATTGGAAGAATGGACGTCGAGAGGTTCGTCAAGGTTCTCACAGCAGGTGAGCCGCTGCAGGGAGCTCCGGAGGGGACGGAAGAACTGGCAGCTCAAGACGTGGTGAACTCTACTACGAGAATAATCATGACTGCTTGCTGCGCTTCTATGCCCCGTCGAAGACCCCAGCACGGCAAGCCCCCGGTGTACTGGTGGTCTACTGAAATCGCTGAAAAGCGGAGGGAGTGTCACAAGCTTCGGCGTGAGGCTCAACGGGCGCGGAACCGTGACGAGGCTTGCAACCAGGTGGCAGCATGTAACTCGGCCAGGAAATGCCTTCGCAAACTGATCAACAGTAGCAAGGCTCACTGCTGGCAGGACCTAGTGGACAATGTGAACAAGGATCCGTGGGGCCTTGGCTACAAGCTGGTCATGGGGAAACTTGGTGCCCAACGGAAGCCTTGTATACATGACGCGGAAAAGATGGACGCGATAGTGCTGCGACTCTTCCCCACCCATCCCGTCCGTGTTGACGCTGTCCATGGTGAAACAGCAGTCGACTGCCTACTCTTCACACAGCTGGAACTGGAGGAGGCAGTCCTCTCCTTGAAAGCGAGGTATTGCGGCTCGTCTATCACCATTGTCCTGACTTGCTGCTCAGCAAATTCAACGCTTGCCTACGGGACGGGGTTTTCCCGGTACGATGGAAAGTGGCGAGTTTCATGCTGATCAGGAAGGGGAAGGGAAATCCCGAATCGCCGTTTGCATACCGCCCGTTATGCATGCTAGACACGGCTGGGAAAGTGCTAGAGAAACTCATCAAGGGAAGACTCACTGACGCGACTCGTGCTGCTAGGGACCTATCTCCTCGGCAGTACGGCTTTAGAGCAGGACGTTCTACCATTGATGCGATTGCAGAGGTGGTGAACGCGGTCCAAAAGACAGAGGCATAAGTCGCACCAAGCGACGGATCGTCCTGTTGGTGACACTCGACGTCAGGAATGCCTTCAACTCCGCTAGATGGGTGGATATTCTGGACACGCTGGAAAACTCTTTTCAAGTTCCAGAATATCTAATGCGGCTTTTGAGGAACTACCTAAAGGACCGAAGCCTGCTCTACGACACGACACAGGGCCAACGAAGGATGGAAATTACATCGGGTGTTGCCCAGGGATCTATCCTTGGTCCGGACCTGTGGAACGTGCCTTACGACGGGCTACTGAGACTTGAGATGCCAGATGAGTCACGCTTGGTCGGCTATGCGGATGATGTTGCGGCTCTGGTCGCCGGACGCACCGTTGAACAAGCGCAACTTAGGCTAGGAATGCTAATGCGCCGAGTAAGGGACTGGATGACTGCTCGTGGGCTCAGTTTAGCACTGGAGAAATCCGAAGTGGTCATCTTGACAAAAAAGAGAATCCCTAGAGTAAGGATGATCAGTATTGGAGATTTAGAAATCGAGTCGAAGCCAGCGGTGAAGTACCTAGGGCTACTGATCGACTCGAAGATGAGTTTCTCTGAGCAAATCAGGGCAACGGCTGAGAAGGCTGCTTCGGGAATATCGGCCCTGAGTCGACTTATGGCCAACGTAGGGGGACCCAGCCCATCAAGAAGACGCCTCTTGATGAGTGCTGTAGGGTCAGTGCTACTGTACGGAGCAAAGGTATGGGGCGACGCTCTCAGCAAGAAGGTATACCGAAAACGATTGGCACAGGTACAGAGAAGAGGAGCACTGAGAATTGCATCTTCGTATCCAACAGTCTCTGACTCGGCGGTGAGAGTGATTGCAGGCGTGATACCTGTCACCCTCCTTGCTAGAGAGCGCCGCGCTATTTACCTGCGCCGAAACGAGGATGCGAGGGAGATGGTTGTCCGCGAGAAGAGACAACGCTCGCTCAACGATTGGCAGCAGTCTTGGGGGAATTGCACGAAGGGAAGGTGGACTGCGCGCCTCATCCCGGATGTGAGACCGTGGCTAAATCGAAGGCATGGTGAGACTGACTTCTATCTGACCCAGCTTTTGAGCGGGCACGGGTGTTTTCAGTCTTACCTGCACAAGATCGGTAAGTCACGGTCTCCCGATTGTCGGTTTTGCCCAGGAGAGGAGGACAATGCCTGTCACACAATTTTTGCGTGTACAAAATGGGTCAGGCTGCGAAGGGAACTCTACAGGGAGACGGGAAAGCTCACTCCGGATAATATAGTTGCGGTGATGCTCGAATCGGTTGACAAATGGAACCAGGTGTCACATTATGCTCGGGCAGTCCTAAAATATAAAAGGGACTCACAGCAGCCGGAGGCGCTGGGGCTGGGGGATCGCTCTTCTGGCATTTCCTCTTCCCCTCTCCTCTTGCGCTAGGAATGGGACTCCCCAGCTTGAAGGCGCCCCACGGCGTAACAAAACGAGACCTGACCCGAAGTAATGTGTCAAACGGTTCCAGGCTAGGTTCTCAGATTGACAAGGGAGGTGTTTAGTGGGTAGTCCAAGGGTATCCTCCATGCGAGTCCCACACTACCAGACTCGGCGGGCGTAAATGCCTTCACCTCCCTACCACGAAAAAAAAGCATAAGGTAAAGACCAATGTCAGATACAAATAGATGAGGATATGTAGTTGAGGGAGAGAAATTTTAATAGAGGAGATAAAATAAAATATAACGAATCACAATTTGATGAATTAAATTTGTTAGTATATGCAGAAATTCGTTCAGATGGATTTGCAACATATCCTATGACTCCGGATGTGGTAAGTTACAAAATGGTATCAAAATGAGCAATTATGGTGAATGATCAAGAATCATATCTTTGTTCGGATTGTCATCGAATTCATTCATTGCCCACGACACTTTACAATCATCTTAGTTATTCTGGAAAGCCCAGAAGATTCATATGTCAATTTTGCTCACGGCCAAGTTGTTACAACATTTATTCCAACATCGGAAAGAATTCATGGCTTAGTGAAAAAAAATCCATTTGATGATAATTTAAAGTTGATTTAGAGAGATCGATACGAACGAGAAAAAGTAAAGAAACTATATTTCGTTCGTCTTACAAGTTAATCAATAAAAGGATGCTAGCATTTAATTAAAGTTTAAAACATTTATATTTCTTAAACATGTTTGTTTAATGTTCGTCCCTAAGCTCAGTCAACCATTTTACACACTTAATATGTAGGAAGTATCCTTTAGCATGAATTTCATGCCTTAACTATTTGATAAGCGTATTTCTTTGAAATAATTTATCGTGTGTAATACTGTTTGCAATACTATACAAAATTTTAGTGTCCTCGCATGCTCAGGAAAGTGACTCGACAACATTATGTTCTGTTCGAAGAACAAACTTAGATAGTTACATACATACAGTTCATTTATTTGTTCTTAGGAGCACAGTTTCCTTATTTATACTTACGAATCAAAGTGATTAGAGTATTTGAATTAAATAATAATATTTTAAACCGCGCTTTCTTTAACCAGTCGATCCTTTAAAAATCGCAAGTGAAGATATTTTATGTGGCAAGTCACCAGGGCAATTTAGATTTCTTAATAAATTATAATTAAAATCAATAATATTTCGATTTTTAATATCACTCGATACAGTAATGTTAGATGTAGAACCACACAAAAAAAATAAATTAGCAAAATATATTGCAATATCTTCAATCAGAGGCTCTAATATATTATCAATGTCAATCGACGCGACATGATCATTTTGATTATTAGCATTACTTTATTTTCTAGATACAAATTGCATTATTTTTGTTTATCGTTGTTTCATATTTTCTTATTTCCTCAAATTTTTCATTCAAATAAAATGAAATATGTTGATTTATGAGTTTTGATCCAATTCACTGAAAAAATGGTTAAACGTGGATTAGAAATATTAAAATGAATTGCTGAATTCACCATCGTCTTTCCTTTCCACCAAACCGACGCAAGTTCTTTGAGCCGTTTTAAATCGGGCATTTGAACCGATTGCTGATTTTTTTTTGCACTTCGGACTTGACTTGACTGCGACCGAAATTCTTCTCCGAATTAGCTAGCCGGCCAGCAGCCACCTCAGAGTAGACAAAGAGTGTCCGGACTTGTCAATCTGATGGGTACAGTCAATTTTCACGTTCCTAGACTTCACGTTTAGAACCGATGAGAGGTCGGTTTAGATTTCCTTCGGGAAACCTCTCAAACAATGAACGAGATATCGTCCAGGTCATAACCTCAATTCCTGGCCACAAGTAGTCCATTATCATCTCACAATAGCAAATATCATTCACGGTAAGTGCTTGGCCGTCCTTGATTTCGAAGAAGTACGACCCGATGAGGCCGCCAGCCCATAAACCGCACCAAACAATCACTCTTTGTAGATACATTGGCTTTTCATCAATCACTCCTGGATTCTCATTGACCCAATTGCGGCAATTCTGCTTGTTAAAGAATCCACTTAGCTGAAAGTATGCCTCACCGCTAAAGATGATTTTCTTTGTAGAGTTACCATTCCCTTCAACCAACCATTTATATCGGTAAGTTTTAAAAAGTATTGAGCCTATTTTTGTCATTTTTCGATTCTGTGGTTTTTCGGCGAAAAACTTGACAAGGTAATTTTTACAGTCCCTTTTTGAAGTGAATTTCTTTTCAATACGGAAGTTTTGCAGGGACCAAAACAAATAGTAGTCTAATAGCGCAAGCTCTGGACCATACGGTGGATGCATCAAAACTTCCCAGCCAAGATCTGTGCCGGGTCGTCAAAGATGTATGTGGTCTGGTATTATCATGATAGAAGACAACGCCCTTCCTATTGAAAAATTCTGGCCGGTTTTTTTTGAATAGCATGTTGCAATCTGGTTAATTGCCGACTGTACAGAGCCGAACTGAGTATTTGGCCATATTCTAGCACCTCATGATAAACAATACCCTTCCAATCCCACCATACACACAGCATTTTATTAGCATTTCGCAAATGGAAATTCGGTCGATCAAATTTTTTTGTGTTAATTCATGCGGCACCCAAAGATCGAGTTTCTTTGTGTATCCACCGTTACGCAAATGGTTCAATACTGTTTTGTGATGAATATTCAGTTCCTTAGCGATGTCATGGCTGCTTATGTGCCGGCCTTCTTCAATTTTTTGTAAGATTTCATCGACTTCTTCAGAGATTGGTCGACCCGAGCGAGGTGCATCTGTGACATTAAAACTTCCAGAACGAAAGCGAACCATCTCTTGGCTGCGGATTTTGATAAAGTATCTTGACACCACAAATTTTTTCACGAGCCTGCGATGCATTCTCACCTTAATCGTAGTTATATTGTAAAATATAACGAATTTTTTCAGAAATTCCACTCAATTTTAAATTAATACAACTTTTTACACGAATGACGAAATACAAGGCTGTCCATACCAAAATTATGAACTGGAATGTCACCTTTCAAACGCCTGTCAGTTTGACTAAATCTATTAGTGTTGCCCGATATATGACAACGCGCACCATCCAGGGATGAAAAAGGCTCAATACTAGACCACCCAACATATGTATATATATATATATATATATATATATATATATATATATATATATATATATATATATATGTATATATATATATATATATATATATTTATATATATATATATATAAATATATTTATATATATATATATATATATATATATATATATATATATATATATATATATATATATAAATATATTTATATATATATATATATATATATATATATATATATATATATATATATGTGTGTATATATATATATATATATATATATACACATGTATATATATATATATATATATATATATATATATATATATATATATATATATATATATATATGGGATATAAGGAAATTTATGATTACGCTAGAGGTTGCAACTTTCCTCCGGTTTTCACCAAGTTTTCAGGAAAGGTGTGTTGAGGAAATATCTTAGTTAAGCTCTTGAACCAGCCATATCGGCCAGGCAAAAAAATAGCGGCCGTTTAAGATGAAAAGTGGCGTCCGTTTTAGATTAAAAATGGCGGCCGTTTTAGATTAAAATTTGGTACAACGATTTATTGATGTATGTGATGAATCTCACAATAAAAATCCAACGTCCGTCTGAAACGAAATGGCGGCCGCTCAAACGTCGAAAAACGTACAAACGTATGTTGTTGTAATTTATTTATGAAAGTAGTTTTATATAGTATTATGTACTTAAAGAATTATGTAAGCAAGTTGAGTAAGCAGTTATGTGTTCCTACCAGAAGGCCTTTGTAAACATCGTATGGTCAGGAGCAAGTTTTCTAATAGCGTGAATCGTAAATTGAATTATTCATCCAATACCTGTATATGAAATCGTTCAAATTTATGCTAAAGATGCATAGTTTCTTTCATAAGCACAGTGCAGCCGCCATTTCGGTCTAGCTTAAATGATTGTTCTGAATGTTCGGCCAATTGAACATATTCCAGTTAAACACTATTCCTTAAATTTTCATGAAAATTGAAAGAAAATAAAAGTGCCAAGTTCAATTTGAAATATGAATCAACCATAAACACGTGTTATTGTTGTTGTCATTTCATACCATTGAAATGGCTATAACTCACTTGATTATGATTTGATCTCAATTAAATTTTGTGAAGTGCATATCTTATATCAGTCCATATAATTGCAAAATTTCAAGAAGTTTAAAGGTACCGTTTTGATTTTATGGACGAAAATGTGAAATCTACAAATCATACTATTATTGTATTAACAAAGTTGAGTGAATTTCGATTTCTGAGGTATTTGTTGCCCTTATACTCATAAAGGTCCACATCCGTGACAATTTTCAGATTTTTCGGCTCAACGGTTTTGGGTACATTTTGCCTTCCCCTGGACCCCCTGAAGCACAAAATGTTTTTTTTATTTCAGATTCTAAAAGTTCTAATCAAGACCTTTCATGTGATACCCCACTCGACTACCTTTGGTTAAAAATTTTTTCAAGGGTTCATTCGTTATCAGGGGGACTCCCATTAAAAAAAATTTTAAAGTTTTTATAAGACCTTAATTTTTGAGAAACCATCACTTCTGACCTTGTCACAAAGTTTGAGCATTCTAGCTTCTATGGTTTCTAAGGAAACTAGCTGTGACGCACGGACAGATGGACAGACGGACGGACAGACGAACAGACAGGTCGCGAAATTAGCAGATCTTTTTAAAAAAAAAATTTTTACAAAGACCTAAAATAACTGAAGATCAAGTCACAGAAAAGAAAATGGAGGCCAGTTGAAGCTCTGACTTTTAAAAGCTTCTAAAAGTCACAATTCTGATGCGATATATATGAAACTAATTAGATCTAGAGGCTTTTGCATTTTAGTGATCATGCATGTGCAAGTTTCAAAGTGGCGGCGGTTGAAATATGCGAAATATTCAGATCCTTGTGGCCTGCTAGCGGCCGCATTTTCCGACGGATTTTGTTGAAACTTGAGATTATTAATGCCTGTACTAGGTTCTTGTATTGTACAAAAACTTTTTAAAATCTAATGGAAAATAAAAAGTCGAAAATTAAAACCTAATATTTTAAGCTGTCATTTTCACTAAAAGTTGAATACTTTTGCGCTGTCTAGAGTGAACCCCCGATTAAATCGAGATTTGGCACGTTAATTGATGTAATTCTGACATAAAAAGATTTGAAATAATCCAAAATCAAATATATACAATCAAAATGGCGGCTCCCAAAGGTCAGAAGGTAATCGGAGTTCGCTATTTTATTAGAAGCAGAAATATTTAATATTTTTCATAGAAAACTTTTAAATGGCTTAACTTGGAAAATTTTATGAAGCAGACCATTTTTAGGATGATGTAAAATATTTTTACCGTACCCTAGAAAATTATAAAATCACGACGTCTCTGTCCGTTCGTTCGTGCGCTGCAGCAAGCTTTCTCGCAAACTACATGTGCTAGAATGGGGAAATTTTCTACGTAGGTCAAAAGTGGTGCTTCTCAAAATTTGCAGTGCAAGAAAATATTTTAGGGTATCTAAGGAGGGGCTCGCTACACCAGGCTTGGCATATCATTTTTTTTTTAAATATTTTTTGTCCCTCTACGAGCCAAGTTTTTCGACAGATCCCGATGAAACTTGAAATTATAAGTTATTTTTCTTCTTTTTCTTAGCACTACAGCCTCGCTTCCTGCAAATAGTGACTTCAACTATCTTGGTCTATTGACCACGTTCTCTCATTTCAAAATTTGAGCAGCGATGAACTGTCATCAACCGAGTCAAACCAGCGTTTCCTCGGTTTCTCCACTGGCCTCCTCAGTTCTCCCAACGAATACATTTTTGGGTATCCGTTCTTCGTCCAGACGATTCACATGTCTAGCGCATTGCAGCTTCCGCAGCCTTGTAATAGTTGAAACCTCCAGCTCGTCAAAAATCTCAGACAGCTCATGGTTGTTTCAAATTTGCCATTGACCCCCATTTAGTTTCACTCCGATTATTCGCCTTAGGACTCATCACAGGAAGGCGTTCAATGTATTTGCGGGTGCTTGTGTTAGGGTATATGTTTTACACCCATAGCACAACACAAGTCTTATCACCGATTTGTATACTTTTAGCTCTGTTTTCCTACGTATGCAGCTGGTCTACAAGATCGTCAAAACTGAATAAAACATTTTATTTGCTAGATGCATTCTTCGGTGTATTTTGTCTCTTTCATTACCCGCCTTCATTATTTTGGCATCTAAATACACCCTCACATTTTCAATACTGCATTCACCAAGTGTAATATTTTGTGTGTTTGAGGTATTTTCCCTCAACTGCATCATGAGCTTTGTTTTATTTTCATTGGTTTGTAGCTCTACTAGTTTTTCTTCGCTGTCAAGTTTCAGGAAGAGCTCTTTGGCAGTTGTTAATGACCATGACAAAATGTTGATGTTGTCCGCATAGGTTACTACTTGGCTCGACTTATATAGTAATGTAACTCATGTATCAACAGGTAGCTTCCTTGTGACGTACTCCAGAGCCAAATTGAATAGCGATGGGATCACCCAGTATCCCTGCTTTAGTCCGATATTTGTGTCAAAGGCATCGGTGAGTTTGTTATTGATGCGGACTTGGGAGGTTGTCGAGGTGATTATCATTTTGGTAAGGTGAGCTAATTTCGCTGGGATGCCAAAGCAAAGCATTACTTGGTACTGTACGTTATAATCAATACTGTCGTTTGCTTGCTTAAAGTCAACGAAAATTTGGTGCATATCTATTTTGAACTGCCAGTACCTGCTTGACTGTGAAAAATTGGTCTATTGTCGATCTACCTGCTCTATAACCACCTTGATATTCCCCAATTAATTGTTTTAAGCGTATGATCCGATTTGATTATCTAAGATTTTTGAATATATTTTGTACGCTGTACATAGCAGTGATATGTTCTATAACTTGTCACCTTTTTTGTGGATAGAGAATATAATTGATTGGCTCTACTCTTTCGGCATGTGTTCTTGTTGCCAAATGTGCTAGACAACTTTGTGAATAGCTTTATGAACATTACTGCCACCATATTTGATGAGCTCCACCGGAATCTTATCGATGCCCGGTGCTTTATTATTCTTTTGGGCTTTGATAATGGAACAAGCTTCATCCAGAGTCGGTAGCGCCAATGTAAGCTCTCCGTAAACATCTATAGATTCCGATATGCTGGAGCTGTGTGAAGGATTAAAGAGGTTCTTAAAATATGATGCCCATCTTTCTTTAATCTTGGTTTCATCAGCAATGATATTGCCGATGTCATCATGACAAAGCGTAGTTTTGGGCTGATAACCATTTTTCAGGCTTATACTTTGTTTACTTGTCGTGTGGTGTTATTTGCAAAACTTACATCTATAGTTCTCAATCGGAGTCATAGAATTTTTTTCTTAGTTCTAATTATCTTATTAGCTACTCTTCTGAGATTTTCATAGTGTTCTCTCTTCGTCCTGGTTTTGGTACCTACGTAATCTTTCTACGCCTGATCATTTTTGTCTAACGCATTCTAGCACTCATCATCGAACCAATCATTTCTCTTGCGCCGGGCTTGATGTCCAATCTTCTGTTCTGCCTTGCTCTTAATAGCTGCTTTCACTACCATTCAGAGCTCGTTGCTTATTTCTAACGATGCGTCTGATTAGATGGAAGCCAGCTAGTTGTCGAGGGTCTCCGTGAAATTTTTCGCCACAGACGCTGTTTGGAGCTTTTTGATGTCAAATTTTTGTAGCGGGCTGGTCTTCACCAAATATGCCTTTGACATACGACATCGACAGGTTAATTATATCAAGTAATGATCTGAGTTACTCAAAGCCTGACGTTGTTGGATCAGAACATGATCGATCGGGTTTTGTGTATTGCCATCCGGTGATACTCAGGCCCTTTTATGTATGCGTCGATGTGGGGAGCAAGTCGAACATATGACTAGATTTCTGCTACATGCAAAGTGGATCAGGCGCTGGCCGTTGTCATTTGTTTCATCGTGGAGGCTATACCCTCCAGTCCTACCCCGATGAGATACCTCATTGCCAACCTTAGCGTTGAAATCAATCAGAATTATTTTCTTGTCCTTTGTAGGCATTGAGTTGACTAGTCTTTCCAGGTGATTGTAGAATACTTCCTTAGTTTCTTCGTCCTTTTCTTCGGTCGGGGCGTGAACATTTATCAGCCAGATTTTGAAGAATTTCGCTTTTATACGGATCGCATGCAACCATTTATTGACTTCCTTAAAATCAATAACATGCGATTTGAACTCCGTATCCACAATGAAGGCTACTCCGAATTCCAGTTTTCCAGTAGGCTACCCACTTTTGAATATTGTGTGCAAGCTCATGTTTTGAATATCTTTACCAGTCCAGTTCGTTTCCTGAATTGCCAATATTTTTGACTGGCCTGTTGTAATAGGTCATTAACAGCGCCACGGCAATTGAGCGATCTGACACTTCAGGATCCAATACCATCGTCCTTTTCCCGATTGTGAGGTGGTTGCCATGAGTCCAATATATTCTGAGGCCCATCTGCAGGTTTTGAAACATTTTAAGGTTTTCCAGGGACGGAGAGTTATGTCCGTCGCCCAACGTCCATCCGACGACATGGTTATTGCTTCGATTTCGTTATCAGGCATGGAAGATTTACCTTCACCTTCGCACGTCCCCATAAAGGAGGTGTAAGAGAGATTTAGTAGCAGAGCTGTAGATTTTTTTACAGTTATTAGCATTTCTCCACATTCAATGTCCCATTATTGGGGAACCAGTAAACCCAATCTGCGACCGAACCAGTAAACCCCATTCGCTACCATTTAATTGGGGAGTTTGGGATGAGGAATCATGGAAGTTGTGGGTTGGGGAAGTTATTAAGTCAAGTTAGTTTAACGTGCAAAAAATCGTTCGAATCCGGTGACATATGAAAAAGTGTAAAATTAACAGCTTAATATTTTTAACAGCAGTTTTCAATAAAAATTGGAAATTTTTGTGCTGTTCAGAGTGAAACTCTAATTTGAATAAGATCCAGCACAGCAGTTGACACGAAGCGACTTATATCTGTGGAAATAATCAAAAAGCAAACGCTCAAATTCAAAATGGCGGTTCCTGGTGGTTCAGAAAAGAATTGAAAATGCTTATATTAATGGCAACGCAAGTGCTGACTAAACTTTTATGGAAATCTTATAAAATTAGCTATTTGAGCTTTTTAAGCCGACAAGTTATTACTTTTGTGTGGTAACCACTGAGTAATGTGTGAACACCAAATGTGAGAAAGACAAAACCTATATTTATATATTTATAACCATTTATTCTCCGCAGATTTTCAATCAGTAATCCATTAGTGTCTAACACAATTTTATTAGCAAAATACGAGTATTTGCACCTCTACAAAGGGTCTCTAAATGCGAACGTCGGCAGATTTTTTATGTTAATAAATGTCCATGTGGTGCCACAAGAATTGCAATAGGAACTCTAGTAGCAGGCAAGCCAAATTCTTTTTCAAAATCTTACACTACATACGAGAAATTTACCTTTCAGGCTAGTGTTGCCAACGGGGTTTTTTGTGGCCTTGTTGGGATAACCCGTTAACTGACGCGCGATTTAATAAGCTGTCCCCATGAGAACACAGCTATCTGTCGCTACTCATAGCATAAAAGTTAAGCAAGCAGTTAAAACTAAAATTTATTCGGTAATTATGTGCACAACGTTGGTACCACGCAAAACGACGTATCTTAAAAGTTTTCCTAGAAAAAGAAAGCTCCAACAATGTGAGTAAAGCAGATTTTTAAGGATTAAACAGTACTATCAACAACGTGTGCAAAACGCTTTTGTAAGGATTCAAAAAGATTACCAATAACGTGTGCGAGATGTTTTCCTTCAATTAAGGACCATATCACAAGGCCAAACAGTAGTCGAACCGCAGTAGGCAGCCTCCAAGATCAACGGTCGGTACCAAAAAAGAGCA
Source organism: Odontomyia ornata (assembly GCA_963969285.1). Classification (NCBI taxonomy): domain Eukaryota; kingdom Metazoa; phylum Arthropoda; class Insecta; order Diptera; family Stratiomyidae; genus Odontomyia; species Odontomyia ornata. The sequence goes on from OZ017743.1 coordinate 43,694,379, forward strand.
ATAGTATCCTCTACGACTCAAAATTGACATCTTAATTTGTTTTATGTATGTTTGCCTCTTATAAATAAAAGCTTCCAGTATTTCTTGAAGATTTTCATTCTTAATTATTAATGTTATAATTTTTTTATTTATAGTATATATAATACAAGTGTAATCATTTAATTGAAAAATTGCGCAGTAAAATGTACAAAATTTACCCCTCTAAGACCTATCCAAAGCTTGCAGTTTCAATGGACATTGATACATCTTTACAAACCAAACAGGTGGATGATATAAATATAATAATAATACATCGCGCAATAATCCAAACCTGAACCTTTGGCATTAAGATTTATTGTTTGGATATCCCATTCCATGAACATAGCAGAATTCAAGATTATATGGTCAATATCACGCTCAACCATGTGATTACTACCCTAATTTGTAAATGAGTACACATCACAGCCAGATAGGTTGATAGTCTGACAACAGTACCAGAAGCTGAAACTCGATGCCGCCATCGAGGTTTAAACTTGGGAGCTGTGGCACGATCGGAGTATGCCCTAACCTGCTTCTCCACATGGACATTATATAAATTCTTACAACGAAGCTATAAAGCATTTAAATGACTCCGTAGTTTACCTCAAAAAATCAAAGCGACTATTGAACTTAGGAATTTGGGGACAATCAGCATACAATAAACTGATTCATCGGAAAGTTGTAATGATTTAAATTTGCAGAACTCATCTCATATTTCCCATTAGATGTGTTTCCAAATCATAACGAAAGTGGACATGACGTTGGTGGCGCAAATTTTATTATGAATACTGTTGCAACCACGGAAGTCACCGCAGTTGCAGACATTAAGTATTAGCAGAGGGGTGCGTAGCCCGGGATGGCATACTGAGGCCGGCTAGCGCACAGTCGTGTCGTGGGACTTCCGGGACACCCTCTGTTCGTGTTGAGCCACCTAACATATAAATACTAGCACAAAGGAAAAAGGATGGTAAAGGGGAAGGTCATTTTGAGAAATGAAAGATATTGGGTTTAAACTGACATGGCCGTTTTATTTAGTCCAACAATTCTATTCATAACCAAAAACTTTGCAGGACAAAAAAAATGTCAAAAACGAGTAAAAGGCCCTTTCGAGAGTTTAACAAAAGAATATAAACTAAAATATAGCACAATAAACTAATTCAATATAATATAAAAATTACAATAAAACATACTTCTGTAAAATAATGAAATTTGCAAAATTTTGAAACAAAATACGGTTGATACTTACTTCTTTCCTTGCAGAACTCCAAGCGCCCGGTGAAGTACAAAAATGCATTTGGTCTTCAGATTTGGCCCCCAGCGCCTCTTTAGCCTTCTGCTCGTCTTCAGCCCTTAACCAGCTCCTTCGATAGTGCTCTATGCGATCTAGGAGCTCCTTTGGTTCAAGGAGCCCGAACTTTACTGCTTTGCTGATTCTTGGGGAGTCGCATGCAGATTGTATTCTTTTCAGAACATCTACCGCTTTTCGGAATAGCATTTCCTCTTCATATCGCTAAATGTCAATTGTATTTTGCAACCATCCTTGGTAGAGGTTATCGCTTTCCGTTTCCGAATGCAGTACTTTCGCCACATTTTCGACGTTGGCGGTGCAATCAACCCAACGTCGCTTTACTTGTCTGGTCACTCCTTGCTTTTGGTGCCGTAATCTCCTCATTGGCTTCAGGATATTTCGCTTCGGTAACTATCGCAGCAGTGACCGTCGAATTTTCGATGCCCTTTATATTGTCTTCCGCCGCTCGAACATCTGAAGCGTCCTGCAGAGTTTCCCGCTTTCCTTTAATAGGACGCTTGGGCGTTCGCATAATTTTTTGCTGTGCACGTCTTCACTGTCTTATTCATCGTTTTTGTCATGGTTAGTACCGCTCTCGATGTACTTTTAACATCGTGGCTGCAACCGCTGGTTGCGTCGTCGTTGTTATTATTTTTTATTGCTTTTTTTTTTGATTTTTGTGATCTTTTTTATATATTTTTGGTTGCTCCAGTTTAATTGGGTCCCCCCCTTGGAGCCACTGTCTCCGTTCATGTGTAGTCACCTTTTTCGTCCTATAGTTATCTTTGCAGAGCAGGGAGGCCATGCAAGGCTTGGCACAAGCCCTTATGGAGACAAGTGCTCAGAGCCAGACCAGCGCTAATCGGGAGTCCGTCTCAAGCGATCCTACAACACCAACACAATGGTACGAACTTCGAACGTACTCCGAGGCCTGTCAAGGTTTTAACGGGACGGAGACGGTATGATAGTTGAATTGGAGCCATTCACACACGAGTGTCACCTCGAAACTACTGTGCAAAGCCACTGGATCCAAACCATCACATCCGCCAGCCCAAAGTATCAATTCCAGTTCGTTGTCCAAAGCGTAGTCCAGATCCAATCAGGGTCGTTACCTGTCATCCCAGGAGGGAACCTCACGGTACCCGCCATACCCTCGGGTCCGCGGGGGTGGCACTCCCCAAAGAATGTTAGCCTCCAAGAGTGCTCTTGTCGACCGGCATTCCCCCTTCGGGAATTTCCTCGTGTACGTGGGGGCGGAACTCCCCAAAGAATGCTAGCCTCCAAGAGTATTCCTGTTGACCAGTGTTCCCCCGGTAGGGAATCAAAGTGGCCTTAAGGTTCTCCAATATGGATTGTACCCAAGAAACGCAATAAGTTGGGTGAAAAACAATATCATCTTATTACCAATACATTAGCTAGCTTTAGGAAAACTAAACTTTTCGCTTTTCTTGATTTTACTTTGGATTTCACCAAGCACGATGAAAGATAGTAATATTGAAACAAGTTTAGTAAGCAGGAGAGTGCTCCTATTAGAAAGTCTTTGTAAACATCCTAGGGTTAGAAAAAAAGTTTTTTAATAGCGTGAATCGATAACTTGAACTATGCATCCAATACTTGGATATGAAATCATGCAAATTGATGCAAAAGATGCACAGTTCCTTTCATAAGCACAGGGAAGCCGCCATTTTGATCTAGCTTAAATGATTGTTCTGAATGCTGAGCCGATCGAACATGTTCAAGTTAAACACTATTCCTTAAATTTTCATGAAAATTGAAAGAAAATAAAAGTGCTTAAATCAATTTTAAAAATATATCAACCATAAACACGTGTTATTGTTGTTGTAATTCCATATGATTGAAATGGCTATAAATCACTTGATTATGATTCGATCTCAATTAAATTTTGTGAACTTATGTCAGTCTATATGATTGCGAAATTTCAAGAAGTTTAAATGTACCGTTGTGATTTTATGGGTAAAAATGTAAAAAGTTGAGTGAATTTCGATTTCTGAGGTATTTGTTGCCCTTGCACTCATAAAGGCCCACGTTCGTGATAATCTTCAGATTTTCCGGCTTAAAGGTGTCGAATCGCAAGGGGAGGGGACACACATTTTTGGTACATTTTGCCTTGCTCTGGACCCCCTGATTCATAAAATTACTTTTTTATTTCAGATTCTAAAAATTCTAATCAAGACCTTTCATCTGATCCCCCCCTCGACTACCTTTGATTTACAAAAATGCTTAAGGGCTAATTCGTTATCAGGGGGATCTACTATTAGGGAAATGAATAAAGACTTGAAGAGCTTTCCGGGGCATGGCAGATTTTGCAACAATTAATAAACCAACCAAACCTATGATGAAAATGCGACTTTCGGCTTATGCGTTCATGCTCTAACCAGGCAGCATAACTTCCTTTTTTGAAATGCCCGCCGGGTGCGGCAGCATAACTTCCTTTTTTGAAATGCCCGCCCTTAAAGTGCTAACTGTTATAGCGCGGCGCCAGTAGTCTCATTCGAGAGAAGTGATTTTAAAGTTTTGCTCATTCCTTGGTTAGTCGCTATCATGCGTTGGAATAGTGCGGAGCGTGCATTTACCGTTGATACTTTTCGAACGGAAAGTCGGTGAATTTTGAAAAAAGGAAGTTATGCTGCCGCACCCTGTATACATATATATATATATATATGTATATATATATATATGTATATATATATATATATATATATATATATATATATATATATATATATGTATATATATATACATATATATATATATATATATATATATATATATATATATATATATATATACATATATATATATATATATATATATATATATATATATATATATATATATATATATATATATACATATATATATATATATATATATATATATATATATATATACATATATATATATATATATATATATATATATATATATAGATATATATATCTAGATATATATATATATATATATATATATATATATGTATCTGTATATATATATATATATATATATATATATATATATATATATATATATATATCTATATATAAATATAAATATATATATAAATATATATATATATATATATATATATATATATATATATATACATAAATATATATATATATATATATATATATATATATATATACATATATATATATATATATATATATACATATATATATATAAATACATATATCTATGTATCTATATCTCTCTCTCTCTCTCTCTATATATATATATATATATATATATATATATATATATATCTATCTATATATATATATATATATATATATATATATATATATATATATATATATATATATATATATATATATATATATATCTATATATATATATATATATATATATATATATATATATATATATATACCACATAAACTCACCAAATAAAATTTTCAAGAAGCAAATTATAATATATGAGGGACATAACAATTTTGTATCTTTATATGAACGCACTTTTTAATAAACTTTCAATGACAAAACGTTCGCTAAAGTCAACATTTTTATCATGATGAAGATCAAAAACCAGGCACGTTTGGAAATTATTATAAATTACTACCGGAATTCTGAGTCGGTGGACGCAGCTTTAAGAGCGCTTACTCCAATTTTTGGCCATAATAATCGTCTCAACCGTCAGGCTATGCGTGCTATAGTGGATAAATTTGAGTCCAAATTTTGACTATTGGACTTTTCAGTGCCAAAAAGACGTCGTACCGCTCGAAGTGAAGGAAATATTGCAGCCGTAAGTGGATCGATTCAAAATGAGCCAAATCAGTCGCTTCCACGTCGTTCTCAAGAATTGGGCATCGCTCAAATGACACTGTGGCACATTTTATAAAAAATTCTTAGCCTACATGTCTACAAGATCGAATTGGCTCAAGAACCAAAGCCATTTGATCATTCGAAACGCTGAAACTTCTCCAATTGTGCTCTGGCAAAGCTTAACGAAAATGAAGAATTTCATCGAGAAATCATCTTCAGCGATTAAGCTCATTTCTGACCCAATGGCTTTGTTAATGAGCAAAATATGTGTTATCAGTCAGCAACATGTGCTTCTTAGATACCGTAGTGCTTGCAAAAACTTACTGTTTGGTGCGGTTTTCATGGGGGAGGTGTGATTGAACCGTAATTGTTTGTGGATGAAAACAACTATCATGTTTCCATCAATAGAGAGCGCTATCGTGTTTTGTTGGAAGATTATTCGTGGCCAAAATTTGATGAGCTTGACATCAGCAGTATGTGATTTCAACAAGACGGCGCTACTAGCCACACAGTACGCCTCACAACCGATTCATTGAAAGGCAAATTTGGTGAATGTATTATCTCAAGAAATAGTCCAGTCAAATGGCCGCCTCGTTCATGTAATCTAACGCCATTGGATTTCTTTTTACAGAACTATATCAAGTCACTGATCCATGCCAACCAGCCAGCAACGTTAGACGAGCTCAAAGATAATATCCAACTCGAGGAAAATTGGGCCCAATATTTCAAATATTACTGTGTTTTATGAATAGATAAAATTGTTATGTCCTTAATGGAAAACCCTTTAATAGGCAACCGCATGTAGGGTTTCCGTAGGCACCACATGCATATAAATAAAAACCTTAAGGACGTCCAAGTAAAATTCCTGGCAGTAACATTTTCTTCTAATACTATAAATGGCATAAAGATCCTGGAATACATTATACCGCTTTTGCATAATTTCTATAAAGGGCACTTTACTAATTTTAAAATATGAATTACGCAGCGCATAGTAAATACATTGCACAAGAAGACCGTGCGTTGTAACTAATTAAACAGGAACGATACGGAGCACACAGAAACCACCGGATATCAAATCCCCATGCCAGGTTTCACATACGAGAACCGCTCATCCCTCGGCAGAGCATATATACCTTTGAGGAACAAGATAAAACCGGAGTGGACATCCATGTGTACACGTTGTCGCAACTACCCCTGCGACCGCCTGCCTAACTACGTGTCTTTCTGCACCTACCCCTGCGACCGTGATTCTAAAGCTAGTTAAGGGGAACCCAATGTGTTGTCACAAGAAAGTAAACAAACGCTTATGCACTCGTAAATATGGTTTTATTGCAAATAACACTTCACAGAACAAGAAAATAGCATTGAATACAAATAAAGCATTATGGCCACTTAGGATAGAAAACACTTTCGTATCGATAACCCATCGTTTTCTAGCAATAACGCACATTACACTTTTCATTGAGTTCCTCGCTCCGATTTACAATGGCACTCCTTAAAATGTTGTTATCCCTAAACCAGGTGTAATATTACTTTCACTACAGTCAATATGTACCTCCGGACACGTTCTCGAACCGAAAAAACGACTAAAGTCCGAATCGTATCTCACGCGCCAGGTAAATTTCGCGTCCATGTTTAGTCGTCAAATTGACAATCTGGCTCTCGAGAGGAGAAATTGTGGAAATTATTGGAAATGAAATGACAATCATGCTCAGAAGGTGGTCGCATCATTTTCTATGGAGCTTATATGAGCATAGCCTCTCCATTTGTTCCGTTCCTCAAAGATATATACTAACTACTACTTAGTAGATATGCTCTGCCCTCGGCATGAGCCCCTGAAACTGAAAGAGTAGAAGCTGCCAATGTTGCATGTCTCATCCGCGTTTCACGCTAGTAAATAAGAAGACCCTGCTTAAAGCTCTTATGGAGTTATTGAAGTGCTTTATTTACCAATATCTACGAGTATCAAAGAAACTTGATTTCAGCCGACAATATATTCTCTTTCTATGACTCCTACTGTAAATAAACATCATTTCTAAGAAGGCGAAGATGAGTTCAATTATTGAATATAAAACCACTTTATACTTGACGAAATAAAAAAATATATTTAATCAAGAAGCGGTGCCGGATGACAAATATCATTTGAGCGTACTTTATTCCACAATGTGTTGAGTGGTTTAAATTCTACATTTACAACTATATTCAATAGAAATAGTATTGTACTGTGCTTGCTTATTTTTTTTCTTTCGTAATTTTTTATTAATAATATAAATTCTCAAATAATTTTGGAAAATAATGACCAAGCAGTTACTCACCTAAATTCGCGAGCGCTGGAGGGAGTAGGTGTTCTGAAAAATAATTTTATATATCTTATTTTCCCTTCAAACTTATTACAAGTTAAAATCATGTTTCTTTTTATTTTGACTAAAACTATATTATTTCCACGTTGTTAATGAATTGAAATTTAGGGCCTTGTAAATTATTACTCCTGGGGTCATTGTTATAAATTCAAAACAATTCTAAATTACAAGCTCCCACTCCTGGTTTTTCGACCGGATCCACATTAAGTTATAGCTCGCTTGGGAAATTTGCAATTTTCCGAAGATAAATTGAATAGAAGATAATCGATCAAGTTGATGTAACAATGTCTACTCGATGGATTAGCCAAGCTGACTGAATGAGTCTCGCAACGAAATCCAAGTTTAGGTCTTTTACCATGACTTACTGATTTGCTTGTAGACAATAATTACTATCGAAATATGAACTTTTCTGTACAATCATCAAACTAATAAAAATTTGGATTGTACTTCATACGAAGCAGCACCATATCACGCTTCCAGTTGACGTTCGACAATTTGATCAAGAAAATAATGTAAAACTACTCAATTACTGGTGGTCATGGCTTATATGTTCTTGTACATTAAAAAGAAGTTTATTCAGCGCAGTAATTCACCATTAATGAGAAACATATATTGATGACAGAAGACGAAATACTCGTATATTGTTTTTCTCTTCATGCATTTGATCTTGGAAACATAAATGCGGATTTCTTCCAAATGGAATCAGCCCTTACAGTAGATACTTTCAATACATGGCCACCGTTACGCTCAAATTCTACGACAGCACACAATCCAAGCAAACATGTACATACAACTCGTATTGAGAGAACAAATTCAATAATTCCAATAAATGCTGACGGCACCACAGTCAAACTTTTAACACAATCCTCTCAAAGGCGGTCGAGAGCCATTTTTTTTTTGTTGTGTTCGGAGACCCTACGATTCACTGCACTACCGTTACGTGACGGTTGAAGTAAGCGAATGTCGGACATTACGACGACATTCAAGTTCTTTCTTTCACGGTAAATGGGCTTTTTCAGACGCAGAGTGAGAAGCATTGAGGGAACCTGATGGTAAAAACACGCCAACATTTTTAGGGTGCACGAGCGTAATGCACATACACAAATGCATTTTGTTGATCATTTGGTGGGGGAAATTTTATACAAACGCCGGTAATCATTCCGGATTGTACATTCGGTGAAGAAGGTAGTCGTCGTGAAACGATTGCCTTTCTTTAATTTGCGTGCAAATTACAAGAGTTAAGGTTTATGGAACGCCGGGACGATTGAATCAAACTAATTTTGTAACTAACCGCTCTGGTTTATTTTTCGGAGAATGTTCTGAAATTTGTGGAGCTAATCACAGTTTCATGCCAATTGTTATTGAGTATTTTTTAATATTTATTATTTATTAGGTACTATAGATTTTTACTTAGTTAATAATAGTTTTTTTTTAATTTAAATTATTTTATTTTTGTATAATTCTGGCGTTTTTGTTAAAATACCTATATATATAGTTCATTTGTGATTGCTTAAGGCTCATGTTGAAGCTCCCGTTGTAGGTTCAATGATTTTAGCTGGAATCTTGTTAAAGTTGGGGGGTTACGAGTTACTTAGATTTTTTAGATTTTTGCAATTTTTAGGCTTAAAATTTAATTTTGTTTGAATTACTACCAGTTTAATCGGGGGCACACACATACACTCGCAAGACGTGTATCGTATACAAAAATAGGTTGGCTGAACTATGCAACGTGTAAACATAAGGGCATAAGCGCGAAACCTGTTTGGATATGGGCGCGTACCATTCCCGTGTGAAAAAGCCCAATAACTATCCTTTTACTTTAGATTGGTGATGTAACAAATAGAGATCAACTGCCCATAACTGCCAAGTCACGTTTCGCTTGTTCATGTCTCTCCTTGGTTTGTATTCTGCTATACATTTCCTTCCTTTCATTCGGACTAGTTGCTGCTGATCATTGGCATTTGTATTATCCAATTCTTCATCCCGTTCTTATACGAAACCTGTTTGTCATACTGTTCTGCTATCCAATGAATTGTTTAAAGCAACAATGATTGTGTTTTGACCTATAAATAAATGGACGAGCAAGCAGAGAGAGAGAGAGAGAGAAGCAAATTTGCCACATAAATAAGTTATAAATAGCTTACGCTCTCGAAACTATATGATTCCCTCTGCTTCTCCTTCCCCTTTGTTTCCATACAGGTTTTTCTTTCCTTTTTACAAAAGAATCACTTCCCCTACTGACACCCGCGCACACCGATAAAATTTCGTTTCACGGGCACACGATCGCGCCTTCGTTATCATTCGTAAAACAATTTAGGTACAACACAACGAACGTTAACGCAAAATAAAAAGAAAGAGGCGCGAAACACGCGAGAAAACTCATGTGTCAAGTGGATGGAAAAGTCGTAAATTTTTAATAAAAACAGTCAACTAAAGTGCCGATTTCATGCACGCGATCTTCAAAATTATAAACTTTTTAAACGTGAACGTGTTTCGGATGAATAAAGTGCAAAAACAAAAGCATATCACTTGAAACCTCAACTTCACACAACTTTCGCGAAGGTTGCTAATTACTTCGGCTCTCACGACCGGTTGCGGATCTAGTACTCTCTATATCTATGGGCTCAGCACTACCATTTGTTTATTGTTTTCTTCTTGAAAATATTCTTCTTTTCTTATCGGCATTTCATGTTGCTGAAAATGTCTTCTTTCATTATCGCAAACCCAACTGAAACAAGTCGAGTAAGTAGGAACTTTTTTTTTTCAAAAATTAAATTAATTTTTAAAAAAACGTTAGTCCGAAGTTAATTTTTATCGGAAAAAATCTTATATTGTCGAAGTAATCGACTCAGGAAATTTCTATCGAATATTTTTACTTTGATTGGTAACGAAAAACAAATTCACAAAGAAAATTTCGCCGCTGGTATGGAGGAGCCCGACGGCTTCCCACCGTTGGGGCAACCTGGGGAAACGACGACTTCGAAACTGGCGATAATCACCAAAAGAAAGCATAACGAAGAAAACTCCGCAGATGGAGTGTGCAAGCTGCAAATAATAGCGGAAAATCAACAAATGGCTGAATTGCAGAAAGAAAATGATGAACTAAGGCAAGAGATACAGTCTCTCAAGGATCTTTTCAAGAAAGGGATGAAGCCTCAAAAGATGCAGCCACAAAATCAATGGCAACAGGTAGCAAAGCCGAAGAAAAGTATAAAGCAAGCAATTCCAGAGGAAGTTCTAAGTGCTGGTGGCACCAACGAGAGCCAAAATTATTTTGCAGCGCTGGAGGGATTAACCGAAGATATGGAAATCGAAGAAAACATCGGAGGTAATTATAATCAAGATAATGACGTTAATTTTATTCAATATTTGAAGACCAAAAATAAGGAGAAAAAACCAGCCCGCAGTTCTGCTGGTTCCTCTGAAAAAGCTTCCAACAAGACAGAAAAAGTTCCGCCAATCAACGTGTTCGGACAAACCGGGAAAGATATGGTTCGGCGATTGGCAGCCGAAAATAAACTGGCCGATTTCGAAATCAAAAGAGTTAATGCCGAAAAATTAACTATAAGGACGAAATCACTGGTTGATTTCAAGTCAGCCAAAGATGCGTTGATTTCTGGGGAGGTTCCACACTTCACTTATACCCCAAAAAGTGAAAAGAATCAGACCTTCTTGTTGAAGGGTTTGGACAGCGGAGAGGATACGGTCGATCTTCTTCAGGTGCTCAAGGAGGCTGCACCAGATATTGATTTTGTTTCAGTCAAAGCCTTTGCGACAAGAAGGTCGACCATAGAAAGGAAGAATTAACCACTTTACCTGGTACAAATTGCAAATAAGAGCAGTCCAAGTGCCCTTCAACAAATAAGGTACTTGAATTTCAGAGTGGTGAGGTGGGAACGCCTCCAGAAAAGAGAAGTCAACCAGTGTTACCGGTGTCAAAGATTTTGACATTCGGCTGCCAATTGTGCCATGCACTATCGTTGCGTTAAATGCAAAGACGTTCATGCTCCCGGTGAGTGCAAATTGGCTCAGACGGAGCCTAAAGAAAAATTATACTGCGTTAACTGCGGTGTTTTTGGTCACCCAGCATCATATCGAGGATGCTCCCGATATCAAGATGCAAAAGTTAAATTTGCTCCAAAGCAAACACAAGTACACCTTAATATCATACCTTCCAACTTCGTCAAGCCCGGAGTATCATTTGCACTCGCCGCTAGAGGACGAGCAGAAAATGCTGGAAATAATGTAAATAATGTAAGTGACAATAATGAGCTGCTTTTCAAAATTCACCAGCAACTTAATTTTTTATCGGAGAGAATCGACAAACAAGATTCAAAAATTAACTTTGCTTTTCAGCGTTTAGGTCTTTCAAATGCCTAATAATAACTTGTCATCCAGTCATATTCCCATGGATAGGCTTCGCCTCATATCGATCAACGTCAACTCTATCGTTGCTATACATCGACGTGATTATCTCCTTGAATTCATTGTCAAGCAAAAGCCTGACATCATACTTCTCACTGAAACCCACCTCAATTCATGGCATTTCATGGAATTCAAAGATTTTTCATTCGTAAGAAACGATAGGGTAATAGGTGATGGGGGAGGTGGCACCGGGATATTGGTTAGAAGATCCTTTTGTTTCCAAAATATTGAAAAAGTCGAATCCAAAAACTTTGAATTTCTTGAAGTGTCCGTCATCAAAATTTCACTGCCAGGTGGGGATAACTTCGTCGTTATCTCTGCCTATGCAACTGGTCAAAATGTTCTCAAGTTCAAGGAGGAACTCAATTCCTTGTTTGAAATACTCGAATTGAACAGGCTGCATAGTTATTATATTTTTGCCGGTGACCTGAATGCCAAACATACATCATGGCTGAACGCCACCAATAATCCAAGAGGTGTATTCCTGAAATCATGGATAACAGAGAATCAAATTGAATGCAGGTGCAACCTATATGGGTCGGAGTTCCCAACATACCCTAGGACAAATTCATATTTGGACCTCTGCATTGCTGACGCAAGACTTGAATTCAGCTTTAATAGTCCTCAACGGAAACTGCAGGTGCTTCCTTACGATAGCGACCATAACGCAATCGTAATGGAAATCAATCATCAAAGGGATGATTTCTTCCTCATTCCAGTTCAACATGAAAACCATCGGTTGAACTTCAAAAAAACAGACTGGGTAAAATTTCAAACGAAGTTTAATCGGGAGTACTAGAAGCAATGTCCCTCTTCTGATGATGGCAACGCTTGCTCAATGGTTCCTAATAACAGAAATCTAACTGACGATGAAATGGATCTCTATTTGTCGAAGTTAGAGAAGCTGACGTTGGAAACGATTGAGAAAGTTGTTCCTAAGATTAAACATCGAAACAATATGGAAGGATATCAAACACCAACCATCGCAAGGTTGAAAAGATTGAAAAGCCTTCTTCTCAACCGCGTCAACAATATTTATCGACGATTTTTGGACTACAACCATCCCTCGTTGGCTTTGTTGAAATTACACCTGAAGAATGTCCGGAACTTAATCCGTGCATACTTTAGGAGTGAGGTCAGCAATCAATGGGCGGAAAAACTGAGGGGTATTAGCCCACAGGACCCAGATGGCGTTTTTGCGAAAGTGAATAGCTTATTCCGCAGGAAGTCTCGAGTGAAGGTATCGAATCTTGAAGTCGCTAGAGATGAGATAAATCTTCTCGATAGAGCTGGTATCGAAATTGATAGTACGACTCCGGATAGAAATGGAAACAGGATTATATGTGATGGATTGCAGAAACTTGCCCTGATTGGAACACATTTTGAATTGGTTCATCTGCCAAACCCAGAGAGAAAGAATGAAATATTTTCGGAGGTCGTTGAAGCAAAAATTTCCGACTTCAAATCAAGCCTGAACGGCCAATCAATTCTTCATTTCGATGAAACATTAACATCTGACCTCATACCGACCTTGAATCTTATTGATTATTTTGTCAGCTATGAAGACTTGTGTTTCATATTTCGCAGAATAAACAACAAGAAATCATGTGGTACTGACGGTATTCCAAATATAGTTCTCCGACATTTGCCTGGAGTTGCTATTAGGAATTATTGCATATTGTTCAACATGTTGTTGATATTTCCCAAATGAGTGGAAAAAGGCTAAGGTATTTCCGATCTTGAAGAAAGGAAAAGAATCTTCATGCCCTAAAAGCTATCGCCCAATCAGCTTGCTGCGTAACATCAGCAAGGTGTTTGAAGTGATACTCAACAGAGCATTAAACGCCCACATTGAGAAATATGAGTTGATGCCGAATTGCCAATTTGGTTTTCGTACCACGCATTCGACCATACACGCAATAATGAAAGTAACCTCAGACATCTGTTGGAAATTAAATGATAGACAATGCGTGCGAGCATGTCTCATTGATATTCAGAAAGCCTTCGATACGGTGTGGCTAGATGGACTAGTTTTTAAACTCCTTCAGGACAACTTCCCCAGACACCTTGTCGCCATGATGTGTTATATGTTGTACGGGAAATCGTTTGTTGTAACTGATGGAAATCTGACAACAATGCGCAAATTCAAGGTCTTGAATGGTCTACAGCAGGGAACAGTTACTGCGCCCCTGCTTTTCTCAATATTCATTCGCAAGCTATTGAACAGCTTTGATTTTAATGTCTTGCCAACGCGATATTGGTAGCGTTTGCTGATGATCTGATCATCTATACGGCAGACCAAAAAGCTACAATAGTTCAGAGCAATCTTCAAAAAATGTTTAATGATGTGCAGCTATACACCGACAATTGGCGAATGAAAATCAATGCGCAGAAGTGCGAAACAATTTTGTTTCGGACAACGCTGCAGGGGGCTAGTCAAGACCTGAAACGTAATTGGAAGGATTTCCACATTATGGCTGGTGAGGGTAGTTCAGAACGGGTTCCACATAAATCCTGTGTTCGATACCTCGGTGTTCATCTCGATCAGTATCTGTACTATACTGAACATGTCAAAATCATGCTCAGTAAAGCACTTAAAGTAGTCATGGCCCTTCGGCGACTCTTTCATTCCAGATACATTGATCAAAAAGTCAAAGTTATTTGTTACAAGACCCTGGTTAGGCCAGTTTTGACATACGGATGCCAGATCTGGTATAACTAGAGTGCTAGTACAATGGAAAGATTAAGAGTTTTCGAAAGGAAATGTCTTCGTGCATGTACTGGTTTGTACAGAAAGCCAGAGACGGATTGGAAGCACTATATATCGAATAGAAAAATTTATCAAACCGCTCAAGTGACAAGAGTCGATATCTTCATATTGAAACTTCTTCGGAATCATATCGCAAGATCTGTAACTGTGAGTGAAAACCCTTGGATTTCACAGCCGTTCCACCGTACAGACGGGTATATTGTGACTTGCCTCACTACTGGCTTCGTTCCTCCAGAAGCATTCGTGTATTTGGACATGAATCGATATGTTTTTGATTCTGACGGCGTCCCAACCCTATATCACATATATCGACGGGCCACCGATAAGAAGATAAAATATCCTCCGAATCTGAGTTCACGAGACCAACAATTCCAATGGAGATACTCATTTGCTAGATTTGTTGAGGCTGGTCAAGCTGAGATGGAACAATCTAGGTATTGGTGGCTGAATGACAATGTCTAAATTATTCGTGTTTATTTTCTGGTTTTGTGTTTTTTCTCGTTGCTTGGTTTTTAAGATTCATCTCATTATTGCTACATCTAGTATTGTCGTTTATTTGTATTATAAATAAAGGAATAGGTTTCCCCTTCTAAAATCGCGTCCTGTCTGTCCGTCTGTCCGTCTGTCTGTCCGTCCGTCCGTCCGTCCGTCCGTATGTCACAGCAGTTTTTCTCGGAAACTACTTAAGCTGGAAACATCAAATTTTGTATGTAGGTGTAAAGTGTTGTTTTCTTCAAAGTTCGAATACAAAAAAAAATTTATAAGGTATTTAAGGGGGGTCTCCCCATATAGGGGAGTGACCCCCCGAAAAAAAAATTTCATTGAAGGTGGCCGATATGGGTATCAAATGAAAGGTCTTGATGAGAACTTTTCAAAACAGGTCTTTGTTTGGCAAAGTTTGCTTCGAGGGGCGCACAGGGAGGGGAAATACACGAAAAATTTGTGTCCCCCCCTCGCGATTGGACACCTGTGATCCAAAAAATCTTGAAAAAATCAGAAATGTAGGCCTTGGTGAGTACAACAACAACAAATACGTTAGAAGTCGCAATTCACTCAACTTTGTTAGTAATAGTATGATTTATCGATTTTATGTTTTCTTAAATAAAATCTTAACGGTACCCTTCTATGAAATTCAGTACATAGATGACTATTCATAAGGTTGATCTACCCTGAAAGTTTCATAAAGATTGAATTATATTTAGCGAAGTTATAGCGGTTTGAATTTTCCTGTATTACTATGGAACAATATGCGCTGCATTTATTACTATGGCAACATATGGCTATGGAACAACATGCGCTTTTTACCGACTCAGACACTACAGTTTTGCTGGGATTCGCATGAAAATTTCAGGATGATAGGTGTCATGAATATCTTTGCGAATCGGTTCAGCTAGTGGTATCAGTAATCGTAAAACAAAATGGTGGCTGTTTTAAATGCGAAGATTGAATAATTTGGAGTTATTTTTTCCCAACTTCAACGTTTAAGGTGCATGCTTTGAACACTTGATTCAATTTAATGAATGACTGAAGATGAGTACCTACAATTAATACTCATAAGCGAAGCAAGTCAAGGAGGCGGGAGAGAGCTCCTAGCAAAAGGGCTTTGTAACCATTCTAGGATTCGAAAAAATTGGCCATTAATCGATGATTTCAGTACAGGAGAGTGGCTCCTGAAAATAAAAATTCATCAAACGTAGCCGGTATGAGTATGAAACGAAAGTTTTCATGGGAGCTTTTCAAAACAGTTGTTAAACTGTCAGTTTTTGCTTCAGTGGGGGCACAGGGGGGAAATACATGAAAAATGTGTTTCCTCCCTAGCGAATGGATATCTGAAATAATTATCAAGGGAGATATTTATGAGTATAACAACAACAAAAATCTCAGAACACGAAATTCGTTCAACTTTGTTAATAATAGTATGATCTTCGAATTTCATATTTTCTCCAATAAAATCGTTTCTTGATTTTATTCGATCTGGTGACTGCATTTTGTAAATTGAATACAAAACCCTTCTGACATGAGCGTAGGTCTGTTTACCCAACTTGTTTCTCCTTTTTCCAATTGAATCAAAAAATATCTAATAATCTTAATTAATTTAAATTTGCAAGTGTATTTTTTTCATTAAATGTGTTTAACTGATAACGTATAAATTTAGAGAGCCATTCGGGCCATTAAGTTTTTTTATAGTTTTATTGTTTGGAATTTTCTTTATGTTCTTTTAAAAATTTATAACGATTGGTATTAAATAAAGCACTTTTGAATTTGAATTTGAGTAAGTAGGAGCTTACTCCTACCAGAAGGGGGGCTTTGTAGCCATCTGAGGGTTCGAAAAAAGTTTTCTGATGGCATGAACCGACGACTTGAATTATTTATTCGATATAGTATTTGTATAAGAAATCATTCATTTCACCATTTTGTTCTAATTTAAACAATTTTCTGAATATTTGGCCAATTGAATATATTTAAATTAAACACTATTTCTCAAATGTACATGAAAATCCAAAGCAAATAAGAGTGGCTAGGTCGATTTGAAATATTTTTCAATCATCAACAAGTATTATTGTTAAGGTAATTCCATACGATCTTACTATTGTCAATAAAGTTGAGTGAATTTTGATTTATGAGGTATTTGTTGCCCTTGTTCTTCTTCAGTGATTTTTCCCAGATTTTTCGATTCAATGGCATCGCATCGGGAGGGAGGGACACAATTTTTCGCACATGATACATGATGCATAATTATTTATTTGAGATTCTAAAAGTTTTAATCAAGGCCTTTGATTTGCGACCATATTTGATACGAAAAACTTTAAGGGTTACTTCAGCATAACGAGGGGCCCTCTTGAAAATTTTTGAAATATTTGATAAAACCTAAGATTTTGGAGATTACCACTCATGAGCTTTTCACAAATTTTGAGCTTTCTAGCTTCTATGGTCTCTGAGAAAACTTGCTGTGACCCACGGACAAACCCACCCGCTGCAAAGCTACATAGTGGGTCTTTGTACAAATTTTTTTACATAGCCCTTAAAAGGAATCAGCTCACATTGGCAACTTGAATTTTGATTGCTGCTTTAACGATTCTGATTGTTGAAAGCTGATTATTTTGGAGGCACTTATGAATTTAATGTTGTCAAAAGTGATAGCATTTTAGTATGTAAATCAATGATTTTTTTCGACACAGTACATCAGACGCTTGATAAAGTTGGTATGTAAATGAATTCGATAGTGTGCGTTGAAATACGAGTTCTATCGATATCTTCGACTATTCTGAGGAAGAAAACCTTTGGAAGTATACTTGTACTATCACTTTTTGCACTAATGAATTATTTTGTTTACAGCGTTTGCAGAGTTTTGATTTCATGTCAATCGCGACAGAGTTTCAAAGAAAATTGATGCAGTCTGTATATATCTTTGGATTAACCCACTTTCTTCAAAGCCGGTTGATTCAATTATTGATATGTTGGCTGCTGCTATTGGCGACTTGGCGGCTGGTGCCATTATGAGTAATTGTAGTGCCTGGCATGATTCACTTTCAGATACTTCGACTTTCAGAGTAAAATATTCGAACAGAACTTGAATGGTTTATAAATCAATGTCACAATTGTCAACCCATTCCTGATAAATAAATATGACTTAAAAGGAACCATGAGATATGCTCACTGTTCTTCGTAGTTCAACGCTAGTCTTTCTCTTCCCGTTTTTTGTTTGCATTTCTTTCTTATGCATTTGTATATTAGTCGCTTGTGTAACTTGAATGTTACTTATTAATATATTGCTTGTCCATATTATCAGCATTCCAAATTTAAATGCCTTAAGTCCTTCTCATTGCCACAGAACTTCTACATACAACTTACATACGAAATTTGGTACCAAATATTTATTATTTTATGCTAGATTTACCCCAAAGTATGCAAAGTTCGTTTATTTAAAAAAAGGAGTGATTTTTAGGGTTTTGTAAAATAATTTTACAAAGCCCTGATTGCCCATCACTAATAAAAATGTACAATAAGTATATGGGTGGCGTGGACCGCTTCGATGAGAATGGCGATTCCATGAGGGCAGGTCAACGAGGCCAAAAATTGTGGTTTTCACTTTTTGCTTTCGGGCTGGATGCATCTTGCAAAAATGCTTGGCTAATCAAAAGTAATTGTGCCACTAACTGGACATACTGCGAGTTTTGCAGAGCTTTCGTGATATCCTTTTTACAAAAATACTGGAAACCCCCAACTTAAGACACCAATTGTGGAGTACCTATTGAATCAAGGGTTTCAAATGAAACCAGACTAGGAGGCAGTTCAGCTGACCATACAGAAAAGGATTGTTCACAACACCGTTGTGGGCTATGCCATAAACATACAGGAAAAATGTGTTCTAAGTGCAATATAGGTTTACATCTCAAATGCTGGTGCGAATTCCACAACAAACGAATACTGCTAACAAAATTAAATTCAGGTTCTTTCTGCAGTAATCTTACAAAAAAAAGCTATAGAGAAGAAAATAAGCTGTTTTCTTTTAAGTGTAATATTATGTTTAAGGTTTGTCAGTTCTGCCCAGTGACATCTATGGGTGACATCCCCTTAACAAAAGTCTAAGGGATATTTTTTTAAATGTTATGCGACATTTTAAATGCGTAAACACGTTGATCAACCCAAAAAAACGATTTTTTCACACAGATAGAAGCATGAGAATTGACGAGTTAACACTGTTACGCGATAGTGAGTTCAAATAGTATTATGATATATTAAGCTTAGAAATAGGAAAGTTGTAGCGAGCTTGAATATGAATCAATTAATGGTTTTAGGTATTGTTTGATACGGAATCAATAGTTCAGTGCAGTGAATTTGTTTCAAATTTTCAATAGAAGTGTCTGCTAATACTTAAATATTGCATAAAACTTAAAAACCTAAAAAGCACATAGGTGATTATATTTTTGAGCATGCGGAACGCACACAGGAGTGGTGTGCTTGAGTATGACGTTCGTTCAAAAATGACATCATTGATTTTTTTCCAATGTAAGCTCAAATAAAAAGAATACTGTGATTTATAACTTTTAATATGAATAGAAATAAAAAGTTGGTTGTGAATATTCAAAGTAATACAACGTAGGAAGATAAGTGAATATTTTTTCAAATTATTGTTTGTATGTTATTTATCAGAAGAATCAAAGCTAACCCAAATTAAACATATTTCCTGTACATCTGCTTTAAGTATTTATGGAAACCATTAACAAAACTTTTACCGCAAAAAATAAAAATTGTTGTTTGTACCTTTGTTTTATCAATGCTTATTTCAAAATAATACATACCTAGTCTAAAATCGAACGGAAAAATTCTGGAAACCATCGAACCTGCCATACAACACCGAGTGAACAAAACTAAAATTCGACTGCAGCTTTCGCTGCTGATAATAGTAATTTCAACGCAGTTCCATCAATTACAGAGTAAAAGCAAAATTAAGCATGCTGCGAACTAGATTGAATCCATATAAAACTAAGTCCCAGAAAATTTGGATGCTCTTGACTAGAATAAAATTGTTAAAAGTCGAAACTAAATCAAAGAAAACAGCAACAAGCAATATAAAATTAACTAACATATTTTTAGAGTATCTGTAGAGCTTGTAGATAGGACATGATATGATAGTGCGAGACGTTGATATAAGAACCAATACAAAATTCAAACAGAAACTGTTCTATAAATTAACAATACTCAAGGATAAAATCGCCATCATTTTCTATATAACTCTGACAATAGTAGTCACCTCGAATCGTCGCGGCTCTGCAACCACGTTCACCAGTTGTAAGTCCCATGCAGTGACCTACTGTCAGGTTGATTAAATTTTCTCATATTGTGTCCAGCCTTCAAATCAAATGTTTTCCTTGATCTCTTTCCTTCAGCGTTTGTATGGGGAGCTTGTCTTCTTCCAATCTCTTCACTTGTCCTACCCATTGTAGTTTGCCTAGTTTGGGTAGATTATCAGAGGGATTATGCTACATATTATTTGGACAAAGTATTTACTCTATTCCATGCTTTATTGGGCCATAAATCCTCCTGGGAACTTTACTTTGAATACGTCCAGGGCCTTTTTGGAAGCTTTTGTAAAAGTCCAGGGCTCATATTCATGCAGCGGCACAAGCTTAATTAGTGACTTGTTCATGCAAAGTTTATTTTCCCTGTGATTGCCTATGGTTCCTAGCATAGGAATTACTGAAAAGTAGGCGTTGTTTGCTACATTTATTCTATTCAATACACTATTGTTTTCTGTACCTTTTCTATCAAGATGGACTCCTCAGCATGCAAATCTATCTACATTTTGCAGATTCTAGTTTTTCAAAGTCAGATTTTGTCATACAGGCGTATTTCTCCTTATTTGCGTCATAAATTTAGTTTTGATTTCGTTGTCCAGTCCAGTGACCTTTCTGGCTTCTGACTCCTTTGCATTTGAAGTTGATCTCGACATTATACCAACGTGGTCAGCATACGCTACGCTAGTTACGTGGACTTGCAGAGTAGCTGACCTGTGGTGTCTGCATGTATTTCCCTGACCACATGTTCCAGAGAAATATTGAACAACATTACGGCAAGCCCACCCTCCTACTTTAGACGTGAGTTTGCTGGGAAGCTTTCGTTTGAATCTCCGTTAACTTTGTGCTGACACTCGATATTAAACATGGTAGCCTTAATTGTGTGGACGAGTTTAGTTTGTATGCAAAAGTCGAACATTTTATTGTACAGGACATTTCTGTCAAGAATGTCGTATGTTTGCTTGAAGTATGCAAGGAGCAGGTGTAGATTAATATTATATTCCCAGCACTTTTTCAGCACTAGTTTTACTGATATAAATTCGTCAGTTGTAGACTATCCACTTCAAAAACCACCTTGCTACTCTCCAATTATATTTTTATATAAGGGCTTCAGTCTTCATTCGATGACTTTACTCAGCCAGAAATGATTTTACCATCATTGTTATCACTTCGCGAGCTTTCCCTAAGAAAATCTAAATCAACGTCTCATCTGCTCAAGATGTGAAGTCTTGAGACGCATCGACAAACTGTGCCTATTAAGGGCAATCCATTTGGACGCTCACAATCTACTCCAATATGGTTGTTTATCGGCCAGCTAGTTTGAAGAGGAGTTTTGATCGTGGGTCTTGACACAAGTAGACTATGCTCGAATACGTTTTTTTCAGCCAGTGATTCAAATTGTCCATTCAAAACGCATTAAAATATTTTTCGATAAAAAATTCTGACATTACTTGTCTTTACTTTTTCTCACACATTCCCGATCTAAGTACCGACGGAGTGTTATTCTAACCGTAATACTCTATGCTAATTAAAATTTCCAAAATACAATCTATGACACTGCGTACCCGAACCGTCTAAACTAACCAGTCGCGGATTAGCGAGAACCCCGCCCACTTGGCGACATACTCACTTACCGCTCCTGATTTTGCTGAAAAGCCCAGCAACTGAAAGAAAAGAGGTTATAAAATGCAATTCATTTTAAGATCATGCTTTTGTTTTGACCAGGATCCAATTTAAAATTTTATTCGTTTTCCTGGTTTTACATTACAAACAATATATCGACATCGATATTAATATTTAAAACTAAACTTTTACTTTCAATTACATGCGTATATACTAAATTCCTATTTCTGAATAGTTGTAATAATAATTATAATTAATTACCGTACTGTTATTATTTGCACAAAATATTCTGTAGATCACAGAACATGTTTTTATACTTACAATTGCAAAAATAAAAAATTATGATCATATAACATGATTTTAACCACAATACTTTTTTTCAACGAAAAGTAAGCAAGCAGTTTTATTTGAATGACTTCAGAGAAAATTGGGAGAAAAATATCTGAAAGGTTGAAGATATGCACGAAAATGATTTGCAATTATTTCAAAACTTTGTAAATATGAACAAAACGCAAAAAGTCGAATTCAAATTATGGGAATAAAATAGTGCAAAAGTGTAGCGAGAGGAGCATGTGGAGATCTGAATCTAATGCAAATGCGTTTTGCTGCATGTGTCATTAAATTTTCTAGTCGTACCTTGAACTGTTTGAAAGTGAAGGTTGAATATAAGGTGAGTTCATTTGAAAGTCAAATTGGGTTTTTTTGTGTTCGTTGAAGTACTCGTATGTATTAACGGCAACCCATTTTAATTTTATTCAGTTTTCTATTCCAAATGAAAAGTTTTTCTTTCATAGACGGATTGGGATCTTAATTGACACAATAACCTCTTGTGAACTATTTTCAATATCGTTGAAATAGCACTAGATAAAATATTGTAGATTTTCAGTTTGAATTGTTTCTAGAAAACAATCATTTAGCATAAAAGACTTACATTCACACAAAATATTTCAACGTTTAAAACAAATTCTATCATAATTTATAAATCAAATAACTGCTGCATCCATTTAGGGGTCCTTATTGAAAAAACCATGCGTATTTTAATTCTTTGTTTTAGATGATCTCTTCATTTTTACTCTTGTCTGTGAACTAGGAAAAAGTCACAAACAGCCAATTTTCAACAAAGGTGTACAACGCAATCGCCACTCTGCGACCACTCTTGAAAGACCTCCCACTCTGATTCAATTCAAACCTTTCGTCCCAATAAAAGTAATATTTGCAGAACACTGCAAACTTAGATGGCCAAATATGAAACCCGAACAATCAATTCCACAAGCATGCGATGAAAGCCAATATCCTCTAAACGAGTCTCGCACCAATGAAATATCAAAATCCCGACTCCAATTTACTTCGGACGCAAAGTAGCTCATTTAACGCAAAAGTTTCTGCTTTCGTGAAACGAATTGTTACAATATAATCGTGACAGAATTATTTTCTTGCAATCCAACTCACTTGCACCTGGAAATTCTCCACGTGAAAATTTTCCTCTTATTCCGAACTGCCGTGCAGAAAAATTAGCCGTGGAGGCACTTTTTTTAAATTTCCTGCCTACCCTTCGTTCTCTAACACACTTATCTGCCTGTTACAGTGCAAAACGGATGTGTAGAGAAATAAACATCAGAATGCAATTACCTAGGTGATCTCATGACAAACAATATTGGAAGAAATGTTACACGTCTGCAAGTGGTTCATCACCCAACGTGGGTGCATTTAGAGATGACAGAACACTTCCTGGCATTATGGCGCAACTATAATCATTCAGCTATTATACCTTATTTATCTATTACAAGCGCTTTATTTGGTGTGCTTCACAGAGTTATCTCTCTGTAATTTACACAGCGTAGCTTACCTCCTTTTTATGTAAAGGGCATTAAGTAATTCTTTTCCGCCAGCTGCTCTTCTGTCGATATCCTATACATTAACCGATGAAGTAGGTTGGTAGTTATGTATGTTTACCTATGTAGGTTGGAGCAGTTTTGTCGATTTTATGTCAATTCTAGATGCTTTGTTCGTTTTGAGACCATTAATAGCTACCTGTACTTCTTGTATTGGTAGCATTGCAAGAAGTTCTTCTTCAGCCTCTGTAATTCTCAAACATCCAGAAGATATTGTGAGTGCTATTAGAAATGTTTAGAAATATTGCTTTCATCTGTTTTTAATATCGACGAAGTTGCCTAATATTGCACCTTGTGCATCTTTGTAGAGGCTCATACGTAGTTTTTATCATCCTTGAAGTTGCTTTATTGAGGTGTATGCTGATCTGGCTTCAAGTAGCGTCATATGTTTGTTCATATGCTCTATTTTTTAGTTGATGACCCGTCGTTTCTTCTATCGGCACAGTATTTTTGCTTGTTGAAGGAGGGTTTTGTATTGTTCTGTTTCTGACCCTATAGTTGTGTGCTTGATTTCTTTTGTTAACCTCAACTTAACATGTCATGTGAGGGTAAACTGTCTATAGCATGTTATAAGGTCCTATTAAAAATTCTTTGTTATTTTCGGCGGGCGCATAGTAATTGATGAACTTTATCTTGAAAATGTCCATCTTGATGCGTGTGGCACAGAACCATTCATCTAATACATAGATGTCGGTGAAATTTTTGTTGACCTTAAATTCCACGATGATTTGCAACTTATAAAGATGGAGGGTGTTTGCATGCCCAAGCAAATTAGTTCCTTGCATTCTGAATATATTAACCTCATATTTTTTCATCGAGATTCATATTTAACCATCATTCTGAGACAAAGTACAAGAGCAAAATTGAACCTCAGAAGAGGTAAGGCCCCTAGAATATATGAAATGCCTGCAGAACTGCTCTAGACGACTAATATGCTGAATATGATACGAGAAATAGGTAGTTTGATATGTCCTTACACGAGAAAGCACACAGATTAAGGTTTGAAAATTGCAAATGCATCAGTCTATTGTGTACGCTTCATAAAGTGCTCTCCAAAACGAATTCTAAAAATGGCGGCCAGGATGGTGTTGATCAAACTAGATACTGGCAAATGCCAATTTTCATCCTATTGGCAGCATAAAAATTATACTGGACGGGATATACAAGATTGGACAGTATTAGAGGAGCCAGTGAATATTCCGGCCAGTGCATTGTGTTTGAGATCCGAGATGTTATCTCCCAACGTCCATGCTCTCGACCTTGTTTAATTGGTTTGAATATCGAGAAGATGGTTGTCAAGAGGTTTGTCGAGGTACTCACAGCAGGTACTCCACTGGAGTGTGATTCGCAGGGGGGACAGAAGAACTGGCAACTCACGACGTGATGTACTCAACTTTGAGCATAATCACGACTGCTTGCAGCACTGCTATGCCCCTGCGAAAACCCTGGCCTGGCAAGTCGATTGAAATCATTGAAGTGTCTAAAACTTCGGCATGAAGCTCAATGGGCACGGAACCGTGACGAGGCATGCAACGTGGTAGTAGCATATAAGTCAATCAGGTAGTGCTTTCACAAATTGATTAACAACAACAAGGTACACTGCTGGCAATGTCTAGTGGATAATGAGAACAACGATCCATGGAAATTTGGCTACAACCTAGTTATACGGAAGCGTACTGCCCTACAGACGCCTTCCGGCAAAAATGGGCCAGACAGTGTGGGCATTCATTACCATCCATCCCGTTCATGTTGACGTTGCTAACGATAAAACAGCAATCAAGTGCGTACCATTAACATAACCAGAACTGGAAGAGGCAGTCGAATCATTGAAAACTACGTGCCCAGTTTGAGTTTTAGCTGAGGTGCTGCAACTAGTCTATCATGACTGTGCAAACTTCCTACTCAGCACATCGGGAGTGGTACTAACGATGACGAAAACGACGATTAATACAATGATAGGGTTGACTAACGAAAAACGAGGATCAACAGATAGTCTGGTCCAAACTGAGATTTCTGCGGTGTTCAGGCGCAGCAAAAAATAATGTGAATGCCAGAGCGCCTTAAAAAAGAAAAGCGGGAAACTCTGCAGGATACGTCAAATGTTCGAGCAGTGGAGAAAAATGTACAGAAATTCGAAAATTTGATGGTAACTGCTGCGATCGCTACCGAAGCAACCAATGCAAGGGTGATAAATGCCGACATAATAAAGAACCATCCGAAAATCAACGAGAAGATTATGGCAGGAAAAGAATCGATTGACCAAGCAAATAAAGCGACAATGTGTAATTTTATCACCAGCGTCGAAAAGGTGGTGGAAGTACTGTATTTGGGAACAGTAGCCGATAACCT
The DNA here is from genome assembly GCA_963969285.1 of Odontomyia ornata. Classification (NCBI taxonomy): domain Eukaryota; kingdom Metazoa; phylum Arthropoda; class Insecta; order Diptera; family Stratiomyidae; genus Odontomyia; species Odontomyia ornata. The sequence continues at coordinate 43,720,709 of OZ017743.1, forward strand.
CTCCCAAGGACGGTGGCCGCAAAGTACAATTGCCGCCCAGCGACATGAAGAAGAAACGCTATTCTGAAAAGTGGGAGTTGTTCTAAAAAGAAAACAATCTGCGTGCGACTCACCAAAATAACTCCTTGAACTAGGAATGGGGCATTATCGGAGGATCTGAATAAAAGCCGAAGAGGACCAGAAGGCCGAAGAAGAGCAAAAGGGTAAAGAAGCGCTTGGAGCATAATTTAAAGGGCACGTGAAGATAGCTCCACAGTCAAAAGTCAATAAAAGGAGGGCGTCTAAGCCAGCCGAAGGAGATCAGGATAGAAGAAGCAAGGAAGAGGTACTTGATGGACGCAGACCACCAGTTATAGACAGTGACTACACGAGGAGTGAAGAAAGCCGCTATAAAACTCCTTCGAAAAGTGCCAAAAAGTAAAGTTCCCACTGATGCCCAACAAGAAAAAAGACCCGATGCAAAACAGGCGAAAAGGAAGCACCAACAAAGACCCCGGCAGCAAGCACTGCTCGTGAAACCTGGTCGATCCTACGCGGAGGTGCTCCAGGACATCAGGGGAAACGTAAGGCCCGAAGACTTTATATTGCCATAGAAACAGTGTGACCAACGTGGTCGGGCCAAAGACTGGTTGAATTTGAAGTGGAGGTCGGAGAATAGGGAAGCTTTCTGCGACGCAGTAAAGAAAGTCCTCGCCAAACGCGCAGTTATATCCTCACTCGAGCCTATGGCAACGATGGAAATAAGAGATATTGACTGCGTAACGGATCTGGCCGAGGTAGAAGAGGCTATCAAAAAGGAGTTATCTAGCTTGGGCAGGACCAAAGCGAGGCTGACACCAAAAAACCCTAGAGGACAACGCATGACCATAACTGACTTGACCGAAAAGGACGCCCAACTATTTCTGAATAAGCGCAAACAGCAAATAGAGTAGTATACGGCAAAAAATAATGCCTGTTTTCTTTGCAAGGATGCTGATCCAAGACATGATTTTGGATACGCCTTGGGGTCAGGAAAATGCCGGGTTCTTCAGAAAGCCCTAGCCAAGGCAAAATCAGAAGTTTAATGACCCGCATCCTGCAGCGGAACCTACACTGGAGTTCAACCACCCAAAATCTGCTTGAGCACTTTGCGAGGGAAATGAAAGCTGACGTTTTGCTACTGAGTGAGCAATACCAGGATAAAAGTTCAGCATCATGGTATTCTGACGAAACTGGTACTGCTGCCATCTGGGTTCAAAATAGTGATTTTCAGGCGGAGAGCTGTGCGTGTGGGGATGGTTTTTGTGCGGGTGCGGTACTCAAGGACTGCTTTCTTTAATGTGTACCTATCGCCGAACGAATCGATATTATTTTTCTTTGCCAAGCTTCAGGCTTTAGAGCATGTTGGCTCGAATGCAGATGGGAATGTTGTAGTAATTGAGCACGGCACATTGCACATGTTTAAATACGTGCACAAAATATATCTTTTTCTTTTCAATATCAAACAAGGGACATGACATCATTATAAATTCTTTTCAATATATAAAATCATAATTTTTGACTATGTTCGAATTGTTATCCAATCAAGTGTAATTAAAATCTCCCTTTAAAGCACCTTATATTTTCATACAAAATAAATGTGTTCAAACTCAAATTCAATAATTAATACAAACGTGTGACACAAATTGCAAATCTACATTCTCCAATTTATCTTGACCTGTTTCACTTTAATTAAACCTGCAAAAATTGATTGAGCTAACCTTCATATTTTAGCGACAAATTTAAATAATTTAGGGTGAAACGGAGTTCCATTCAACTAAATGATTTATCAGTAAATTTATACCAAGATAAAAAAACAAAAAAAAAAGAAAATAACCAAATTGAATTTCGCGCGTTTGATTGTATAAATGAAGGAACACAAGAAAAAGGCGAGTTTGACAATCAACGAACGGGAATTGCTCGAGAGATTGAAGTTGGGTGAGCGCTCTTTGTGATCGGTTGTTCAAGTGCAAGTCAGAAAAATAGTAATTTCCCTGGTTTTTCGCGTCGCGTAAATTTGTAGCTATATACAAATCGAAAATCTAGTTACAACCTAGCCGTGGCACACTAATAAATGTGAATTCCCAACCGCGAATATATCGTTTTCGGCATCCGAAATATCAATCGTCAAAGTTGTGTAAGAATTTTCTGCTCGTTTTTACGGCGGTCGTCATCGCAAGAAGCGCTTGTAGTTGCCGTTGCTAGTTACATTCGAGGTGGAATCACCGAAGTTTTCCCGTAGTGCAAAGGAAATAGTGAAATCAGCAAATATGAGTGATTCCTTAGTTTATCTGAACACTTATAGCCATTCCCGGAGAAAATAGTTTTGGTTTTTTTCCTGGTTTTCGTTGATTTCGAATAAAGGCGAAAAAGAGTGTGAGTGCAAGCGTACCCCAACAACCGAGTGTGTGAATCAAAACACACACACAAAAGCGAACTATTTGGAGCCAGCAGCAAGCAGTGCCCTGTGAAAAACAGCTAGCGCTAAGCTAACTGTAAACAGCAATTTGTTTACAAACAGAGACGGAGGCAAGGAAAAAAAAGAAACAAATTATTCTGAGAGTGTAGTGTTTTCACAGTGTGTTGAAGGACTGTAATAAAAAGCATTATAACCGCCACAGCACCTTGAAAAGAAATAAACCTTTTCTAATTTCATTTTTGCGTGATATCGAATTGTGAAGTGTTTTGTGATTTGACATTTTGAACTGAAGAAAAGCAAACGCCCGCGCATGCAGCGATTAATATGGGATTAGTGAAAGTAGTGATCACCAAGAACAACGGGTTCATTACAGTGCTCTATTTCGGTGATGTTTGAGAAAAACGGTTGTGTGAGTAGCGTTTGCATTATTTTTTGCCCGAAACGCTTGCAAAGTCCGACGAGATAAGAGTGTGTAGCTTGCTTGCGAAGTGGAGGATGTAATTCTGTACGCTCCGCTTGTGGCTGTTTTGTTGCCAATTAATGTAGACAAATCATCTCCACGCGCTTTGTGCTTTAATTGCCATACACATTTCGTGAAGTTCGCATGGATGTTGCAACCACTTTTCCTTTCTCATTGGCTACCACGCAACCTATGCTTGCTTTCGCAGCCTTGGGACACTTAATCTTGTGAATACTACACCAAAATTTCGGTTTTGTTCTCATTCAGCAAGGACTTTGGTGTATTTGATGGTCTGCTTGGCAATTTGTTGGTTTGGACTTCATCGCGTAACAACGGCCGGTGCTAAACGAGGAACGCCAGTTGGGATTTGGTGCGTGCGCTCAAGTCAAGGACATGATGAATATTACGCTGGGATAAAAAAATGGACAATAGAATGCGGAAATAGAGGCTGAAAGGAAAGGCGAAAAGGTAAAGTTTTAACTTATTAACTGAGTGAGCAATATTTCGCGCAAAATCCCAGCGAAAAGTGAAAATCGTGGTGCGTGCAGTTTCGTGGAGATTCAGAGACCACCAAAGAATCGTCAATTTCAAAAAAATTCAAACATCGTTGAGAGAGGTGTATGCGGCAGTTGATTAGTAATGAAACATGCAATTTATTGCTATTAGATAATTATCCTTTTTTTTTCACCGAGAGGAAATTTACTTGATGAACGATCAAAAATCTTAAATAGAAACCATAGGACAGACTAAGCAAAATCTATAAAACACGAACTATTTAAAGACATTTTTTTTATATTTAAACTTATTTTTTTATTTATAATTTCGGGTTTTTCTCTTAATAGCCTAGATAAGTCTCAATTTTTTTCACGTTGTGATAGGTAAACAAAAAATGAATTTTTCGTGAATTTGCATCTGGGGAAAAATTAGGCTTTGATGAGTGGTACCACGTATCGAACCCAATTTTTTTCTCTTTTTTTCCATTTGATAAAGAATAGAGCTCATGCATGTCGGATTTATAATGAATCGCAGTTACGTGCTGAATTGCAAAAATATTTTTGCCTATTCATAACGGAACGCGAATGCGACAATTGTCCAACTCTTAAATATTAAATAAGCTTATACTACTTTGAGCATGTATAATACCTGTAAAACATTAGAGAATAAACGACAAAGCATGAAATGTTAAATGTAAAACGTCGGTCTTTCCTTTCTTCAAATTCTAACCGGGTATAGGACCCGGTACGGTGGCAGGCTTCCACCTCAAAACATGAGCCAGCCGCCGGGTACAACTTAATCCTTCTTGTTTCAGGTGATGTCGCGGGTTGAGTGGCCCAAGCAGAGTGCCTCTTTATGGCATAGAGTTATGCATTCAAATTGTATAATTCTATGGCGTAAATTGGTCACCGGGGTACTCTCCTGCTGATGGGAAAGTTCATGCAATTCAAGTTGTATGAGTTTTCTACTCAGAAGAGGAATACTTGGCCACTGCAACAGCATATATATGGATTTATTCCGGTTGGGTGGGTGCGAAGGGGCTCCACCATCACCCGTTTGCCCCTCTTTCATTTGTGGGCCATGAACTTCTTCGGGTAATGACGAGGTTACCCCCAAGTCCGCCTTTCTTCTCAGGTTCCTCTTGTTCTCGAAACAAGTACTATCTCCCTCGACGTAGTTATCTACACTTTTTGCGACTTCGGTTGCCCCTGGATCTCCAGCAGTCAAATTCGTGAGTGCGAATTTTTTTTTGTAGTGGGTCCTCGTGCTGGGAAAATGAACCCACCCCACGACACCGCAATGCTAGCCTGCCAGCGCATTCACGCGTCTCCAGACGAGGGCATTCTCGGCAGATACCGACACCTTCTTCTGCCGAGGCAGCAGAACATCGCTACAGTCCTTTACGGACTTTTTGAACATCCTAATAACACTACAATGTGCTCGTTTTGAGACTTCAACGCAAAAGCATTCTAATGTGGCATGCCTCAAACAGATCCACGGGGAAAATGAGCCGTGCACATTCTGCATCTGAACGCAGAGCTGAATTGAAGTCATGGGGAGAACGACTAATATTTAACCCAGCTTTTGAGGGGGCATGCGTGTTTTCTGGCCTACTTGCACAATATTGGTAAGTTATAGTCCCCGACTTTCGGTTTTGCCTAGGAGATGAAGACAATGCCCGCCACACAATTTTTGCGTAATAAAATTGGACGGACTGCAATAATCCTCAACAGGAAGCTCACATCGGTCAGTATAGTCAAGGTGATGCTTGGACCGATTGATATGACGATGAATGTAGTACGTTATATTTGGGTAGTCCTTAAAGATAAAAGGGACTTACGATAGCAGGACAAATCTGTACTGAGAGATCAGTTATCTAGCAATTCGTCTTCTCCCCTTACCTTCTGCTAGAGGAGGGATCCCCCAGCTTAAAAACGCCTCATGGCGTAGCAAAATTAGGCCTGGCTTGAAGTAATGTGACAAGCGGTTACAAGCTACGTCCTTAGATCGCCAAGAGAGGCATTGAGTTGGTAGTCCAGTCACTTGCAAATCCAAAAGCCCCACACACAGTGCATAAATGGCATTTACCTCCTAACCACGAAAAAAATTATGGATAGAAAATCAAAGCCGTATGCTACAAATATTATAGGAGAGTATCGTAGAGGCTTTGAAAGTTTGCGGTCTACATTCGCTCAAATAATCTCAGCTAAGCAGTTACTGAAAAGTTCGGGGAATATAATAGCAATTCGCATCAAGTTCTTATTGACAAGTTAAGTTACATTATGACAGTATTGTGACTTTAGCAAACTTATGAACACCTTCATAATGAAATATGGCTCAAAATAAGGAGATGGCTGTGCCTCAATGCTCTTTAAAATTATGTTGGAAGACGTCATCAAGAAGACATTAGCTAAAACCTCTCGTACTCTAATGTCATCAATATTATGGCAAGTTCAAAGTCAGATGCCTTAGGCGCATTTTTGAGCCTAGAATCTGAAACAAACGAAACAGGCCTTTGAGTTAATGAAACTAAAACTAAATAGATAACTCAAACGAGGTAAAATACTCCAGCTCGACAAAACCTGATCGTAGAATACTATAACATTGAAAGTGTGGATAATTTTTTGCATCTGAGAGCCAATCTGAATAAAAGTGATACAAAAATGCAGTGGACATATTTGAACACAATGCGCTCCAAAAAATCTACAGCCCTGTGATACAAGTAACAGAGTTGAGAATACATTACAACAATGAGTTGTTTGAACTATTTGACGTAGAAAGAATAGAGTAAAATTGGCTACCCAAAAGAATATTAAGGGCTAGAGTACAAGGTAAATGTCCAGCAGGAAGATACCATAGAAGCTAATATTAGATCCATACTGGGTATGATTACCTAGTGAATGAGGCTGTAGTACTGTGAGTATTTTAGGAGTTTGATCCTGGAGGCCAAGGCCTAGCTATAGCTTTTGAGCTATAGATGATGATCCTTTATAGAAACGCTCCTTACCAAAGTAAAATTGACATAGAATACGCCAAACCGATGGCTTTAGCAAAAGAATTTCTTCTCCTGCATGCAGTTTAGTTTGCACGACCAAAATTTTGAAGTTTAACTATGTTTTGATCAAAATAATAAAATGATTAATGCTACTTACTCTACTCTCTTTCATGAGTCTTTTGAATGAAAATATCCTGATTTAAGTAAATTTAAATACATTTCAAATATGAATAGTCTCAATTCGATGAAAGTACGATGCATATTCATATGTATATCAAGTATTAAGTCTCCTTAAATATTCTATGTAGTCTACGTGTTGTAGTGATTAGAGTGCTTACTCCATAATCTGAAAGTCCCAAGTTAAATCCCGTTGATAACAATGCTTCGAGTGGTTTCTCGGGCAGACTACTATACAAACCCATTCAGTTTAAAATCAGAATGTACCGCAGCTGGGTGAATGGACACACAAACAAAGCGTGGTGCTGACCATAACTGATTCTCGAGTGCCAATGTAAACGATCCAGAAAGTGAGATACTCTATTATAAGTGAAGGCCCAAAAGGGGCTGTAATATTAAAAATAAAATATTCTATGCTTTAATTCAATAAATCTGATCAATGCGAAGTATAGCCTACATATAAATTTTTCGTTTAGTATTGAAGATACTATTTTTTTAGTTGATTAAAATTGCAGTCTATCAATATCAATTTTGAACAAATTAATCGCTTTTTTTATTGCATTCTGTACTTGATGTGAAAACTGATATTCCCAAATTGTTGAAAAATTTAATTTTGATTAGTTCCGGCCGTGCTGATATTCTCCCATTCACAAATTCAAACTGCATAGTTACCATCTTCTACGTTCTCTTGGGCACACACACCTTTTTCTGATTTTTTTAAAATAAAAGTATTGGTACATGTCCACACAATTCTGTGAACTACTGTCGGAATTTTTATCGTAACTTTCAATAACATCAAGGCCAATATTGATTGAAAAGAAGCAACCAAGAAAATTAAACGAATTACATCAAAAGCATGTACTTGAAAGCACAAGAATGGACTAAGTAGATCCATGATCAGTATCTGAAAGTAAGCAATCGAGGTCACTGGGGGTATTCAGAATTTCTGTAATATGCCAGGTAATTCTCGTCAGAACATTTGCCAATATACGAGAAATGGATTGAATGACAAGAGACCCTATATAAAGCCAAGTTTAATGATTGGGGGATATGGTAGTAGTAAAAACTGCGATAGTAAAACGGTGGTAAGAGTAGAGCCCGAATTAAAGGGGATATTGATTGATAATGAAGTAAAAAAATTTTGTGATATATTCGAAGACAGTCGAAACATAAATTGATAATATATACAAGTGAAAAGTATATTAAAATGCGATTTGTAAAATAGGGAATTTAATTATTATGCATTCTTAGTAAATAAACTCTTTTAACTTAATTTGAAGGACAGTGCTTTTTTAATTTCCCGGAAAATTAAACTTATCGGCCGCAAACCATAACACGTGACAGTGGTGTCGAGAAGTGAGAAACCAATTTTTGAAAGTGAGTGTTTTAAAGGTACATAACAGTGAAATTTAACGTGGAAGTTGATGGATAAAAAGCCAAAACAATAAAAATGCCACAAAGCTTAAATTTAAGAATTAATCAGTTGACAATAATGGAGTTTAAGGAAAAGTTGCGACAGCAAAATCTGGCTACGAAAGGTACATACTGATTGCACGCTTGCATGACACGATTGAATCGGAAGGCATGTATCTAGATTCGGGTGAGCCCTCAGATGCGGAAAAGGTGCAGAAGATGGAGAAGCAGAAACACGAAAATCGAAGGAGCATGAAAATGCGCTGATGCAAATGTTGATGCTGATGCAGCAAGGGCAGCGACAACAGTCACCCAGTTCAACTGCGAAGCTAAATAAACAGCCATTCAGTATAACTGCGAAGCTAAATGAATAATCAGCGAAGCTAAATGAACAATCAGCAAAGCTGGACCAACAAGCATTCGAAATCAAGGCAGACATCACACAGAAGTTGAAGGAGCGATCAACGAAGCTCGACCAATAGGCAATCGAAATCAAGGCAGATTTAAAAACAATCAGCTGATTAGTAGTAGTAGTAGTAGTAGTAGTCACCACCTCTTCAGCCCCGCTGATAATGCAGCGCAAAGTGCATCCAGCAATGTAAATGCACCAATATTCGATGGGCAAATGGTCTGGAGTATTTACAAAACCCAGTTTGAAGCGTTAGGCTATCGAGGATATAGGGCAGCAACTTTGCGATTTGTTAATGGGAAATTTCATGAAAAGGATATGGTCCTGTAAACGTGGTCATGGTAGTCATTTGCTCAGTGTTATATTTTGCTATTAACAACATACTTTTTGCTTTATAATAAAATAACCGTTTGAAAATTTATATTAAAAAATGGCATTTTTCTTTTTAATATCAAAATAACACCTCCTATTGGATTTGGTTATGGAACATTTCATTAAAAGGATATGGTCCTGTAAGCGTGGTCATGGTGATCATTTGCCTGATGTTATTTTTCACTATTAACGACGTCTTTGTGTCAAATATAACGACGTCACCAAGAAAGATATTTACCCACTTCCCCGCATCAACGACATCATGGACACTTTAGCCGACACAAAATGGTTTTCTACAGTCAATCTCAAGAGTGACTACTAGCAGGTAGAAATCGACAAGAAGGACCGAGAAAATACCGGAATGTGGCAGTTTGCTGTTTTGCCGTTTAGGCTTTGCAATGCTCCAGCCACCTTCGAACGTCTGATGGAATACCTGCTACGAGGCCTAAACTGGAAAACCTGCTCGGTGTACCTAGATGACATTGTTATCGGGAGATTTTTCCAAGAGCGTGTGCGGAAATTAGAAGAGGTTTTCTCTCGATTGCAACTTGAGTATCTGAAACTTAGTCCTGATAATTGTATTTTTTCGCAGCTGAAGTACCTGAGACATGTTGTATCAGCAGTAGGGTTCAGAATTGACCCTGAGAAAATTGAAGCCGTGAAAAGCTGGCCAACACCAAACAACAGGCGCTCACTACGAAATTTTTTGGGCCTGACGACCTACTATCGAAGATTCGTCAAAGACTTTGCCAAAAAAGCTAAGTGTCTCTATCAGCTAACCGAGAAAAATCGTCCTTTTATGTGGAATGAAAAATGCCAGGCAGCCTTTGAGACCTTGAAGGAGAAGCTGTGTGAATCATCCCTGCTGGCATATCCAAACCCCAGAAATATGCTCAAGAAGACGTAAAGGAGTGGTGTCACAGATGCACAATTCGCGCTTCCGTCAAAGGTCCAAAGCGATAACTGAGAGGACAAATGCAAACCTATAACGTGAGTGTACCGTTTGAAAGGATTGCTTTTGACACTGCAGGACCCTTCTCTGGATCCGAATGGGGAAATCGATACATGCTGGTTGTGGCGGATTATTTGTACAAGTGGCCCGATGTCTACCCAGTAACCAACCAGGAAGCAACTTCTATAGCCAAAAAGCTAGTGTTAAATTGGGTCAGCAGGTACAGCATACCTTGTGAAGAACATTCGGATCAAGGCCAAAACCTTAAGTCACTGGTTTTTGGCGAAATGTGTGAGCTGCTGGGAATACGGGAAATGAAAACAACACCGCTGTATCCCCAATCCGATGGAATGGTCCGAACGTTTCAACGGCACACGCAATAAACATCTTGACAAGATGGTTGACAAGAATCAAAGAGACTGGGACCAGCACATCCCATTATTCTTGATGGCGTTTAGAGCTGCCGAACGTATTTCCGCGGAAAAAGCCCCAGCCAAAGTCATTTTTGGAAAGATTACTCGTTTGTCAGCTGATTTAAAGTTCGGAACTCTCCCTGAGAAACCCCAAACGATCTCGGAGTACGCAAGTGACCTAAGACAACGGTTGAACCAGATGCATCGGACAGTGTGAAAACACCTCGAATTGGCTACTGACTGGGTTATTATGACTCAACCCACCTCCTGTCGTTTCTCTCTGTGTACTGTGAATGACAGCATATGCAAAAAGCGACATGGTGGTCGTATCATGTATTAGTAGAAGTGGGTGTATCTGTACTTGTATTAAGAATTAAATCATATGAACACAAGACTTCGCTATCGCCCGTACTGCCTCAGTAACAGTAGAACAAATCGGTGATACGCATGCCCAATTAAGCAAATCGAGTGAAAGCTTGAGCTTTGTGGTTAAGCCTCTAAGCTGCTAGACTTCATCTTTCGGCAGGCATGCTGCATTTGGTATTGAGTCGTATGCAGTTCAGGAAAAAGACACCGAATTCAAACTCTCTGATCTGTTGATCCCAAATGGTTTGCAGGCACGGTAACATGCAAGCATATTCACCTTATATATATCCTCGAGATCGATATCAACAATTTCAATAAACGGCTAGTGAAGTGACTTTGTACGGCACTATACTGTCCACCAGTAAGGTCTAGATACTCACTAAAAAGAAATTAGACAGTGTCCCTTTAACCGCCTTTTACAATGACCTTTCTCGTAAGATCTTTTCTACGCAGCGTTTTTGCTTAGCGATTTGCTAAAATCAATCAAAGTTTTTATCAGAACTTTCAAGCTTAAGATCTTCACTTATATTTTTAACCAAAGAAAATGATCGATTCCATTTATTATAACTCATTCAACGTTTCTGCTCTTTATAAAAAACGTTAAATCATACACAGTCTTCAATTTATCAACGATCTGTAACTATTTACATATAGCTAAAATAATAAAGTGGCATAATTTAAAAAAAATCCAACTATCTCACATGAATAAACAAGTGTGTAACAGACAATTTTAACCAATCAAATTACAATTAAACGCATATACTTTAAAAGCTACATAGTTCCACAGTAAGCTCTACCCACCACAAACTTAATTAAGCCAACTTAATAGGAAACAAACAATCTTCAACACAATTACCCACCAAGCACAAATTACTATGTATAAGGTACATAGCACAGGCTTACTATCAATTGGCACATGAAAAAATATGAAAAAAACTCCATTAAAGTTACTCATTTTTTATTACAGAGACAAAGCTATTTTCTTGATCATCTTATTTTCAAAGCTGGTCAAGCACCTTCATGTAAACCTTCAATCTTTGTCTCCCACTAACACTAACACATTAAGAGAAACGCTTAGATCCCACACTCTATAAAGCCAACATAACTTGTACTAAAACCAGAGCAAATATAATAACAAGCAAGATCAGCTAAATTAAAAGAGAGGCAAAATGTTTGAATGTAACAAGCGATAAACTTGCACAAGGTAAAGAGTGCGTTTATCACCATTTGTTTCCATTTGAAATAAAATGTGAAAGGGCTTTCCACTTAGGGCTAAGCTTCCAAGCACAAAATCGATTTGCTGTAGTGTTTGTATGCACGCACATCAAATGAAAGGGAAATTTTTTGGCCTTCTAATCAAAACGAAAGCTCATCGGCTTGTATTTCATTCAAGCGTCTATGTACTCTTAAGGCAATGTTTGAAGCTTCAAACTCTTTCTAATATTTGCGAACGTTTGCGAACGCTTATACTTGTACATACTCAAATTGATCTTTAAGGTTGAATACCGTTAGTTCGGGATTTTTTTCTGTATGAACTTCCTTTATAGTTGGTACGCTCTGCTAAAGCCAAAGCATTGGGACTACAGCAAACGATTTGTAAGCTACATCAATGAAAAGCTATTCTCTTGGAAGAGTTCTTGCTAAAACTAATTAATTAAATCAAATTAATCCTATAGTCTCCATGTACATATGAACTGGGTGGTTCTCAATAAAAAGTAATTTCCAAAGCTTTAGCAATACGTACTACCAAATTTTCCCTACTAACTTATTAGCAAAGTAATTTAAAAGAACGTAATCAAAAGATTGCACAAAAAGCTTGTCGTTATAATATTAAAAATAATTAATTTAATAGAGCACCAATAAACCATTAATGGTACACCTATGTAATAAAATTTTTTTTTGGAAGATAAAGACAGAACAATAAAAATCATAAAATAAGCAAACCAAGAACAGATACTATAGTGTGTTAATTTTAACAAATAATTATTTTTATTTAATTGGCTTATCATTGCGAATGGGCGAAAATATAAATGCTACTACCCGTTAAAACAAAAAAAAGATAATTTGTATACTCAAACGTAACAAAAATGATACAAAATAAACGACAATACTAAAATAATATTACATTGAAGAATTATCCAGACAATCCAGGCATTGAGGAAACTACATCGTGAATAAATAAACGAACAAATTTGTAATGCAATTAGAAACTAAACATGCATCATTACGTATTACATTTAAATAAGAAAAACAGAGTAAAATGTTTAATACAAAATCAAGTGGAATTACGTCGAAATAAAAAAAATTGTGTTCATTGACATCGAAAAAGTGGTTCTAGCAAAAAATACAGTAAGCATGTAAAGAACCGGCCCTACGCCACTGGTATTTACTTTGAAGAATTTGTATGAATTTCAACGGATCGTAGCTGATGTACATGATCTGTTCTCTATGCATTAAGAGATTTTTTGATCCTTATCACATAAGAAATATAACGAGGCTTTTAAAGCTTTTTATCATGAATTGAAATTCGAAATTTTTCATGTGCCTTAGGCGGAAAACCGACCTTAGTTTAGGAGCACAATAATTTATTATATTTAATCAATTACAATTTTAAGTTTCCTACAATAAATAATGTGTAATATACTGTCAGGTATAAAAATATGAAATAAACTAGCAGGGTCAATTTATTTTTTGCTAACCTGTTTTTGAATCTATAGTGTTGATACAAAATAACATTGGTAAAAAGTAAAGTCATGTTCAAAAAAAAAAAAACGGGAAAATATTTCAGTCCCATAACTAACATATTATACCTAGTAGACAATATTTTCATTGGGATTCGTTGAAATGATGACAGTAGTTAACAGCTTCTTATCCCAAAACATTCCCGAACACAAAAAATTGTAAAAGTGTACCCAAGATCTAAATAGGATGAGAGCTCAACTTGTAACTTTTCCTTAATTTATATTAGCACGATGAAATAAATGTTAATCACTGAACGGGTTCTATATAGGATAGTTTCTAGCCCTTTCAAGCTAGCTTTCCTCAGAATTTTTCAGGCGTAAAATCAGTTGGGAAACCAAAAGTAATTTTCTTATAGCCATCTAAATTTGTCCAGATAACCTCTACTGGATAACATTCAAGGTTAAAATGTATTGTCCAGTTTTTAGAATATCAAAGTGGATATTGATTTAAAAAAAAACACTTATTTGTATAGTTGCTTCCAACATTTAGTAAAATTTAATGGAATGTTTGATAAGTATAACGTTGGAGTTGAAAACGTTGAAATTGTACGCACGTTATAAAACAGAAAAAAGAATGTAAAGTCATTATCTAGAAACGATAATTATACCTTAGCTGTGTACACATTAACGAAGTCTAATTTAAAATGGAATCAGAAGGTCTAATTATTAATAAATTCAATTTACAGAGGAAGGAAAATTGTTAAAAACCACCTAGATCGTATGAAATGGGTTTTCGTCATTAAATGTATGCAAACGTATAGTTAGCATTATTTTTCTCAAATGCATGAGAACTATTTCAATGAAATTTCATATTATTAGCAATAATAGGGATTTATAAACAATAATAAAATAAATAATGATAATATATTCATTGTCGATTAGAATATGAAAAATGACAAAATAAAAATCGGTTAATGGATAGCGACTAGTAGGAAAGCAAAAAGATCAAATGAATACTAATAAATATTACATTTATATCTGTTCCTTGTAATGAAAGCGAAAGAAAATTTAATAATAACATGAAGTGCTAAACTATAGCCAGACTTTCTTTCCTAGCCTGCCTTTCTCTTTCAGCAGGAGCGAGAGCGAACGGTAAGTATGCCGTGACGAGGGTAGGGTTGTAGAAATCCGCGGATGGCCGGTTTCGTGTCGCGTGCGGTACGCGGTACCATCGTTTGCTTTGCATTTTTATTAGAGTAGTGTTTTTCGGATTTAAATTAACGTAGTATATTTTTCGGTACCACGTCGGTGAAATTCAGGAACGCGAAATTGAGTCTAGTTTTTGTTGCTGTCTGATGAAAAGACAAGAATACGGAATAAAGTAAAGTAGGTTTCTTTTCCGTATGTTTGAATTTTTGACGCGCTAGAAACGGGCACTTGATGGTGGCTCAAAGAACGTAATTGAGCGTAATCCCTTTTTAAGGCCTGCGACCGAAATCCTCTCCAAACTAGCTGGCCGACAAGCAGCCACCGCGAAATGGATTACGGGTGCACGGACTGGTTGACCGGTTGGTACCATTCGTTGGCACAACTAAGACTTCACGTCTAGAACCGATGAGAGGTCAGTTCCGATTTCATTCGAGCGATGTTAAACGAAAATCATTACAAGCATTATGAAAAATAAAAATAAAAACACAAGAATATAATCTACCGTAGAAAAGAGGAAAAAATACAAACACTAGCCAATTTCAACGATAAAAAACGATAATATTTTAATGAATTACACTAAGAAATAAAGCTAAAAATAGCAAAACATATGAATAATAACATTATTATCAATTACTATATCACAATAATGCGGTAATTAGTGTAAGGCAAGATCTAAAAAATATTCTAATTACTTGTAACAGATCAAATCATAAAAATATAAAATGATAGGTTGCAAAATAGAAAAAGTTAAAGATGTAATAATAGGTATCAAATAAAGTAAATACAATGAACTGATCAAACGCTCAATGAAATTACCAAGAAATACAAGATAACACTTTAAAAAACTAAGAAATATAAAACAAAAATTTTGATTCCAATAATGTAACATAATAAATATATTAGTCTTGTCACGAATCAGAGTAAAACACCAAAATATGTACACTCATATACTGCTACTAATTGTACTGTAGTAATCGAGCAGTCACACAAGCCAACTGCCCGAAAAAACTATAAAATTTTAAGTTTTTATTATAAACATAAATTTATATTGTTTCGTTTTATTCTATTACACGTAAATTTTTTCTTTACATTGATATTTGTTATAATACTAATTTTTTATTATGATTTAAATTTTCAATCTGTTATTAATTTTATTAAATTAATTATAAAAATCTGCAAATTGAAATTCCGGATATGGGAACGCAGATTTAGTGCATTACATCCATGCATTGCATTGATGAGTGCAATATAACTCAGCTGCACTAGCAGCGATTGTGAATTTACAGGTGCGGCTGAGAAAATCATGCGGAGATTGGGACGGATTGTAGAGTCTAGCCGAGATTGTGTACGAGCGCGGATGCTGCGAGGTTATACACGTGATGTGAGGATCTCGTTGAAAAGTGTCTGCAGACTCTGCAGTCTGCAGACAGTACTTTACATTCGCGAAAATTGAAGTTTCCTAGGAGAATTTCGCATTCAAAAGTTATTGTCACGCGTTGCAAGTTCTAGTGGGAAAATTACTATCATCGTTCATGGCGACAAAAATTGAAAGAAAACTCGTATATAGTGCAAAAGTGTAATTTGAAGTTTTGCTCACCATTTCAAATAGTTTTCAATAATATCACATCATCAGCCGGCGCCCGGCGAGGATGTAGGTGAGTACCTGTTTGTTTTATATGAGCTTTATTTTTTCTATATACAAATTTTATTGAATACATATTATTAATTGATCGTTTATTCAAAATTTGATTTTTAAAATTTAAAGTAAAAATATGAGATTTTGTGTTGGCCCAAAACTGAACGTACTTAGGGTTCGAATGCATTTATCAATTGTTGAGTAAGGCAGGCAGCAAAATATTATGTCCACATTGTTTAGTTTTCTCTTACGTTATTTTGAATAAATATATGTAAATTAAATATGATTCGAGAAATAAAAATAAAAAGTTAAATTTGAAACTCGGTCTTTCCTTTCACCTTTGGAACCTGACCAGGAATGGGACCGGCAACGATGGCAGGCCCTTCCACTAAAAGAATCTCTTTCTTTTTGCGTTAAAGGGGCACTTGTCCGGGTAGAGTGGCCTTCCGCTCTCATGCCCTTTTATGGTATAGTGTTATGTGATTCCATCAACTAATTCTATACCATAAATTGGCCACGTTTATATTTCTCATTTGATATAAAAGTTCATGCAAATTATGTTCGTTTGAGTTTTTCACTCAAATGGGGAATATATAGCCACGTCTACATTTGGATCCTGATCCAGTTGGGAGGGTGCGAGGGGGCACCGCTTCCACCTGGATGCCCCACTCTTATTTGTGGGTCATAAGTATCGTTGGTAACGACGGAGTCTGCGCTCAAGTCCGTCTGTTTTCTCTGGGCCCAGTTTGTTACTGGCTATAGAAAACAACATCAGTCGATTGGCATTAGATCGCTCAAATTCGTGAATGCGAAAAATATCCTTGTAGTGGGTCTTCTGCCGGGCAACATTAGGTCAAATTTCGGCGGATCTAACGAACATCTTTTGCAGGGGCAGCAAAACATCGCTGTAGTCCTATACGGACATGTATATCTACCTATTTCACTACATAATCCTAATATGCAAATAAGCAAAAAACTAAACAAAATCAAATAAAAATTCCTCATAAGAGTACATTAGTTAAATTATTCAAAGTTAGGCAGCTCAATAAAAATTATGAAAAAACTACAACAATTCTTTATGATTCAATACGATAACATAAATATTGCACAAAGAGCAAAGTAAAATAATCAATTGAAATCGATTAAAGTAGTAAATGTTAAATGCCCATTTCAAGTTTAACAGTTAAAGGAACGAATTAAAAATGAACTTTCCTTTTGGGTGAGAAGGCAGTGTAACGCGAGCCATAGTGCAATTATGACTCAGTCTGCGCCCTTTCGTTCTTCTCGGTGTACTGTGAACGGCAAGTTATGCATGCAAAAAGCTCAGAATTGTATTTATTCATTTATTTATTTGTTCCATCTTACAGACTGAGTAGTCCAATAACAAAATGGAACGCAAAGAATAAATACAGCAATATTTAAATGAAATAAATAACAAAATGTCGATACTTGATACTCTTAATTTTTTCTTAAATGCTATGTAAGAAAAGGAGAAAGGACCAAGCTCAAGATTATGATAATTTCGTACGATTCTTAAAATTGGTGAATGGAAATATAGATCGATTCTAGCATATGGGATAGCGAAATAAAAATTCATCGGAGATGAACGAGATGTTTGCCGGAAACGCAGCTCAGAAAAAAATATTTGACGGGACTTGATGGTACCAGAGTTTATACAAAAAAAAAATTGATCTAAATAAGTTCGTCGGGATATTAGAGATGGAAGAGATAGGAAGGATAAACGGCTTTCGTAGGGCGGATACGGCAAATTAAACTTATGGAAAAGAAAACGCGTAAGCTTCCTTTGAACAGTTTTTAAAGAAGACACGAGATGGGAATATTGGGAGAACCAGATTACAGAATAGTATTCAAGCAAAGGGCGAACAAGATGAACAAATAGGCGGATAGAAGTAGAGATGCTATTGAATTTTTGTACTTGCCCAAAGATAAACCCGGAAACTCTAGACGCCTTAGTAATCACATTTAAAATATGTGCATTAAATTTGAGTTTTGGATCAAAAGTTGCTACAAGGTCTTTATGACCGAACACTTCAGAGAGCAAAGCATCATTTAATATATAATTAAAATTAATAGGAGAGTGCTTGTGAGAAAAGGTCATTTTATGAAATTTAGTAATGTTAAGACATAAATTGTTTGAAGCACACCATTCATTTAGAGCATTCAGATCAGTTTGGAGGAGCTGGCAGTCTAAATGGAATTTGACTGCTCGAAATACTTTGAAGTCATCAGCATACAAGAGGCAAGAGGAATTAATTACAAAGGGAAGATCATTTATGAACAACAAAAAGAGAAGAGGCCCAATAATTGAAAGTTGTGGAACGCTTGATGAAGGATAAAAAGGACTAGACGTAGTACCAGAGAGACTTACTCGACAGGAACGACACAATAGATAAAATGACAACCAAGATAGAAGAGCACCTGAGGTGCCAAGAGCTTCAAGCTTACGAAAAAGGAGTAAATGATTCACAGTGTCAAAGGCCTTGGAGAAATCTGTGAAGATCACATCAACTTGCAGTTGGTTATCCAGATCGCAATACTGTTTATGAACTCCAGTAAATTAGAGGTTGAGGAGTATCCTTTGAGGAAGCCATGCTGCTCTGGA
Organism: Odontomyia ornata; assembly: GCA_963969285.1. NCBI lineage: Eukaryota > Metazoa > Arthropoda > Insecta > Diptera > Stratiomyidae > Odontomyia > Odontomyia ornata. Next base: position 43,739,347 of record OZ017743.1, read on the forward strand.
GCAATAATAGGAGCTAATGAGTTTGAGAGTCGATTATCAACCAACCGTTCATGTAACTTTGGAAAGCAGGAAAGTAAGGATATAGGGCGGTAATTGAAAACTGACGTAGGACCACCACTTTCAAAAATAGGCACAATATAAGCAGTTTTCCAAGGGTTAGGGAAAATACCAGTACTCAAACTTAGTTTGAGGAGGAGAGTTAAAGGAAAACCAAACGATGAGGCTAACGGCTTTACAAATATGTTTGGCAAACCATTTGGCCCAGGGCTGATATTATGATCAAGAGCATTGATCAAAGATTCGACTTCAGATGCATCTGTATAAATAAAGGAAATTGGGAAGGGAAGATGGTAGGTAAGACAACAGGATGCACAACTGCAGCGGGAGAAAAAAAGTCGAAGAGAAAAATTGGACAAATGAATCAGTAACTTCTTGAGGAAAATAAACTTCTGCACCATTCCAACGGACCTTACTAGGACTGGAAGAAGAGGATTTCAGCGACCTTATATAATAACAAAAAGGCTTTGCATTATTAGCCACAAGAGAGCTATCTAGACTACTGAAATAAGTCTTCAGAGCAAAGCTAATCTCCTTTTTGGCAATAACACGCAGCCTGCTAAAATTAGATCTCGCTTCAATAGTACCGAGTGTTTTCAAGACACGATGTGGCTTATCTTTTGCTCGTAGGGCACTAAGCACTCGCTTTGTAAACCAAGGCTTTTTATTTGCTTTACGGGATGTCTGAAGAGGTGTAAAACAGTGATCTAAAGCAGCCTCTCAAGAAATCTAGCCAGTTGACTGAAAGTAATTCTGTATTAATAGCTTCATAGTTAGCTTTAAAAAAGTTAAGTTTTGAAGCAGGATGAGGTTTGTTAAATTTAATTTTAGATCAATAGATAAAGGAGGATAGTGCTGATCAGGAGAAACATATGGGTGTACGGCTTGAGATACATATAAGTAGCTAACTGAAACATTTGATAGAACAAGGTCAAGGAGACGACCATTAGGATTGCGGATATGATCAAATTGAGAAAAGGAGCAATGAGATAGGAAAGGAGACAGGGTTATAGAAAAAGGGTCAACTGACGAGATAGAAGGAGTAGGATAATTTTTCGACTCTTTGTATGGTAAGTTAAAATCCCCACAAACCAATATTTTGGCGTGAGTGTGTCGCAAAACTAGATAAGAGGATACATTATCAAAAAACATCTCATAAGCAGTTCACGATGAATTACAGGGAATACAAATAGACAAAATCAAGAACTCTGTATTATGAGAGAGAGAAATTTTGATACTAACACATTCTAAGGTATGAGAAAAATAGAAATCAGAACAAGGAGAACTAGGTAGAGTTTTGCTAACTGTAACCAAAACTCCACCACCATCAGCCTTATTAGTAGCAATCAGGTCGCGGTCACATCTATATACAATATGATCAGGAAACATTTCACTGCTCAAAAAGTTTTCATTCAGCCAGGTCTCAGAGAAGCAAATAATAGAATCATTACTAACCTAATAAGAGATAAAGAGCTCCTCAAACTTGGTCCTTAATCCTCGTACATTTTGGTAAAATACAGAGATACACATTTTATTGGGAGAAGAGGAGTTACATTGAACAGTATTAAGGTTTGAAAGGGATTCATTGATTTTTAAGGAGGAGACAGTGCAATAAACATTATGATTATCAGAATATTCATCAAGGTTACTTGTGATTAGAGCTTTGGGATCTCATTTATTGCCCGATGAAAATTTTTTCGTCGTAATGAAACTATTTGTAAGCACAGTGCTCGTATCATGTATTAGCAGAAATGGGTGTGTATCTATACTTGTATGAAGAATTAAATCATATGCACACAAGACTTCGGTATCGACCGTACCACCTCAGTAACAGGGGAACAAATTGGTCATACGTATGCGGAATTAGGCAAATTGAATGAAAGCTTAAGCTTTGCGGTTCAGCCAGTAACAGAGGCATGGCTGTAAAACAAAAAAATGAACATCGATCATGGACTAGTTTTAATTGTCTTCATTATTTTGGTTGGCAAGCAATAAAATCAGTATAAATCTGCTATAAACGAAAATTATATGAGTAGAAAAATCGCAAAATATTTCTTCATTCACTAGCTCAAAGCATGTGCCCAACTTATTTAGCTCCAAACCACTTAGCCCGGGATAAGCGAGTAAGGATACGTTCAACTGCGTACTAAAGGTGTCAGCCCAAGTATTTGTGCCCCGGGGTAATCACGCCAAGAGTCTACAGTTGATCTCTTAATTAATTAATTCATTAATCTAACTGCCTACTCAAGGCGTCAGTCCGAGTATTAGCATCCCAAGGCACTATACCCGGGGCCAGCAGTTGGATTATTTATTTATTGATTCATTACCATAATTGTCCACTCAAGGCGTCAGCCCAAGTATTAGCGTCTCAAAGTCATTACACCCCGGGCCAGCAGTGACAGTATTAACTGATTGTTTTCTTTAAATCCGATATTCATTTCATTTTATATTCAAAGTAGACATTAATCGCAAGAATTTGTAGCTCCATTAATACTATAGATTTGTAGATAAGTCGGCAAAGGGCCTGTTTAACTAATTTTGTAATAGATTAATTAACTTAGAAAAATTCATTCCTAACCCTCTGTAGGGCAACATCTTAAAATTTTAAAAAAAGTAGTGAAAATCAGTCATCTAAATAAATAAAAATACACGTGTTTTTCGAAATTCTGTTTATTTTTATAAATTTCGAAAAAAAACACAATTTTAAGGAGTGTTACAGAAATGTTACACTGGATGAACACGGTAACTTGCTTCATATGAAATTGCCTAAAGCAATTATTTTGTTTATTACACCATAGAGCAACTCCACATTTCTCGCACATTGTTTGCGATATCCCAAGGCACTTTGGAAATTTGCATCGAATTCTCTTTTCTGTCCAAACAGGCCAGTGTCCTGTCTGGTCTTGCCTGACCGCTTCTGGGAGAACATGTTGTGCAGGAAATTTGTGTCATTTTGCTTGAATTTCCCTTTCTGTAGACTGACGGATATTCGATTCAGATGGCACAACAAGCTTACATAAAGTTTTGGCAACTTCAAGTAGAAAATTTGCTGAGTTCAATAATTTGTCGTCCAAGCCCTTTGCTTTTTGATTTTTTTGTGTAAACAAGCCAGGCGTTAGCCATACTCAAATCTAATAGATGGTAAAACATGCGAACCTGCCATCTCTTGCGGCGAAGTCCTATTTTGTAGAACCCCATGATGCTATCAATTAGATCTACGCCACCCATGTGGCAATTGTATTCTCCAACAATATGTGGACGATCAATTGATATGTACTGCGTGTTCTTCTTGTCATCTGGGCTTTTGGCACTCCTCCCACAAAACTTGAAGCTAAATTTACAACTTTGTTATCTTTCCAGGATACAGTTGAAATATCCACTCCACTGACATCAGCAACATACTCAATAGAATATCCTCTGTCGTTTTTAGACATTTCTTTGTCAGTAGGTAACTTGCAATAGGAATCTTGTTTTAACGTACAGTACCAAGACTTAGTGTACCATTCTTTGGCAAGCATTTTCTCAACGGCAGAGATGGAAAGCAATTGTTTAAATACAGTCTATAATTTTGATTGCAAGTTATTCCTTGTGATAGACGCATGACAACATTTGACGAGGCCACGTTTTCTGAGCCAGTTTCAGATTCAATTCAGTAAGCAAACCCAGAGACTCCACAAAGAACGTAAATCTTGTAGTCCCATTTGAGAGGTTTTTTTTGGGCTACATCTTTTCAAGTTATTTCTGGCTTTTGTTGAACATATCTGTTCATCGACACAAAAGTACTGCTCCATGAGAACTTTGGCAAATATTTCGTTCAATTTTTCAACAATGGGTTGTATTTCAAATAATCTGTTGAATCCGGGATGCTCGCGGGCAAGATTTGTAAATTGTCATTGAAATGAATGTGTCTTCGAATCTTTTCAAATAATTTTACCGGCATGATTTCTTGAATATAAGGAGTTCCAATTATGGAATTCCAATGACTGGTGACGCGGGGAAGGTGATTTAAAGATATGAGATACACTATGCCAACAAATTGCTGAATGTTTGTTGTGGAAACGCAAAAAGGATTATTGGGATTCTTCTGCACAATATATAAATTATTTTATATAGCAATGAATTCAATCAAATCCGTGTGAAATAAATACAAAAATATGTGGCCTGGACTAGAAAACGTAACTTCTCATCATTCAGAAGCAAATTTTACCTTCCATTTCACGTTTAGTTTTCGAGATTTATTAGCACATCCTTCCAGTTGAGCTGAGCGCGATCCAGCAGACACATCAGCAGTAGTAGATGTAGAAGGTCGATTATTATCTAAATTATGAATTGTCTCATCAAGATAAAGTGTATCACTAAAAACTCCTCTTGCTCCATCAAATTCTCACCATCAAAATCTGGATCTGCAATGCTTTCATCATCATCTTCAAAGCTATCTTCACTGTCCTCGTATGTATTTACCAACTCAGCTATTTTGTCACCCCAAAGATGGTGAAGAACCATTCTTAAAAAAGAAGAAAAATATTTTTCATTAGTACCCTCGTAACAAAGAATAATTTACCAAAGTTAGACCATGTAACATTTCTGGTACAAACATGTTTGAAAGTCAAACTCATCTAAATATTTCAATTACACAAAAACCTTATCCACACCAGGAAGTGCATGTACTTACCTTGTATATTTTAGAAAAACACACAGTTATTATCACGTTTTCCTATTTTTGAATTGTTTTTCAAAAGTACGTAGGTAGTTTCAACTGATCGGCAGGCGAACACTAGCTTGCACGTGACACTCACGCCTTCTACATTTTTTGTATTGTACTAAGTCGATGCATCGGTTTGTTACGCAAATGTTACATTGATTCAAAAGGGACTAGAAAAATTATTTGAATTGTGGTAGACAAAGAATCATTTTGTGACAGAAATATCACACCGCACAGCAGACGGTTAAAGTATTGCACTAATCATAAACCAAGTTTAAGCGAAATAAAACTGCAAGATATATACTGGTAATGCAACAATATGTTTTTAATGTGAGGTGGCCTAGGAAGGGGCAGAGCATTTTCCGGAAAGCCCCAAGATACGACTGAGAGTTAGCTGGCCTCAGAATGCCACCCCGGGTTAAAGAATCTTCTGCCGAAAAACTGATGTCTGTAACTTCCGTGATTGCAAGAGTATTCACTATCACCTTCAATAGGTTTTGCAGCGTAAAAAAATGTGAATACCTTTTTTCGCGTTTTATACTGAAAAAGTTGCATTTTACGATGTGGAGTACAACTATCTGTTAGGGTTTGTCAAAGGCATTTAGATGATTTCTCGCTGGTCCACCTGGCGGATATCTTGGGCACCATTAAGAAGTAAGTTTCGCTTACTTAGTACTGTATGTGTGTCTGGGCCTGGAGCTTTCCTCACTCTCAATGAAAGGACTACCTATTCCGATTCTGGCTGTGCGAAGAGTCGACACTTGATTGCTACTTCAACTTGGATAGCCTCATCATGGCCGGGATGGACAAAAAACAGTGTCCGCTCTACCTCATCCATCTTTTCCACATCAAGCGTACATTGCCTCCGCAGGGTACAAGTCCCTTGCTCACTAGATCTTGCCAGCAGTAACTCTTGCTGTGGTTGGTCATTTTGAGGAGGTATTTCCTGGTCAACTTATATGCATGCCTTGTCACGGTTCCGTACGCATTAAATCTCACGCCTAAGGTTGTAACGCTCCGTTCGCTTGTCAGCGATTGCAATTGAGTAGCAGTACAGAGCTTTCAAAGAGACACAGAAGCGTTATAAGTAGTCATAAAGATGCTCGTAGTTGCACTCACCACGTCTGGAGCTGCAAGTTGTCCCGTTCCCTGCAAACCACCCTATAGCGGAGTACCTGCCATCAAAAACTCGATGAACATTTCGACAACCATATCTTCAATGTCCCACTCAAGTGTAAAAAGTCAAGAGCACGGATGTCGGGAGACAGCATCGCGGATCTCAAGCAGAATGCACTGACCATCACTGGCTGAGTACTCCTCTAATACTCTCCTATTGTGTATCCTTCATCCTAAGGACTCCGAGGCAAACATAGTGGAACTATACATATCTCCGATGTTTAGTACGACAAACGCCCTCTTGGCAAATCGCGCAAATCTGTTTTCCATTACATTGCTTCAGCGTTGAGATCCCCCAACGAGCACGTTTCTTTTTGTGGTTGGGGTGTGAATACTACATACGTATAGAGTGTAGAACTCCTTTGCTCGAAAGCAGTCAACTGCACTACCCACTGAGCACCTCTCCTGTCAACGCGAGAACCCACGATCAAACAGTTTGACACATTACTTCGGGCCAGGTATCACTTTATTACGCCGTGAGGTATCTTCAAGCTGGGAGGTCCCTCTTGTAGCGGGAGGATAGGGGAAGAGGAAGTGCCAGACAAGCCATCCCCCAGCTCCAAAGCTCGCGGCTGCTGTGAGTCCCTTTCATTTTTTAGGACTGCCCCAACATAATGTGCCACCTGATTCCATTTGTTAACCGATTTGAGCAACACTGCGATTATATTTTTGGGAGTGAGCCCTCCCGTCTCCTTTAGAGGTCTTTTTGTAGCTGGGCTTATCTTGTGCACGCAAAAAACGTCTGGCAGGCATCGTCTTCCCTCCTGGGTGAAACAGACCATTTGGGGACCGTGACTTAACTATCTTGTGCAAGAAAGGCTGAAAATACCCATGTCCACTCAAAAACTGCACCATAAGTCAGTTTCATCATGTTTTTGACCTAGCCATGGTTTTACATGCGGAATGAGGCGTGCAGCCCATCTTCTCTTCATGCAAGTCACCCAAGATGGCTGCCAATCGTTGAGTGAGCGTTGTCTCTCCTCGCGGACAACCATCTCCCTCACATCTTTGTTTCGATGCAGGTGAATAGCGTGGCACTCTGTAGCATGAAGAGCAACAGGTATCATGCCCATAATAAATCTCACCACCGAATCAGAGACTGTACGATACGAAAATGCAATTCTCGGTGCTCGTCCTCTCTGTACCTGTTCCAAGCGTTTTCGGTATACCTACTTACTGAGAGCGTCGCCCTTTATTTCTACTCAATTTATTAATACTGAGCCAACAGCACTCATCAAGAGGCGTCTTCTTGATGGGCTGATTCCCCTACGTTGGCCATAAGTTGACTCAGAGCCGATACTCTCGAAGCAGCTTTCTAAACCATTGCCCTGATTTGCTCAGAGAAACTCATCTTCGAGTCGATCAGTAGCCCCAAGCACTTCACCGCTGGCTTCGATTCAACTCGTAAGTCACCTGTACTGATCATCCTTACTCTAGGGACTCTCTTTTTTGTCGAGATGACCACTTCAGTTTTCTCCAGTACTAAACTAAACCCGCGAGCAGTCATGAAGTCTCTTACTCGGCGCAGCAGCATACCTAGCCTAAGTTGGGTTTATTCAACGGTGCCCCCAGTGACCAGAGCCACAAAATCATCCCCACAGCTGACCATGCGCGACTCAACTGGCATCTCCCGTCTTAGTAGCCCATCATAAGACCCTGGGCAACACCGATATAACAGCCATCCTTCGTTGGCCCTGTGTCGTGTCGTAGAGCAGGCTTCGGCCCTTCAGATAGTCCCTCAAAAACCGCATTAGATATTCTGGAACTTGAAAAGGATTTCCCAGCGTATCCAGAATATCCACCTTGGAGTTGAAGGCGTTCCTGAAATCGTGTGTCACAAACAGGACGATCCGTCACTTGGTGCGGCTATATGCCTCTGCCTTTTGGACTGCGCTCACCACCTCTGAAATCGAATTAATGGCAGAAAGTCCTGATCTAAAGCCTTATTGCCGAGGAGATAGGTCCCCAGCAGCACGACTGAGGTCGGTGAGTCTTCACTTGATGAGTTTCTCTAACACTCTCTCAGCCGCATCTAGCATGCATAACGGGTGTTATGTAGACGGTGATCTGGCAATTCCCGTTCCCTTGCCAATAAGCACGAGTCTTGCCATGTTCCATTGTACCGAGAAAACCCCGTCCTGTATTCAAGCGTTGAATGTGCTGAGCTGCAAGTCAGGACAATGGTGATAGATAAGCTGCAAAATCTCAGCTGGAACACCATCTGTATCTGGAGCCTTCCTTGCTTTCAGTGAAAAGACTGCCTCTTCCAGTTCCGGCTGTATGAAGAGTGGAGACTTGATGGCTGTTTCAGCGTGGAGGGGTGCCCGCACTATCTCATACACCTTTTCCTCATCATCTATGCAAACATTCCGTAGGGCACCATGCTTCCGAATAACTAGCTAGTAGCCAAGGCCCCACGGATCCTTATTCACACTGTCTTGCCAGCAGCAAGCGTTGCTGTTGTTGATCAATTTGCAAAGACACTTCCTCGCCAACTTATACGCTGCCACCCGGTTGCATGCCTCGTCACAGTTCCGTGTCCGCTGATCCCAAGACGTGTCCCGAATCATGTCTTGGATCATCATCCTTGCAAAAAATGCACTTTCTTCTTTTATGTCCTATTTCACCGCTTTTGTAACATAGGGAGCTCCTATTGGGCCCTTTGCATAACTGTGTGGTGTGAATATAGCCAAGGTGTTTGAAACATTGAAGAGGTGTTGCTGTTTGCTGTATCTTACAGACAACCCACAATATTAGTACTTTGCCTTTATTCAGAAATTGTACGGCATCCTTTTCCGTCAAGTCAATTATGGCCATGTGTTGTCCTCTAAGGTTTTCTGTTGTCAGCATTACTTTGATCCTAACCACTCTAGGGAGCTCTTCTACCTCGGCCAGATCTGTTAGGCATTTAATGTCTCATATTTCATCGGCTCTAGCGAGGCTTTGGTTGTGCTTTTGCCGAGGACTTTCTTTACTGCGTCACAGAATGCTTCCCTATTGTCGGCCTCTGCTCTGAATTCGACCAGAATGCTGCCCGACTGCGTTAGTTGTACTGCTTTAGTGGTAGTGTTGGTGTCTTTGGACCTTAAGTTTCCCCTGATATCCCGCAGCAGCTCCGCAGAGGATCATCTGTCTTGGGGTTTTACAAGCAGTGCCTGCTGCCGCAGTCTTTGTCGGCACTTCTTTCTCTCCTTTTTGCATCAGGTCTTTTTTCTTATTGAGCGTCCGTTCGGACTTTATTTTCTGGCACTTTTTGAAGGAATTTCTCTGCGGCTTTCTTCGCTACTTTTTTTCAGCACTATCTGGAATCCCTGATCTGGTGTTCCACTCCCGTCAATTGCCTCTTAATTCCTTCTTATATCCCGATCACCTTCGATTGGGCTCGTCGCGCTTCTTTTGTTGATTTTTGATGATGGAGCTATCTGCATGTGCCCATAAGATCCATCCCCTAGCACTCCCTTAGCTTTCTGCTCTTCTTTGGCCTTTTGATCCTCTTCGGATTTTAACCAGTTCCACCGGTGATACTCTATCCGATCTAGGAGCTCCTTTAGTTCAAGGAGCCCAATCTTTACTGCCTTGTTGATTTTTGGTGAGTCGCATGCAGATTAAATTCTTCTCAGAAAATCTCCTGCTTTTCGGAATAGCCTTTCTACTTCATGTCACTGGGCGGTAATCGTACTTTACGACCATCATTCTTAGGAAAGGTTATCGGCTTCCGTTTCCGAATACAGCACTTCCCCTACATTTTTGACGTAAGCGATGAAATCACACAATATCGCTTTATTTGTCTGGTCAATCCTGTCGTTCCCTCAAGTTAGTCTTTGGACGTACTGTTTGTGTACTTGATTTCTTATGTTAACCGCATCGTGAGATTCGTTGTCGATCCAGTCATTCTGATCATTTTTTGATCAATGTCCTAAAACTTTTTCCACTGTGTTCGTGATCGTATTTTTGACCATTTTTAAGATCGTTTGGATATTCTGGCTTTTTTTCCACCAGCGGGATCGTTTGTTTGGGTGTCCTCCAATGACAACATAGAGCTTGTTAGCTTTATCAAATCTGACTTAGGTAGATCTCATTTTGTTATCATTGTTGGCTTTATTTCTACCTCCATATAATTTTAAGAATGGGGTCTTTGCTGTGTTTTTTTTTAATGAAGGGTAATTTTAATTATTTTGCTGATTAATAAAAAATATGGAATTTACATTCTTTGAATTTGTGAGGTAAGTGTTTGTTTTTCTTCTTCTTCTTTGTAGCCCTACAGCCCCTTTTGGGCCTTCGCTTAGAGATAGTTAGAGTATCTCATTGTCATGATCGGATGTATCGGCACTCCACAAGGTGATATGATGATTATCACGCTTTGGCCGTGTGTCCGTCCATCCAGCTACGAAACGTTATGATTTTAAACCAGCGCGTATCATAACTGAACAGGCTTATAGTCCGTCCGAGGGACCACTCGAACTAAATCTCGTTGACGCCAACGAGACTTGAACCAGAGACCTTCGGCTTACGGGCTTAGTGCTCTTACCACTAAGCCACGCGGTTTGTTTTTACTATATTATAATTATGCCGTTTATTCAAGCTTGCATTTGGAAAAAGGCTGGCATTGATTCGTCTGGATAAGCAACACTCTCGTGTATTGAAAGTTAGCTTCTAGGAAAGAACACTTTTATCACATCTGCCAGAAATGATGTTCACAACTTGGTTTTCAACTTATCATGTCACCTTGAATGTCAACCACAAACTTGAAAGTAAAGTCAACTAAAGTTTGAAAGAGTAAAATCTAACAACTTTCAAAAAAAGTAAAGGAAATTAAAAAAAAAAATTACCCATACAGCTATTTTTCAAATTCATGAAAAACTCTGGTTCAGTTTTTTGAGGGGAGAAACAAAAAGAAAAAATAATAAAAGGACATTAAACAGTCAAAAAATTGCATGCGACTCAAAATGTGAAATTATTTGTAGCCTTATAAAGATTTCATGTTATAAAGCTACAAATGATTTCACATTTTGAGTCGGTGGTACTTTCGGTTTCCCATCAAGTGGTCGATAAAGGGCGTCTTCAGCAGCTAGCCAGCAGATATGTCGGAATTAAGATACCACTTGTGGACCAAAAACCGATTGGGTCAAAGCGTTGACAACGTGCTTATCACAGAACCAGGACATAAGTCTTGGATCGGACTGGAGAAATAGCCATAACTATTGCAACCTATCAGGACTAGGTGTGCTGCACCAACTTCTGGATGAAATAAAGATAAATAAAATCAACATCCTTACACTACAAAGAACCAGATGGTATGGTGAAGACGCATTTGACATGCAAACGCATGCAAGAAAGCAGTGAGTTTGGGACAGCTTTCATTGTTGACAGCATATTTAAATAAATTATCACCGACTTCAAACCCGTTAACAAGATGAATTGTGCAATTCGTACCGAGACCAAATTTTTCAATGTCTACACTGCAAACCCAAACGTTTTAAATTAAAACGCCTAAGCGTTTTAATTGAAACACTTTTAGTGTTTTAAATCAATAAAACACGTTAGGCGTTTTATTTTAAAACGCCTACCGTTTTATTTTAAAACACTAGATGTTGTAATTAAAACGTCTCAGACGTTTTACTGAAACAAACACTTAAAGCGTTTTAATTAAAACACCTAAGTGTTTTAATTAAAACACTTTTGGTGTTTTAATTCAATAAAACACTTTGAACGTTTTATTTTAAAACGCTTACCGTTTTATATTAAAACGGCAAGCTTTTAAATTAAAACGCCAAAAACGTTTTATCGAGGGGAAAAACACTTTAAGTGTTTTAATTGACGCAATATCAAGAAAAACGTTTTAATTAAAACGTCAGGCGTTTTAATTAAAACACCAGCTGTTTTAATTAAAACGTACAGGCGTTTTATTGAAAATACTTTCATGTTCACGTCATAATCCCTCTGTCAAATGTGTTCTACAGTAATTTCTTGTGATATTGTACAAAAAGTAATGAAGATCTGTTTAAAGCAGAAGAAGTGATATTTAAACTTCAACAGTTCGTGGCTATAGTATTCAAGTACGAGCAAAAGGTATTGTGGCTATATATTGTGGAGTGATAGAAAGTTTGGTTAAGTTCATGGCGAAATACTTATATTTGTCTATCAATTTGTGTTCTACAGTTATTGTTTGTGAAAATAGTGCAAAAAATAATGAATTTTTGTTTAAAGCAGAACAGTGGTATTTCAATTTGAACAAATTTGTGTTTCTAGCAGTGAAGTACGATCAAAGGTAATTGAAATTTGTCATTAGCTTTTTAAGGGTTTTGTAAAAAAATTTTACAAAACCCTACTAAAATCGCGTCCTGTCTGTCCTTCTGTCCGTCCGTGTGTCACAGCAGTTTTGCTCGGAAACTACTACCTCCACTACATACGAGACATGAGGACACTATTACATTCTCAAAAGCAAGGTATCCTCTAAAGAGTAGAGGAAGAAGGAGCACCAGTGAAAGCGAAGACAACCAGGTCCACGGGTAAGGTTATGTGCAGTGTATTCTGGGACCGGCGGGGCGTGCTGTTCGTCGATTTTCTGCACATCCAACGTTCCATCAATGCTGCATACTACTTTAACCTTAGAGCTTATCGCTCTTAATGGAGGAGCATTCCAGCACGAAGTGCTATTCTTCTCCATGATAACGTGCACCCTCATACCGCGCGTCTCACGCTCGATACGGTATCGGAATTTGCGTGGGAGGCAATGGAACACCCCCCTATAGTCCGGAACTATCACCCGGCGACTACCATATGTTTGTACCACATATAGAAACCCTCGGAGGTAAAAGATTCAACACCGACCACGAGGTAGAGGAGGTCGTTGCGCACATGGTTGTCCGAGTTCCCCAAGAAAATCTTCAACACCGGCATGAAAAAGCTTCCGGATAGGTAGAGAAAATACGTAACTTGTAAGGGGGAGTAGTAAATTTATACATATATACATATATATATATATATATATATATATATATATATATATATATATATATATATATATTTATATATATATATATATATATATATATGTATATATATATATTTATATATATACATATATATATATATATATATATATATATATATATATATATATATATATATTTATATATGCACCTCGTTCCTATGTATGTACATCCACTATGTTCCTATGTACGTGTCCTTTAAAGCTGTAAATAACTTTAAATGAAAAGCCTCAAAGATGGTGTTTTTATTCCCGTCCCAACTTTAAAACAATTTTAAGCATTTTAATAGTTAAAACACCTAAAATGTTTTAATTAAAACGCATAGAAGTTTTAATTAAAACACTAGGCGTTTTAAATAAAAATTCTTGGACATTTTAATTAAAACACTAGTCGTTTTAATTAAAACGCCTAGTGTTTTAATCAAAATGTCACTACAAATCCAAATGTATTAAATTAAAACGCTTTTGGTGTTTTAATTCTCGTCCCAATTTTAAAACACTTATTAAGTGCTTTAATATTTAAAACGCCTAAGCGTTTTAATTAAAACGCTTAGTGGTTTAATTAAAACACGAGGCGTTTTAATTTAAAACACTAGGCGTTTTAATTAAAACGCCTAATGTTTTAATTAAAACGCCTACTGTTTTAATTAAAACACTAGGCGTTTTAATTAAAACGCCTAGTGTTTTAAATTAAAACGTCTAGGCGTTTTAATTTAAAACGTTTAAGGTGTTTTAATTATTAAAACACCTGAGAAGTGTTTTAAAACTGGGACGGGAATTAAAACACCAAAAGCGTTTTAATTTAAAACGTTTGGATTTGCAGTGTAGCTGATCAACTTCCATGCGCCCACAAAAGGAGGAGACCATTAAGGACGAATTTTACAGTACCGCGGAATCTACTGTCAATACATTGACATCAGACCACATTCAAAAATTGTTCTGAAAGAAACAGCCAAGAAATGGTGCACAAAGAAATAACCGGAGGGCATAGTTTTCACACAGAGACCAGGGACAGTAGACATTGGCTGATAGGCTACACTACAAGCATAGATTTTACAATAAGCTCCATACACCTGTCGCAGCAAGACATTCACAAACGAAAGTGGGCATCCCCAGGTGGTTACACATTCAACCAGATTGACCATGTCCTCATATAGAAACAAGCGTCCACCAACATTTTTGACACGCACTCGTTCCACAGCATTGTTGTGATACAGGCTATTGCCTCTACTAAGCAATTAAGAGAAAGTTTCAATCTACAAACAAGTCTTTACAGAAGTGCATAAGGAACAATCATAGTAACCCAGTCAAAATCAAAATCAGACAGCTGCAATAAGCAACTACTAAGGCTGTGAGCATTTCGAGTGCGGGGCACAACGTCTCAGTTTCACCACCAACCAGAAACTAAAGATAGGGTTCCTATCTAGGTAACCTTCTGCATCGACTAATATGCAGAATATGGTCAGAGGAGCAGTTACCAAAGGACTGATGAAAAAATATGAAATGTCCAACACACGAAAAGGGAGCCAAATTAAGGCATGAACATTGTTGAGGCATCACTTTACTGTTTACATCTTATAAAATGCTCTTAAAATTATAGAAAGAAAATTAAAACCGTACTATGAAAGTATTATAGGAATGTATCAGGGAAGCTTGCGACGTGGATAGTCTACAATAGATTAGATATTCTCAGTTAAGTAGGTGCTTGTACCAACTCTTTGTAGACTTCCAGCAAGCATATGACAGTTTTAAAAGAAATAGGGTGTTCAAAATAATGCTTTACTTTGGCGCCTTTCCAAAACTAGTTTGCACGGTCAAAGTCATGACGCTAGATATAAAGTCCTCGGTCATCGTAAATAGTAAACTAATGGACAGCTACATAATGAAATCAGGCTTAAAACAAATGGATGGGCTCTCTCCAATTAATAATTATTGAACTGAAATACATAATTCATAATCTGAAACATCTGGTATACTAGTGTTCAAATACACAGAATTGGTAACTTTGGTAACTTATGCTGATGATGGCAATATTATTTCAGATGCCAAAACAGCATTTGTGAGCTTTGAATCTGAAGTAAACCGAATTGGCCTATGAGCTTTTGGAACGAAAACTAATATTCATGACTCAAATGAGACAGAACACTTCAGTCAAACAAAGCCCGACCTTCAGAGACGATAACTTTGAAAATGTGGATAGCTTCAGGTACTTTAGAGCCAACCTTTCTAGGGGAGGCACCAAAAAGGACGAGACAGAACATAAAATAAACGCCGTAAATACACTCTATTACTCCCTGCTTTGCATAGTTTTGCACAGGCAAAATAAGTTTCGTATTTATAAATCAAAAGCCAAATCTAAGTTGTTATATGGAAGTGAAAAATATACCCTGACGAGTGAATCCAAAAAAAACAGTGGACATATTTTAACACAAAGCTCTCCAAAAAATTGATAGCCTAGTGAAACAAGGAACAAAGCTGAGACTACGTTCCAATAATGAGTTATGGAATCTCACTCTTCACCATTTTGAAGTTTTATCGTGCCGGCTTCGTTTGGGCACTGCTGAGACTACTGGAATACTGGAAACGCTCAATGGCAATCATTTGTTGGATAATATTGAATTCTTACTGATCTGCAAGTACTCGATCAAGCACTTATATTTGGTCACGCGTTGAGCTTTTACTCTATTTTTTCTCGAAAACTGCTGAAAATGCAAGTACATGAGCTCCTATTTCACAGAAGCTCTTTCTTTTTGTCTTATTTTACGTGAACGCTGAGAGCCAAAAAACGATATTCTTTTAGGGAAGATAGATTTTGCAGAAGAATGAGGAGGACTTTTGAGCTGATTGCAACATTTTCCTTTCTGGGGCTTTCGCTTGGCTGAGTTTGGTCACTCTCAAGATACGTTTTGTTGCTGTCTTTTCCATGTTCCCCGCACACTTTCTGCTCTCGCTGTTGCTTTCTGCTGGGTGAATCGTACTTGCTTATGAAATACATTTTGCTCTTAACCTGTAAATGTACGCAAGGTGGCACATGGCGTGGTTCCCGACGTACATCTTTTATTATTGACGCCATTGTCTGGTGCGAGGCATGAGGTGGCAGGTTTGTACGTTCACAACAATTGAACAGTTTGCCCTGTTTTTCTTTTCTACATTTTTTACTTTTATAATTTATATTGATATATGTTTAGTATCTACTTACACTTTACCACCTAACACTGCTCAATTTGAAAAGAAACTGAAAATTTCTCAATTTCAAATTCATCTTCACATTATTAATTTACCCCAAATTACTGCCACATATTCCGCAATTATATCATGGAATTACAAATTAAGATGAATTTGAACTGAATTTCAAAGGAAAGAAGGTTAGCAGTTGATCTGTATATGTGTATACAATATATATATATATATATATATATATATATATATATATATATATATATATATATATATATATATATATATATATATATATTTATTTATATATATTTATATATATATATATATATATATATATATATATATATATATATATATATATATATATATATATATATATATATATATATATATATATATATATATATTTATTTATATATATTTATATATATATATATATATATATATATATATATATATATATATATATATATATATATGTATATATATATATATATATATATATATACAAGGCGTGTTCAAAAAGTATCGCGAATTTTGATTTTTCGTAAGTTACGTATATTCGAATTTCGATTTTTTTGTGGCGTTATGTTGATACTCATGTCTGTCACTTATTTT
Source organism: Odontomyia ornata (assembly GCA_963969285.1). Lineage (NCBI taxonomy): Eukaryota > Metazoa > Arthropoda > Insecta > Diptera > Stratiomyidae > Odontomyia > Odontomyia ornata. The sequence goes on from OZ017743.1 coordinate 43,756,071, forward strand.
GAATATTCACTTAATTGGTGATAGCTGCTTTACTTGCACGTGTTTTCAATCGTCTTCGATTTTAACTTATTCAAAAAAATGGATCAAAGAACGTTTATCAAATTTTGTGTGAAAAACGAAATTAAGTGCGCGGATGCATTCCGAATGTTGACTGAATGTTGACCTTGGACCGAAGCAACGTTTATCGGTGGTACAAAATGTTTTTAGGAGGCCGAGAAGATGTGAACGACGAAGAGCGTGCCGGACGCCCGAGCACTTCAACAACAGACGAAAAAATTAATGAAGTGGAGAAAATGGTATTGGCCAATCGTCGAATCACCGTTAGAGAAGTTGCTGAGGACCTAAACATATCGATTGGCTCGTGCCATTCGATTTTTATCAACGATTTGGGCATGAGACGGGTCGCCGCGAAATTCGTACCAAAATTGCTCCATTGCGACCAAAAACAGCAACGCATGAACATTGCTAATGAGATGTTAAACTCTGTCCGCGACGAACCAAATTTGCTCCAGACGGTCATAACTGGTGACGAATCGTGGGTTTATGGTTATGACGTGGAAACCAAAGCTAAATCATCTCAATGGAAGCTGCCGCATGAACCAAGACCGAAAAAAGCGCGCCAAGTTCGGTCGAATGTGAAAGTTTTGCTGACAGTTTTTTTCGATTGCAGGGGCGTGGTGCATCATGAGTTCTTGCCACAGGGAAGAACGGTCAATAAAGAATATTCCCTGCAAGTTATGCGCAATCCGCCAGAAACGCCCGGATTTGTGGGAGAACAAAAATTGGCTTTTGCACCACGATAACGCCCCTGCTCACACATCGTTGCTTGTGCGCGACTTTTTGGCCAAAAACAACACACTAATGATGCCACAGCCACCGTATTCCCCAGATCTGGCCCCCTGTCACTTTTTCTTGTTTCCTAAACTGAAGAGGGGGAATGCCGGTCGACAAGAGCTCTCTTGGAGGCTAGCATTCTTTGGGGAGTTCCGCCCCCACGTACCCGAGGAAACTCCGCAGGGGGAATGCCGGTCGACAAGACCACTCTTGGAGGCTAGCATTCTTTGGGGAGTTCCGCCCCCACGTACCCGAGGAAATTCCCGCAGGGAGAAAGCCGGTCGACAAGAACATTCTTGGAGGCTAGCATTCTTTGGGGAGTGCCGCCCCCACGGACCCGAGGATATGGGGGGTGCCGTGAGGTTCCCTCTTATTGTATCTGGATTACGCTTTGGACAACGAACTGGAATTGACGCTTTGGGCTGGCGGATGTGATGGTTTGGACCTAGTTGCTTTGCACAGTAGCGCCGAGGTGAAACTCGTGTGTGAACGGCTCCAATTCAACTATCATACCGTCTCCGTCCCGGTAAAACCTTGGCAGACCTCGGAGTACGTTCGAAGTTCGACTCCCGATTAGCGCTGGTCTGGCTCTGAGCACTTGTCCCCATAAGGGCTTGTGGCAACCCTCGCATGGCCTCCCTGCTCTGCAAAGATAACCATGGGACCAAAAAGGCGACTACACACACGAACGGAGATAGCGGCTCCGAGGGGGGACCCAATAAAATGGACCAAACAAATGAAACCACAAGCAAACAGGACGCTAGTACGGAGAACCCTTTCAGGCAAAAACCGCTGTTGGCAAGAACACCGATTAAACAAGTCACCGATTGCGGGGGGAGGCAGCAAACCCCAGAAACACTGTCAAAGTCAACATCACAGGTTAAATCATCGGAGACAGACCACAGACGGACTAACGAACGAAAGAAGGCAGAGTGCGTTGTGCAACCTGGCATCATTGCGGCCTTTGGGCGCAGTAGAAGGACTATGCGCACCCCGGAGCGCCTAGTGCAAGACGTACACAATCCGGATCAAGCTGCGACACCAACGGAGGCCAGTGTAAGACTGGGGGAGGGAGAAGTTTTGCCGTTGGCCGACGCCACTTCAAACGCGACCCAAGCGATAGAAGCAAAAGGGCTAGGAAACGGGGGCCTCTCCCAAGAGGTGACGCCAAATAACACAATCGCCCTTGACCGCGCCAAAGAGGAGCGGCTTACTTGGAAAGCGGGGAATATCGTCAAACAACTGAGGGCTGCCTGCGAAGTGCAGAAAAACATAGGCAAGAGTGTCAAGAATGGCATTCTTGAACTGGAGGAGCTTTTTGGCCGCATAACGCACTACAGGCGGAGGTGGCTTGCAACCGAAAAGCACCAAAAAGACACGCTCTCCCTCGAGGCATCGGTGGGTCCTAGCAGCAGCAAAAGAATGGCCGGTAGCCCAATTGAAGGCGACTGTGAGAAAAGGAGGAAGGACGAGACCATAAACGAAGTTGACACTCCAGGCGAGGAGTTTCATGTGGTGCGAAACAAGGCAGCGAAAAAAGCGGCCAAAAAGCTACTCATAGAAAAAACAGACAAAGAGCTCAACCACGAAAAGAACAAAGAACCCCCCGATATACCGCAGAAAACAAAAAGCAAACCGCGGCGCAAACTCTTGCGAGAGGCACTGCTTATTAAACCCACTAAGGGCCGAACCTATGCAGATGTCCTCCGTGAAATTAAAAGAGTGGTCAAGCCAGACGACACCAAAACTGCCATCAAAGCAGTTCGACCAACCCGGACCGGTGGCTTGCTGGTGGAATTCGGGCCAGAGGCCACAAACAAAGATGCATTCCGTGACGCGGTTCAAAAGGTTCTTGGAGATGCGGTAACGGTTGCCTCGCTCGAACCAATGGCCACCCTGCAAATCAGGGACCTCGACTGCGTCACGGACAAAGCTGAAGTAGAGGATGCCATTAGGAGGGAGTTCCCCAGCTTAAGTGAAGTCAAGGCAAGATTGACACATGAAAACACAAGGGGCCAACGCATGGCTATTGTCGAACTAGCTGATAAAGACGCCCAGCAAATCCTGGCGAAGGGCAAAATTAAGATAGGTTGGGTGATCTGCAGGATACGGAGAAGAGCGATCCCTATCCGCTGCTTCAGATGCCTCGAATACGGACACACCGCGTATGGCTGTATCGGGACCCGACAGGAGATCTCTGTGCTACAAATGTGGTGAAACGGGGCACAAAAGGAAGGAGTGCACGAACGAGGCAAAATGCATTCTTTGCAAGGATGCTAAGCTATCACCTGGCGACCTCAAACATGAGCCGGGGACAGGGAGATGCCGGGTTTTCAAGGAGGCCCTAACTAAAGCCAAATCGATACTCAAATGATCCGTATCCTGCAGGTCAATTTGCACCGAAGCACAAACGCCCAGGACCTACTTGAGCAGTTTGCGAGGGATAAGAAAGCTGACCTCCTGTTGCTGAGCGAGCAACATCATAACAAGGACTCGCAAGCGTGGTACCCTGACAAAACTGGTGCCTCGGCCATCTGGGTTCGAGACAGCGCCCGCCTTCAGGTGCAGGGCCATGGACGCGGGGATGGTTTTGTGTGGGTGCGGTGTTCAGGGATAACATATTTCAGTGTTTATCTGACGCCTAACGAGGCAATACGATCCTTTCGAACCAAACTCGATGCCCTGGAGGACGCTGTCTCGAACACAGAGGGCCACATGCTGGTCGGGGGAGACTTCAACGCTAGAGCCATCGAATGGGGTATGCCACAATCCGACCCAAGGGGAAAGCAAATCTTGGACATGGCGGCCAGAACAGCGCTTTTTGTCCTAAATACTGGTAACACCCCTACTTTCCGCCGATGGGGTTGCGTAGGAACCATACCCGATGTGACACTCGCTTCGGAGTCCCTGGTACCTAGAGTACACAACTGGCGAGTACTAGAGGACTACTCGGCTAGTGATCACCAGTATATAGCTGTTGAGATTCATGACAGTGCCACTCTGCGTGCACATGCCCAAACTTCAATCCTCGGATGGAGGACTGGGAGGATGGACGTCGAGAAGTTCACTGACGCGCCTACGGCAGGCGCACCGTTGCTGGGAGCTCCGCCAGGGAGTGGAGGGCCTACAGCCAAGGACTTGGTGAACTCAACTATGAGTACCATCATAGCTGCTTGCGAGTCTTCCATGCCCCGCCGGAGACCCCGACATGGTAAGCCTCCAGTATACTGGTGGTCAAATGAGATCGCCGAACAAAGAAGTGAGTGTCACAAACTTCGGCGAGAGGCCCAGCGGGCACGAACACGGAAGGAGGCAGACACTAGGCTAGCAGCATACAGGTCCGGCAGGAAATATCTTCGCAGGCTTATTAACAAGAGCAAGGCCCGATGCTGGCAAGACCTCGTGGACGATGTAAATAGGGATCCGTGGGGCCTTGGCTACAAGCTGGTCATGGGGAAACTTGGTGCCCTACGGAAGCCTTGTATACATGACGCGGAAAAGATGGACGCGATAGTGCGGGGACTCTTCCCCGCCCATCCCGTCCGTGTTGACGCTGTCCATGGTGAAACAGCAGTCGAGTGCCCACTCTTCACACAGCTGGAACTGGAGGAGGCAGTCCTCTCCCTGAAAGCGAGGAAGGCTCCAGGTCCAGATGGTGTTCCAGCTGAGGTTTTGCAGCTCGTCTATCACCATTGTCCTGACTTGCTGCTCAGCACATTCAACGCTTGCCTACGGGACGGGGTTTTCCCGGTACGATGGAAGGTGGCGAGGCTCGTGCTGGTCAGCAAGGGGAAGGGAAATCCCGAATCGCCGTCTGCATACCGCCCGTTATGCATGCTAGACACGGCTGGGAAAGTGCTAGAGAAACTCATCAAGGGAAGACTCACTGACGCGATTCGTGCTGCTGGGGACCTATCTCCTCGGCAGTACGGCTTTAGAGCAGGACGTTCTACCGTCGATGCGATTGCAGAGGTGGTGAACGCGGTCCAAAAGGCAGAGGCATATAGTTGCACCAAGCGACGGATCGTCCTGTTGGTGACACTCGACGTCAGGAATGCCTTCAACTTCGCCGGATGGGTGGATATTCTGGACACGCTGGAAAACTCCTTTCAAGTTCCAGAATATCTAATGCGGCTTTTGAAGAACTACCTAAAGGACCGAAGCCTGCTCTACGACACGACACAGGGCTAACGAAGGATGGAAATTACATCGGGTGTTGCCCAGGGATCTATCCTTGGTCCGGACCTGTGGAACGTGTCTTACGACGGGCTACTGAGACTTGAGATGCCAGATGAGTCGCGCTTGGTCGGCTATGCGGATGATGTTGCGGCTCTGGTCGCCGGACGCACCGTTGAACAAGCGCAACTTAGGCTAGGCATGCTAATGCGCCGAGTGAGGGACTGGATGACTGCTCGCGGGCTCAGTTTAGCACTGGAGAAAACCGAAGTGGTCATCTTGACAAAAAAGAGAATCCCTAGAGTACGGATGATCAGTATTGGAGATATACAGATCGAATCGAAGCCAGCGGTGAAGTACCTGGGGCTACTGATCGACTCGAAGATGAGTTTCTCTGAGCAAATCAGGGCAACGGCTGAGAAGGCTGCTTCGGCAATATCAGCCCTGAGACGGCTTATGGCCAACGTAGGGGGACCCAGCCCATCAAGAAGACGCCTCTTGATGAGTGCTGTAGGGTCAGTGCTACTGTACGGAGCAGAGGTATGGGGCGACGCTCTCAGTAAGGAGGTATACCGAAAACGATTGGCACAGGTACACAGAAGAGGAGCACTGAGAATTGCATCTTCGTATCCAACAGTCTCCGACTCGGCGGTGAGAGTAATTGCAGGCGTGGTACCTGTCGCCCTCCTTGCTAGAGAGCGCCACGCTATTTACCTGCGCCGAAACGAGGATGCGTGGGAGATCGTTATCCGCGAGGAGAGACAACGCTCGCTCAACGATTGGCAGCAGTCTTGGAGGAATTGCACGAAGGGAAGATGGACTGCGCGCCTCATCCCGGATGTGAGACCGTGGCTAAATCGAAGGCATGGTGAGACTGACTTCTATCTGACCCAGCTTTTGAGCGGGCACGGGTGTTTTCAGTCTTACCTGCACAAGATCGGCAAGTCACGGTCTCCCGATTGTCGGTTTTGCCCAGGAGAGGAGGACAATGCCTGTCACACATTTTTTGCGTGTACCAAATGGGCCAGGCTGCGAAGGGAACTCTACAGGGAGACGGGAGAGCTCACCCCGGATAATATAGTTGCGGTGATGCTCGAATCGGTTGACAAATGGAACCAGGTGGCACATTATGCTCGGGCAGTCCTAAAATATAAAAGGGACTCACAGCAGCCGGAGGCACTGGGGCTGGGGGATCGCTCTTCTGGCAATTCCTCTTCCCCCTCCCCTCCCGCTAGGAAAGGGACTCCCCAGCTTGAAGGCGCCCCACGGCGTAACAAAACGAGACCTGGCCCGAAGTAATGTGTCAAACGGTTCCAGGCTAGGTTCTCAGATTGACAGGGGAGGTGTTTAGTGGGTAGTCCAAAGGTATCCTCCATGGGAGTCCCACACTGCCAGACTCGGCGGGCATAAATGCCTTCACCTCCCTACCACAAAAAAAAAAAACTGAAGAGGCCCATGAAAGGACGACGTTACGCTACGCTTGACGAGATAAAGACGGCATCGAAGGAGGAGCTGAACAAGATTAAAAAAAATGATTTTTTGAAGTGCTTCGAGGATTGGAAAAACCGTTGGCACAAGTGTATAATATCTCATGGGGATTACTTTGAAGGGGACAAAATAGATATTCATGAATAAATAAATAATTTATGAAAAAAACAAAATTCGCGATGTTTTTTGAACACACCTCGTATGTATATATATGTACATATAAATATATATATATATATATATATATATATATATATATATATATATATATATATATATATATATACACATATATATATATATATATATATATATATATATATATATATATATATATATATATATATATATATATAGATATATATATATATATATATATATATATATATATATATATATATATATATATATATATATATATATATATATATATACTTGCATTTTTATGTATGTTCGCGCATAACTTTCATAAACACAAGAATGCCATTCATTCGTATAGAGTGGACTTTAGCCATATGTGGCTCAAATGCACAATCAGCCAAGCCCGAATACCCTATGCACTATCCCACCCATTCCTTTCAACTTCTCTAAAGATATGCATGTTTAATACAAAATAACACTAGGGTATAAAATAGTGATAAAAAGAAAAACAACAAAACAAAAATGTAGGAATAATCAATAAGGAAAAACAAACACACAAACAGAATAAAGATACCTGAAGGGGTAGAAATATAAGAAACCAAGAATAAGGGGATTGCAGATACATACTTACATGGTTTCCTTCTAACATGTTACTAAGCACGTGAGACTCCCTTCTTGTGCAATACCCAAGTTGTACGAATGACCCACCTATTTGAAATGCCGTTCACATGAGATTCTTCCTAATGCTAACTGGTTTTAATTTACTAGAACATATTAAAATTATATTTTCAGATGCGTTCAAAATTTCGCGAGGGACGTAACTAATCTTCCATCGGTCAAAGACGTAAAGTCTCAGTATGCGCCAATGGACTGTAACCAACAGGTAAACTAGTGCGGGCATCTCTAGTCTACTCCGAGGTGGCTGCTTGTAGGCTAGCTAGTCTGGAGAGGAGTTTTCGTCACAGGTTTCACGCGAGTACACTCAGCTTGGATTCAATTTCTCAGCCACCGAGCCAAATGCCCATTTAAAATGAGTTCCGAAAATTTCCCAAAGGAAAGCTTGGCCAAAACTTTAACACAGCCTTCGCGACACTTTGAATAAATCATCGATAACCAAAAGCACCAACGCGGTGCCAGACATAAGCTACTTTAATTCTCACCGAAATCTTCTACGCGTATAAAAACGCTGAACATAAACTGTGGCACCACGTATCGAACCGAGCTATCTGATCATTCATAGATTTACAATAAAATCCCCCTCTTCACCGCATTCCCACATCCCGTTTTCATTTCCTTCTGAAACACTCCAACTACTGGAAAGGAAAGAATTGATTACGTTTCGCGAATTATCCGATTATTAATTCTTGCAGAATAATTTCTTGATGCTACGTTATAAATGATTTTTTTGGAACTTTATCCTTAAAGATTAAAAATACAAATTATTTATACTTTCAATTGTATACAATGACAATAGCTTATGTTTAATATTTTACAGTATTTGTAACTTACTCATAAATTTTCGACTTCAATTTGCTAAAAAAAAAGATTGAAATGATGTAAGATTTTAACGCATAAATAATAATTCTGTTTGATATTCGACTGATTTAGTTTGAGCTTTTTTTGCGATTGCTTGTTTGTGGAACTAACACCTTTTCAAGGCTTTAACAGACTACGACTATATAGTCGCGCGAATGTCGCAAGTTACATATGGTTAAATGAAAGCACGCACACTGCAACTTTGCGACAACTCTGGCCAGGTCGGCAGTCATAGGAATTTTCGATTTTTCCTAAAAACCAATTTAGTAGGAAGTTTATGTGGTGCTCACGTAGGTGAACATCATTTGGACATTTGACACTGGCATGCATGGAAGTTTCTGGCATAGCGCACAAATGAATGAGAAGGCTTGAATTAAACCCAGATGAATGCCGTTTGTTTGTCTATTCATATTCAATAGTTTTTGAAAGCATTTTTACATATCTTAAATTTAATCATTGAAGCGGCAACAAAATGACAGGTGCATGAAATGAAATATGAGCTGATAATAAAAAGATAATACTTAAGGAAAGGATAAATAGGAAATTTCAGGGAAATTTCAGACTAGGATGCTACTTAATTTATATTATCTTTGGTGTCCCTACTCCCAATTTTAATATTCTAAATAACTTAGATTGTTAGTTTTTTGCACTTATTAATATTAATTTTTTACTGCAACGTGCAAAGTACCCGACGGCTTAATAGTAATTATGCCACCGCTCTTTGTATATGGGCCATATCTAAATTCCTACTGATTGTCTTAAATGAGCATATCAGTTTTGTGCATGTCCGGAGTTTCTTCGTAAATCTTATCGCAGTGTATTCATAGTTGCGTCTAAAAATTGCCCAATATAACAGTCGAATCGTAATGTGGCCAAACCCTTGATGTTGGAAGCTTGCAAATTGAACACAACATAGAATGAAAATAAGATGGACATTTTGAGGTCAAGTAAATTAACGCCGATGGCACTGTTTCATTTCAATCACTAAGAACACCCCTCCAAGATAAGATAAGGAATAAAGACAATCATGAAATTTTCCCCAGCGAAATTGTTCTAAATTATGTTGAATTGTATTTTTACTGCATTTAAAATTAATTTATTGGCTTTTTTCGGTAGAAAAGATTGATTTTTTAATTTCAATTGTAAAAGTCCTTTACCGTTAATTAATTTTTTTATCCTTTTAATGGGGCCTAAAAGAAGGTTAGTTCTAGCATCTGCCAAAAAAGACTCGTCTATTTATACCCATTCAAAGTTATGCTGAAACATACATGAAAACAGCCATGCTGGCCGAATCCATGGATAGTTGCGCATGCTTTCTGAATGTCTTGTTAAATTTGGTCTGCTCGAGGTGCAAATAGAGTTCATTGAGGCCATGTTTGTTAGCCGCGAATTGAATGTCTCTGTTTTTGGCCGTTACCAGCTTCATTTTTGCCATGCTTTTGTTACTACTGAATGTAGCAAGATCTAACTCTAGAACTCTTGAATCTACTTTGGAGGAATACAGCGGTTGAATTATATTGAATGGGCCAGTACTTTTTGCTTCATAGTTTATAGTCATTTCGTTAATCTGAGTTGTGCAGGGCAGGCGGAGGGTTAGGATACCTTGCCAAATCAGTTTGTGTGTAGTATCACAGCAAATATGGATGGGAGCTTTTATTCGTAATAAACATATTCGACTGTTAGGTTTACTAAGCTTAATAAGAGGGTAAGTTTACGATGTACTAGCTTGTAGGGGAAGAACTGTCTACAGTTTGAGTTTGTTCTGCAAGAGTGATATTATTTCATTTCTGGACGGTGGTCATTGACTAATCGTCGAATTTAAGGATGCCACATATAAGTCGCTTGGTCGTAAGTGTTTGATTTTCTTATGAATCACATTGTGTGTAAGGAGCAATAATTACTGAGTTGTGATGTCACCCAATATAAATGAGCAATTCACAAAGCGTATCAGAAAGAGAGTCCTGTTAGTACTGATAGGAAAAATGTGTATTTTGTATAGCTTTATTAGTGGTAATTGGAAAAAAGGAAACGTTAATTTGCTTTTCTACCTGGAATGCTGTAGCTCTGCCACCTGTAGAGGAATTTGCTCACAAAACTTGGGATATCTATTGCCCAGTTTAACATAGTCTTCATATGACTTTTTTTCGATTGAAACAGGATGTATTCTATTGTTCTGTATCCAAAAAACTATATCAATGATGATGTGTAGCCGCGACTAACAATGTTATAACACATTCCTCCATTCTACAGCTAGCAGTTTATCAGTCATGAGAGAAATGTCCTTACTTTGCAAACGAGCTTGCGTTTGCCGGTAATCACGTACGTTAGCGGTTTATAGATTTCCTACAAAAATATGTTCACAATACTGATCTTTTGTTTCTCCATTTAAATAATTCCTTTCCCCTTGTCTTCCAGAGTATCCAGCCGGCGGTAAAGCTTTTTCATTTTTACCATCCATAGTTGCAAATAATGAATGCAACGTTCTCTGGACCCCATCAATGAATGATATTTTTGCTCTTTTAGACATCAATGACTCAAACAAAGATCGGGAATGAGTTTTTGTTGTTGCTGGGAGGTGAATTCCATTTACGCACTGAGTGTGGGACCGGCTGCTATAAGTTTCTTTTATCCTTTTGGAGTGCCAGAACATAATGTGCCACCTAGTTCAGTCGCATCACTGCGAGTGTATTATCCGATATGAGCTCTTTTATCTCCCTGTGGAGGTTTTGGTGCAGCTGGTCTCATTTTATGCATGCAAAAAATATATAGCAGGCATTGTTTTCCCATTTTGGGTAAAACCGACCATCAAGGGACCGTGACTTACCAATTTTACGCAGATACGACTGAAAACCCCCATACGATCATGTCTTAAGATTTCCACTTGGCTATAGACGTGCCTTAATTGCTCCGCACACCCAAGCTCTTACTTACCTACAGTGTTTTAACGAAGTATTCTGCTCATTTAGCCACTCCTTTTTGATCCCGAACCTTCCTAGATCCAATTCCATCACAATATTCCAGATGCTGTGATATCTCAGCAAACGATCTACATCTTCAAACAGTATTACAGTTTTTGTGGTGCTCTCAAGTGAGTACGGAAGCAGATCTGCGTTTGAGGTTGCACAAAGCCTTAATGCTTAGCAGACATAAGATAACAATGACGGTAGCCATTGCTAGAAGTAGGAAAGAAACAAGTTGGGTAAACAGACCTACGCTCATGTCAGAAGGGTTTTGTATTCAATTTACAAAATGCAGTCACCAGATCGAATCAAATCAAGAAACATGTCAGAGACGATTTTATTGGAGAGAATATGAAATACGAAGAACATACTATTATTAACAAAGTTGAACGGATTTCGACTTCTGAGGTTTTTGGTATTGTTATACTCATAAATATCTCCCTTGATAATTATTTCAGATGTCCATCCGCGAGGGAGGAAACACATTTTTCATGTATTTCCCCTCTGTGCCCCCACTGAAGCAAAAACTGACAGTTTAACAACTGTTTTGAAAAGCTCCTATGAAAATTTTCATTTCATACTCATATCGGCTACGTTTGATGATTTTTTTTTTCAGGGTCCACTCTCCTGTACTGTTATCATCGATTAATGGCCAATTTTTTCGAATCCTAGAATGGTTATAAACCCTTTTGCTAGGAGCTCTCTCCCACCTCCTTGACTTGTTTCACTTATGAGCATTAATTGTAGGTACTCATCTTCAGTCATCCATTAAATTGAATCAAGTGTTCAAAGCATGCACCTTAAGCGTTGAAGTTGGGAAAAAATAACTCAAAATTATTCAATCTTCGCATTTAAAACAGCCACTATTTTGTTTAACGATAACTGATACCACTAGCTGAACCGATTCTCAAAGATATTCATGACACCTACTATTCCTGAAATTTTCATGCAAATCCTAGCAAAACTGTAGTGTCTGAGTCGGTAAAAAGCGCATGTTGTTCCATAGCCATATGTTGCCATAGTAATAAATGCAGCGCATATTGTTCCATAGTAATACAGGAAAATTCAAACCGCTATAACTTCGCTAAATGTAATTCAATCTTTATGAAACTTTCAGGATTAGTCAATCTTATAAAAAGACATCTACGTACTGAATTTCATTGAATTTAAGGGTACCGTTAAGATTTTAATCAAGAAAACATAAGATCGATAAATCATACTATTACTAACAAAATTGAGTGAATTGCGACTTCTAACGTATTTGTTGTTGTTGTACTCACCAAGGCCTACAATCTTGATTTTTTTCAGATTTTTCGGATCACAGGTGTCCAATCGCGAGGGGGGGGACTCAAATTTTTCGTGTATTTCCCCTCCATGTGCGTCCCTCGAAGCAAATTTTGCCAAACAAAGTAAAAGTAAAGTTCTCATCAAGACCTTTCATTTGATACCCATATCGGCTACCTTCAATGAAATTTTTTTTCGGGGGGTCACTCTCCTATATAGGGAGACCCCCCTTAAATACCTTATAAAATTTTTTTGTAGTTGAACATTGAAGAGAAGACCACTTTACACCTACACACAAAATTTGATGTTTCTAGCTTCAGTAGTTTCCGAGAAAAACTGCTGTGACACGGACGGACGGACGGACGGACGGACGGACGGACGGACAGACGGACAGACGGACAGACTGGTCGCGAAACTAGTATGGTTTTGTAAAATTATTTTACTAAACCCTAAAAAGAGAGAAAAAAGGAAATTAGTACAATTTATCCATAATAATGGCTTAAGTCAATTGTTATGGACACTGATCAGTTTGTTTTTTAATCCAATTGTTGTATGATAGGGAAGATGATATATAGCCCAACCCATACTTGCACAAGCTTGTGCTTACGATACTCATTCTTTAACAACACTTTATCCCCTAAATGAAAAGTGACCGGTTTGGCTTTATTATCATAATGAACCTTTGCTTTTAGCTTACTGTCCAGAATGTTCCTGCGTTCCAAGGCATAAATCTCTTATAATTTGTGCTTTAATAACAGTTAAAAGTTCTCATGATTATAGAGGGGAGCTGGTTCCTTCTTTCGATTCAACGGAACGTCCACCGTAAATCCATAAAGAAAATCCATTGAAGTGAGTTTAGTACTGCCATGCTTACTGTTACTGTAAACAAACATGGCTGTTTGCAAGAACTGATCCCAAGCCTGTGAACTGCCATCCACCAAGTACTCAATAAGAAGTTTATGGGGTGGTTCCGGGGCTCAATTTGTAAGTGATAGGCAATGGCTTGTATTTTCTATATACAGATTTGATTAAATAGTTTACTAATGAAATTTGCCCCCTGATCCATAAAAAGATTTTTAGGAATTTTATATCTAGCAATAATCTCGTCAAAGAACACTTTGGGCACTGTTTCCGCCTTAGTGTTCGGTAAAGCGTACCGGTCCACAAACTTTGTCAAATTGTCCTGAAAAGTCAAAATGTACTTATTCCTGGAAATTTTCTCAATAAGAGGATCATGTGATGTCCCAATCTAGCTTATCAAAAGGCCTCTACGCAATGCCAATAACAACCAGTTTTTAAGAGCCCTACCTCCAATCGGGTATGGGCTGAATAGGAATATTTACCAGCTGCACTCTTACTCTTCCTTCAGTGAAAGACCATCTTTTATATTATACATGACAGTTTATTAATTTATTAGTTTTCCTTTTTAAGGCAAATTTCTCGAGAGAGACTTACCGATATATAAAATGTATGTATACATATATATATATATATATATATATATATATATATATATATATATATATACATACATACATACATACATATATATATATATATATATATATATATATATATATATATATATATATATATATATACATATATATATATATATATATATATATATATATATACATATATATATACTTTATATATATATATATATATATATATATATATATATATATATATATATATATATATATATATATATATATATATATAAATATATATATATATATATATATATATATATATATATATATATATAATATATATATATATATATATATATATATATATATATATATATATATATATATATACATATATATGTATATATTCATATAGAGATATATATGTATGGGATGTAACGAAATTCGTGACCACGCTATAGGTTGCAATTTTGCTCCGATTGTTATAAAACCTTCAGAAAAGATGAATCGGGCAAATATTTCAGTTAAGTTCTTTAACCAGCTAAATCGGCCGAGCGACAAAAATGGCGGCCATTTTAGGCAATAAATTGGAGTTTCTGTTCTGAACAAAGTAAAGCTTGAAGTTGGATGAAATTTGGTGAAAATGTTCATAAAACAGTGTGATGGATTTCCCAATAAAAAATATAAAGTCGAACAGTCTGAAATAAAACGGCGGCTGCTCAAATGTCTAAAAACGTGCAAAAACTAGTTGTGTTGTATTTGTGACCAAACCTTTCAAGCGATGTTGATGGGACTCGGTACTTTGATCAAAAATATATGTATTTAAAGAACCTTGTAAGAAAACTAGAGGTTAAGTCTAAAAAAAAAAAAAAATGGTGGATAGTTGAAAATCGAACTTCAAAACCTTCAAAAAATCACAATTTTGCTTTAATGTGTATGAAACTAAGATTCAAGGTGCAAAATATTTATGTCTAAGGGCTTTGCTATCCTAGTGAGCATCCAAGAGCAAGCTGCAAAATTGTCGCGTTTCAAATATGTTCAAATTTTTATGGTACTTTATCGACGACATTTTCCAACGGATCTTGATGAAACTTGGGATTATGAATAACGGTGGTAAGTTCCTGTATCAAAATCAGACGAAATGTGATTAACTGTCATTTTCACTAAAAATTTAATACTTTCGCCCTGCCTAGAGTGAAACTCCGATATAAAAATTTCAAAAAATCTAAAAATAAATACATGCATTCAAAGGCCAGAAAGCAAGCGCAATTTGCTAATTTAGAAGCAATTGAAATAATAAACTCTTTTCATGGCTTTTTGTGATTGGGGGGTGAATATCATTTCCAAAAAGAGTGTAGGACTCCCATGCATGCAAGTGACTGGGTTTTCCGCTAAACACCGCCTCTGTTAACCCAAAAACCCAAATTTAAACCATTTGACATATTACTTCGGGCCAGGTCTTGTTTTGTTACGCCATGAGCTGAGGATCCCAATGCCCCCGGTTGCTGTGAGTTTCTTTTAACGTTTTAAGATTGCCTGAACAAAATGTGCCATCTGGTTCCATTTGTCAATCTATTCGAGCATGACCATAACTATACTGTACAGAGTGAGCCCCTCCATCTTTCTGTTGAGGACTCATGGTAGCCTGTCCCATTTTGTACACAAAAAACATGTGTGGCAGGCATTGCATTTTTCTCTTGAGCAAAACTGACAATCTTGGGACCGAGACTCAACAATCTTGTGAAGGTAAGACTAAAAACACCCATGCCCGTTCAAAAACTGGGTCAGATAGAAGTCAGTCTCACCATGCCTTCAACTTAGCCATGGTCTCACGTCCGGGTTGACGTGCGCAGTTCACCTTCCCTTCGTGCAATTCACCCAAGACTGCTGCCAATCATTCAGTGAGCGCTGTCCCTCCTTGTAGTCCACCATCCCCCCCACGTCCATTCTTCGACGCAGGTAAATAACTAGATACTCCCTAGCAATGAGGGCAACAGGTATCACGCCTGCAATAACTCTATTGAATCAGAGACTGTTGGATACGAAGATGCAATTCTCAGTGCTCCTCTTTTCTGTGCCTGTGCAAAGCATTCTCGGTATACCTCCTTACTAAGAGCTTTGTCCCATATTTCTGCTCCGTACAGTAGCACTGAACGTACGGCCTTCATCAAGAGGCGTCTTCTTGATGGACTGGATCCCCCTACATTCACCATGAGGTAACTCAGGGCCAATACTTCCGAAGCAGCCTTTTCAGCCATTGCCCTGATTTGCTCAGAAAAATTCATCTTCGAGTCGGTTTGTAGTATGTTTCCAATACTGATCATCCTACCTTTAGGGATTTCCTTTTTTGTCAAGATGACCACTTTGGTTTTCTCTAGTGCTAGAATGAACCTGCGATCAGTCATCCAGTCTCTCATATGGCGCATTTCCATACGAAGCCTACTTTGTGCTTGTTCAACGGCGCATACAGCGACCAGAGCCACAACATCACCCGCAAAGTCGATCAGGCGCAACTCATCTGGCACCTCCAGTCTCAGTGGCCCATTGTAAAGTACGTCTTACAGGTCTGGATCAAGGAAAGATCCCTGGACAACATCCGATGTAACTTCCATCCTTCGTTGGCTCTGTGTGATGTCGTAAACCAGGCTTCAGTCTTTTACCACCTCAGCACTTTCCATCGTATCGGAAAAACCCCGTCCTGTAGGCAAGCATTGAATATGCTGAGCAGCAAATGAAGACAATGGTGATAGACAAGTTGCAACACCTCAGCTAGGACACCATCTGGACCTGGAGCCTTCCTCGATTTAAATAAAAAGACTGCCACTTCCAGTTCGGACTGTGTAAAGGGTGATCACTTAACTGCTGTTTCGCCGTCGTCAGCGTAAACATGGATGGAATGAGCGGAGCAGAGTACCCGCACTATCTCGTCCATCTTTCCTACTTCATGTATGCAATGCGTCCAAAGGGCACCAAGTTTTCTTATAACTAACTTGTAGGCAAGGGCCCACAAATCCTTGTTCACATTGTCCACTAGCTCTTCCAAGGAGCGACAATTACTGTTTTTAAACAATTTGCCGACTTATATGCTGCTGCCCAGTTGTATGCCCTGTCATGGCTCCGTCCCCGTTGAGCCTTACGCCGAAACTTGTGACACTCCCTTCACTTTTCAGCGGTTTCAGTCGACCACCAGTACACTGGAGACTCGCCGTGCCAGAGTTTTCTACAGGGCATAGAAGTGTTGCAATTAGTCGTGATGATGCTCATAGTTGAGCTTACCTCGTCCTGAGTTGCAAATTCATCCGTCTCTTGTGAATTTCCCCGCAGCGGAGCACCTGCTGTGAGTACCTTGACGAACTCCTTGACGTCCATCCTTCCAAAGTTCTACCCAATTTTAGAAGGCCGTCGGGAGATAATATCACTAATCTCAAGTTCCTTTGCAGCCAATAAAGCGGTAAATTTGTGCCTTTCGTTTATTTCTAGGACTTGTTGTCCCCACGAAGCTGTTTAAGGCACGCCCCATTTGGTTGCTTTAGCAAAAAAGTCCCCCCCAACGAGCATGATATCAATTCATTTAGTACTAGGAACACACTAAAGAAGGTGGTCTCAGTACAAAATCCACACGAAACCATCCCCCCGTCCACTACTCTCCACCAGGAAATCACTGTTCATCTCAGGTGGTGGCAGTAAGAATTTCATCAGGATACCATGATGCTGAACTTATATAATGGTACGGCTCACTCAGCAGCAAAACGTCGGCTTTCATGTCCCTCCCGAACCGCTTCAGCAGGTTTCGGGCAGTTGAACTGCATTATAGGATTGACTGCAGAATACCGATCATCGAAGTTTTAATTTTGCCTAGGCTAGGGCTTCCTGAAAAACACGGCATTTTTCTTATCCCAAGATGGTTCCAAGGTCCCGTCATTGATCAGCATCTTTGTAAAGAATACAGTGTGCCTCTTTTGTACACTCTTTCCTTTTATGTCCCATTTCACCGCATTTGTAACAACAGGAACTTCTTTCGGGTCTTTTGCATACTTTTGTAGTGTAGGCCAGAACAGCGCTTTTTGTCCTAAATACTGGTAACACCCCTACTTTCCGCCGCTGGGGATGCGTAGGAACCATACCCGATGTGACACTCGCTTCAGAGTCCCTGGTACCTAGAGTACACAACTGGCGAGTACTAGAGGACTACTCGGCTAGTGATCACCAGTATATAGCGGCTGAGATTCACGACGGTGCCACTCTGCGTGCATATGCCCAAACTTCAATCCTTGGATGGAGGACTGGGAGGATGGACGTTGAGAGGTTCGCTGATGCGCTTACGGCAGGCGCACCGTTGCTGGGAGCTCCGCCAGGGAGTGGAGGGCCCACAGCCAAGGGCTTGGTGAACTCAACTATGAGTACCATCATAGCTGCTTGCGAGTCTTCCATGCCCCGTCGGAGACCCCGACACGGTAAGCCTCCAGTATACTGGTGGTCAAACGAAATCGCCGAACAAAGAAGCGAGTGTCACAAACTTCGGCGAGAGGCCCAGCGGGCGCGAATGCGGGAGGAGGCAGACACTAGGCTAGCAGCATACAGGTCCGGCAGGAAATATCTTCGCAGGCTTATTAACAAGAGCAAGGCCCGATGCTGGCAAGACCTCGTGGACGATGTAAATAGGGATCCGTGGGGCCTTGGCTACAAGCTGGTCATGGGGAAACTTGATGCCCAACGGAAACCTTGTATACATGACGCGGAAAAGATGGACGCGATAGTGCGGGGACTCTTCCCTGCCCATCCCGTCCGTGTTGACGCTGTCCATGGGGAAACAGCAGTCGAGTGCCCACTCTTCACACAGCTGGAACTAGAGGAGGCAGTCCTCTCCCTGAAAGCGAGGAAGGCTCCAGGTCCAGATGGTGTTCCAGCTGAGGTTTTGCAGCTCGTCTATCACCATTGTCCTGACTTGCTGCTCAGCACATTCAACGCTTGCCTACGGGACGGGGTTTTCCCGGTACGATGGAAGGTGGTGAGGCTCGTGCTGGTCAGCAAGGGGAAGGGAAATCCCGAATCGCCATCTGCATACCGCCCGTTATGCATGCTAGACACGGCTGGGAAAGTGCTAGAGAAACTCATCAAGGGAAGACTCACTGACGCGATTCGTGCTGCTGGGGACCTATCTCCTCGGCAGTACGGCTTCAGAGCAGGACGTTCTACCATTGATGCGATTGCAGAGGTGGTGAACGCGGTCCAAAAGGCAGAGGCATATAGTTGTACCAAGCGACGGATCGTCCTGTTGGTGACACTCGACGTCAGGAATGCCTTCAACTCCGCTAGATGGGTGGATATTCTGGACACGCTGGAAAACTCTTTTCAAGTTCCAGAATATCTAATGCGGCTTTTGATGAACTACCTAAAGGACCGAAGCCTGCTCTACGACACGACACAGGGCCAACGAAGGATGGAAATTACATCGGGTGTTGCCCAGGGATCTATCCTGGGTCCGGACCTGTTAAACGTGTCTTACGACGGGCTACTGAGACTTGAGATGCCAGATGAGTCGCGCTTGGTCGGCTATGCGGATGATGTTGCGGCTTTGGTCGCCGGACGCACTGTTGAATAAGCACAACTTAGGCTAGGTATGCTAATGCGCCGAGTGAGGGACTGGATGACTGCTCGCGGGCTCAGTTTAGCACTGGAGAAAACCGAAGTGGTCATCTTGACAAAAACGAGAATACCTAGAGTAAGGATGATCAGTATTGGAGGCATACAAATCGAATCGAAGCCAGCGGTGAAGTACCTGGTGCTACTGATCGACTCGAAGATGAGTTTCTCTGAGCAAATCAGGGCAACGGCTGAGTCGACAACGCAACGGCCCTGAGTCGACTTATGGCCAACGTAAGACGCCTCTTGATGAGTGCTGTAGGGTCAGTGCTACTGTACGGAGCAGAGGAATGGGGCGACGCTCTCAGCAAGGAGGTATACCGAAAACGTTTGGCACAGGTACAGAGAAGAGGAGCACTGAGAATTGCTTCTTCGTATCCAACAGTCTCCGACTCGGCGGTGAGAGTGATTGCAGGCGTGATTCTTGTCGCCCTCCTTGCTAGAGAGCGCCGCGCTATTTACCTGCGCCGAAACGAGGATGCGAGGGAGATGGTTGTCCGCGAGGAGAGACAACGCTCGCTCAACGATTGGCAGCAGTCTTGGAGGAATTGCACGAAGGGAAGGTGGACTGCGCGCCTTACCCTGGATGTGAGACCATGGCTAAATCTAACGCATGGTGAGACTGACTTCCATCTGACCCAGCTTTTGAGCGGGCACGGGTGTTTTCAGTCTTACCTGCACAAGATCGGTAAGTCACGGTCTCCCGATTGTCGGTTTTGCCCAGGAGAGGAGGACAATGCCTGTCACACATTTTTTGCTTGTACCGAATGGGCCAGGCTGCGAAAGGAACTCTACAGGGAGACGGGAGAGCTCAATCCGGATAATATAGTTACGGTGATGCTCGAATCGGTTGACAAATGGAACCAGGTGGCACATTATGCTCGGGCAGTCCTAAAAGATAGAAGGGACTCGCAGCAGCTGAAGGTGCTGGGGCTGGGGGATCGCTCTTCTGGCATTTCCTCTTCCCCTCTCCCCTCCCGCTAGGAAAGGGTCTCCCCAGCTTGAGGGCGCCCCACGGCGTAACAAAACGAGACCTGGCCCGAAGTAATGTGTAAAATGGTTCCAGGCTAGGTTCTCAGATTGACAGGGGAGGTGTTTAGTGGGTAGTCCAAGGGTATCCTCCATGGGAGTCCCACACTGCCAGACTCGGCGGGCGTAAATGCCTTCACCTCCCTACGACAAAAAAAAAAAATATATATTTTTGTAGTGCGACCATCGCCAAGGCACTTCAAACATTGAATGGGTGTTGCTCTTTGCCGTATCCTGCTCACAACCCACCAAGTTCTCACTGTGCTCTTATTCAGAAATAGTTCGGCGTCCTTTTTGGTCAAGTCAGTGATGGCCTCCTATGGTTTTTTCGTGTCAGGTTTGCTTTGATGCTGCCCACGCTGAGGAACTCCATTTTGATGGCCTCTTCTACCTTGGCAAGATCCATGACGCAGTCAATGTCTCTTATTTCGGTCGTTACCATCGGCATGAGTAAGGCTGTATTCGCTTCTCTCTTGAGAACTTTCATCGCTACGTTGCAGAATGCTTCTTTACTGTCGGTATTTGCTCAGAATTTGACCAGTATGTGGCCTGGCCAGGTTGGTCGTACTGCTTTAATGGCACTGTTTATGTCTTTGGGCCTTACATTCATCCTGATATCCCGCAGTACTTCTGCAAAGCATTGGCCAACTTGGAGTTTTATGAGCAATGCCTGCTGCCAAGGTCACGGCCTTTTTCTCTCCTGTTTTATCTCAGGCCTTATCAGGGTTTTCTACTAAAATAAAAGCCCTATTGCAATCACGTCTGTCCGTCCGTCCGTCATTTGTATGTCACAGCACTTTTTCTCCAAAACTATAGGAGCTACAGCCATGAAACTTAGTGGAGAGGTCAGAAGTTGCGACTTCTTGAAAGTTTTGGGGCGGAAAAATTTTTCAAAGGGTTTTAAGGGGGTCTCCCCATATAGGGAGGTGACCCTTCAAAAATTGTTTTCACCATTGGTAGTCGAGTAGAATGTCGTTGGAAAGGCTGTAGCAAACCACGGGGGTCACCGCAGTTGCAGACATAAAGTTCTGGCAGAAGGATGTGTAGCCCGGGGTGGCATACTGAGGCCGGCTAGCGCTCAGTCGTGTTGTGGGTTTTCCAAGACACCCTCTGCTCATGCTGAGCCACCTTACATATAAAACCTAACACAAAAGGAAACGAAAGGGAGAGGAGGAAGTCATTTCAAGAAATGAAAAATATGGTTTCTAATAGGACATTTTTTATTCCAAGAATTCAAATTGTAAAATATAAAATTTGAAAATTGGCACAGCAGTTTAGTCAAACAAATCTAATCAGTACAGTGACCTCATTTCCTAATCAAAAATGAGCTAAATATATTTTTGCAAATAATAAATCCAGCGAGCAAAAAAAAATAAAATTGCATATAAGGAAACTTTAAGTACAAATGAAATCAAATTGAAAGGAACCAAAAAGGTAAGAAAAAAAGTTACTCACCCTTTTATTGCTGCCAAGCGCTCTGCAACTGAAAAGGAGGGGAGGGGGGGGGGATTTAGAAAAATTAATTGAATTGTAATTAACTACCAGTTCTAACTAATGCAGGATCGACCTGCTACTACTCTTCTTTGATTTTTTATGGTTTGTTTACTGTGTTTTTTTTCACTTTATTATCTCTGACATTGGCTTGACTCAAGTTAATGTTATTGCACCAACTTTTACTTTATACACTTTTCTTTTCTGATAATTTAAACTTTTGTCTCTGCACTTTAAACTGTCCTATATGTTATGACAATCACTTTGCTTCAGTTTTTCATTAATTTTATTTCATTGATTGGTTTATTAACGTCACACAATTTGCTTCACGACACTGTAGATTTAATGTATAACCTAATTACGCACTTCAACTTGAAATTTAAATGGTCCACTTCGAACTATCTTTCCCCGAAATTATATTCAAAACTCTTCCCCGAGTTTATATTAACACTTTTTCTTCCCCGCGTTTATACTAAAACTTTTTCTTTCCCGAGTTTATACTAAAACTTTTTCTTCCCCGAGTTTATATTAACACTTTTTCTTTCTACACTCCATAGTACTTTTCTTCTCTTCAAGCACATCATTAACAAAATCACTCAACCAAAAACCGAAAAAAAAGTCCTTCTTCTTTACAACACCAAATACTCAATTTTTTTCGAATTAACCATTCCGCACTGCCAAACACAATTACTTTCTATCTTCCAGTCAAATACTAACTGCCCCAATCCTCACCACTTAATTCCACATTTTACCTTCATCCAATCCGATCCCGCAATTCTCTCCATTTTCAAATTACCGTTGCCGTATCTGGGTAACGTAATCGAAGCTCATTACACTTCGATTCCGCTACCCACACATCTTTTGTTCCATATCGACAAACTCAATAGTATCCATTGTTTTACATATGGCAATTTGGACAATCCAAGAAGCGCTTGATTGCATGCAAAGTGTCACATATACATTACGGAAGCTATTGGTTTTGCCGATACCCCAAAAAGAGTGTTTCCCTGCGCCCGGGGGAACTTGAGCTCAGGGTTCCAGCAGACCCCCGATCGAGAACTCGCGACGCAGCTAATGGTGCCATGGATTGTCGATCTCCCATTCATCTCATAAGCAACTTCAACGATGCATTTGGGTATGAGATTGAATTTTGTTAGTAGGGGAACGTAAATTAATTTTAGTTGGTATAAAAAATAAAATTTGTTAGTGGGAACGGTTTTGTTAGGGAAAAGGTATTGAATGAAGTTTTGTTAGTGGGAATTAATGAATGGAATGTTGTTAGTGGGAAAATTGAAATTATTAGTATATATTCTATTATTTTAGTTGGAAATAAGGGAAAAGGATAGGTGAAAATTAAAGGGAAATTGGAAAAATTTTAATAAAATTAAATAAAGACCTGGGAAAAAGGTATAAATGCCCAAACGAAGATGAAGATGTTACGGCGGCAATTTGAAGTTGCGAATAGGAGGAAGTTGGTACGCCGGAACTCGCAACAAGTCCTCAATTAGATCTTTTCAAAACAAGTTTTCAAATTGTCGTATCAGCATCGTGAAGGGTAGGGGAAGGAGAAATGTACGAACTTTTTGCATACCCCCTCGCGATTGAACACCTTTCATCCGAAAAATCTGAAAAAAATCATGAATGTAGGTCTTTAAGAGTACAACAACAACAAATACATGAGAAGTCGCAATTCACTTAACTTTGTTAGTAATGGTCTAATTTATCGAATTTACATTTTCTTGGATAAAATCTTAACGGTACCCTTAAATTCAACGACTCGGACTTTCCGCTTTGGATTCATACCATTACTTTGCTGCACCTGAATGCCTGTTAATCTCCGTTTTTCATCCATCTTCACTCTCATGGCGTTCATAGTCATTTTTTTCATCGTTAGTACCACTCCGGACGTGCTGTTAACATCGTGGCTGCAGCCGCTGGTTACGTGGTTATTGTTCTTATTTTTGCTCCTTTTTAGCGTTTCGTAAACTAATATTGGAAAACCCTACTAAAATCGCTCCTGTCTGTCCGTCCGTCCATGTGTCACAGCACTTTTTCTCGCAAACTGTTAAAGCTACAAACGTACAATTTTGTATACAAGTGCAAAGTGATACCCTCCTCAAAGTTTCATTACAAATATTTTTTTAAAAGGTGCTTAAGGGGGGCCTCCCCGTATAAGAGATTGGCAACAACAACAACAAATACATTGGAAGGCAAAATTCACTCAACTTTGTTAATAATAGTATGAACATCAAATTTAACATTTTCAATGAAAATCGATATTTGAAGGGATTTACAAAATCCAATCATATTGACGGAAGTTATAGCCATTTGAAATTTTTCCAAATATGACAACAATAACACGTGATTTTGGTATTTTACGGACTTCCCATTGAATCAGACACCACAGTTTTGATATTCTTGAAATTTTCAAATATTATAATTTTTTTTTTGGAATTCATGATTTATGTGATTTTTGTTAGTTTGCAACAATGTGACGGCCGTTGAAAGTACAGAAGCAAGGGATTTTCTTATAAACGTGAACATCTCTTTGAAATGTTTCTCGCCTTTATTCGTTGCCGGTGAATGCATTTTGCACGTTGGGTACAAAACCCTTCTTACATGATCGTAGGTCTGTTTACCCAACTTGTTTGTATTTATTTTATCTTTTTTTTATGGTTTTTGGTTTCTCCAGTTTTATTGGGTCCCACCTTGGAGCCGCTATCTCCGTTTTTGTGTTTAGTTGCCCTTTTGGTCCCATGGCCATCTTTGCACCGCAAGGGAGCCATGCGAGGATTAGCACAAGCCCTTATGAGGAAAAATGCTCAAAGCCAGACCAGGGTTAAATATGAGTCCGTCTCAGCCAAACCTACACGACCAGCCCAATGGTGCGAACTTTGAGTACACTCCGAGGCTTGCCGAGGCTTGACTGGGACGGAGCCGGTTTGATGGTTGAACTGGAGCCGTTCACGGTCTAGTGTCACCTTGGCACTACCATGCAAAGCAGCCACATCCAAACCATCAGATCCTCCAGCCCAAAGCATAAATTCCAGCTCGTTGTTCAGAGCGTATTCCAGATTCAATAAGGGGCGCTATCTGCCATCCCAAAAAGGAATCTTATGGCCCTCGTTTTCCTTGGAGAAGGCGCTCCCCAAAGAATGCTAGCATACAAGAATGCTCCTGTCGGCCGGCATTCCCCCTGCGGAAATATTCTTGTTTACGTAGGGGCGGCATTCCCCAAAGAAGGTTAACCTCCAAGAGTATTCCTTTTGGCAAGCATTCCCCCTGCGGGGCTTAGCTTGGAAGTATTTATGCAACATACTATTTTTAGGGTATTGTGAACTGTTTTTTCAGTGCCCTATTAAAATCCTGACCTGTCTGTCCATCCCGTCCGTCCGTCTTTCCGTACGTCATAGCAAGTTTCCTTGCAAACCGCATAAACAAGAGTGTTAAAACTTTCTACGTAGGTCAAAAATGGTCTCCCTATACAGGGGTGACTCTTAAACACTTTTTTTACCAAAGGTAGTCAATATTGGTGCCAAACGTAAGGTATGTGTGAGAACTTTTCATAATATGTCCTAAAAAACAGGCATTTGCAACAAGAGATGCAGAGTTAAGAGAAATTTACGAAAAATTGGTGTGCTGCCCCCTCGCGATTGGACATCTCTGAACAGGAAAATCTTAAAAATAAATCATGAAATTAAAAATTTGATCAGCTTTGTTAATAATAGTACATTTTATAAACTTTACAGTTTCATGGATAAAATCCAAGGATGACCCTTAAATTTTCTAAAAATCTGTGTCTACATTTTCTGATATAAGCCGCTTTCTAAAATTTTCATAAAAATTGAGCCATAAGCAGCTCAGTTAAAGACGATTGAAATTTATCAATTAAAACATCAACTAAACGTGGTACTGTGTAAATCACTTTCACAAAAGACTCAGCCACTAAATTTGAGTAAGAGTTTTGCCAAAAACTTTAGAAATATTTTAAAACATTGATATGTTATCATGACTACTCAAACATCGACGTCAACAGACTGCAAATAAAGTCGCGGAAAATTAAAATACATAATAACCACATTCTATTTTTTTTTTTTTTTTTTGAATGATTTGTGAGCCAAGTTTGGATATTCAAAATAAGTTGTTTCATTTACTAATTATTTCACGATACTACTCTAGTAGAAGGACTCTATTACTGCTTTTACTTACCTTAAACAGTGTTTGACTTTCAAAGTGGGGGCCAATGAAAAATCCCTGTTGGCAAAGGAAAGGTAAATTTCTGGTATGTAGCGTTAGATTTCGAAAAAGAGTTCAGCTTGCCTACAACTATACTTCTTACTGCAGTTTTCGTAGCACCGCATGGGTATTTATTGACATAAGGAAGTCTGCCGACGTTCGTATTTAGAGACCCTTTATAGAGGCGCAAATATTTTGCTAATTCAATTGAGTTGCACACTTATGGATTACATATTGAAAATCGGCAGATAATAGATTGTTATAAACATATAAATACAAGTGTCGTCCTTCTCAAATTTGCTGTTTACACATTTCACAGTGGTTACCACACAAACATTTCACAGTGGTTACCGCAAAACTCGTCGGCTTGAATACCTCAAATAGTTAATTTAAAAAGATTTCCATAAAAGTTAAATCAGTAAGTGCTGGTTGCCATTAATATATACATTTTCAATTCTTTTCTGAACCATCAGGGACCACCATTTTGAATTTTTATTGAAAACGGCTGCTAAAAATATTAAGCTGTGAATTTTCGACTTTTTCATTCGGCATGCAATTTGCATAATTTTTTGCACGTTAAATTAACTTGCCTTAATAACTTATAATTTCAAATTTCATCGGAATCTGTTGAGGAACTTGGCTGCTAGAGGGCTACAGAAATAAAAAAAAATTTAAGTCACTCCCCTGTATGGGGAGACCCCCTCTCCAATGCCGCAATATATTTTCTTACACTGCCACTTTCGAGAGGCACCACTTTTGACCTGCGTAGAAAATTTCCTCATCCTAGCTCATGTGGTTTGCTAGAAAATTCACTGTGACGCACGAACAAACGGACGGACGGATAGACAAACAAGTCGCGATTTTATAATTTTTTAAGGGTATTGTAAAAATATTTTACAATATCCTAAAAATGGTCTGCTTTACAAATACTTCCAAGTTAAGTTATTTAAAACGTTTCCATGAAAAATATTCATTATTTCAGTTGCTACTAAAATAGCGGATTGCGCTTACTGTCTGACCTTTGGGGGCCGCCATTTTGAATGATTTTAAATTATTTTAAATCTTAGTGCACTAGGACCTCATCAATCACTGTGCCAAATCTCATTCAAATAGGAGTTTCACTCTAGACAGGGCAAAAGTATTAAATTTTTAGTGAAAATGGCAGCTAAAAATATTACGTTTTAAATTTCCTACTATTACTATTTAGTTTAGAGATTCATAATCTCAAGTTTCATCGAAATCTGTTGGAAAATGTGACCACTAGAGGGCTACAAAAATCTGAAAAAATCGCATATTTAAACCGCCGCCATTTTGAAAATTGCACATGCATGATCAACAATATATCAAAGTCTCTAGATTAATTGATTTCTATCTTTACACCAAGTTTCATATACATCAATTGCGAGTTTAAGCAGCTCTTGAAGTTTT
>OZ017743.1:43788755-43983755 GCA_963969285.1 Odontomyia ornata
TAATTTCGTCGATGTTTGAGTAGTCATGATAAC
Organism: Odontomyia ornata; assembly: GCA_963969285.1. Classification (NCBI taxonomy): domain Eukaryota; kingdom Metazoa; phylum Arthropoda; class Insecta; order Diptera; family Stratiomyidae; genus Odontomyia; species Odontomyia ornata. The sequence continues at coordinate 43,788,789 of OZ017743.1, forward strand.
ATATCAATGTTTTAAAATATTTCTAAAGTTTTTGGCAAAATTCTTACTCAAATTTAGTGATTGAGTCTTTTGTGAAAGTGATTTACACAGTACCACGTTCAGTTGATGTTTTAATTGATAAATTTCAATCGTCTTTAACTGAGCCGCTTATGGCTCAATTTTTATGAAAATTTTAGAAAGCGGCTTATATCAGAAAATGTAGACACAGATTTTTAGAAAATTTAAGGGTCATCCTTGGATTTTATCCATGAAACTGTAAAGTTTATAAAATGTACTATTATTAACAAAGCTGATCAAATTTTTAATTTCATGATTTATTTTTAAGATTTTCCTGTTCAGAGATGTCCAATCGCGAGGGGGCAGCACACCAATTTTTCGTAAATTTCTCTTAACTCTGCATCTCTTGTTGCAAATGCCTGTTTTTTAGGACATATTATGAAAAGTTCTCACACATATCTTACGTTTGACACCAATATTGACTACCTTTGGTAAAAAAAGTGTTTAAGAGTCACCCCTGTATAGGGAGACCATTTTTGACCTACGTAGAAAGTTTTAACACTCTTGTTTATGCGGTTTGCAAGGAAACTTGCCATGACGTACGGAAAGACGGACGGACGGGATGGACAGACAGGTCAGGATTTTAATAGGGCACTGAAAAAACAGTTCACAATACCCTAAAAATAGTATGTTGCATAAATACTTCCAAGCTAAGCCCCGCAGGGGGAATGCTTGCCAAAAGGAATACTCTTGGAGGTTAACCTTCTTTGGGGAATGCCGCCCCTACGTAAACAAGAATATTTCCGCAGGGGGAATGCCGGCCGACAGGAGCATTCTTGTATGCTAGCATTCTTTGGGGAGCGCCTTCTCCAAGGAAAACGAGGGCCATAAGATTCCTTTTTGGGATGGCAGATAGCGCCCCTTATTGAATCTGGAATACGCTCTGAACAACAAGCTGGAATTGATGCTTTGGGCTGGAGGATCTGATGGTTTGGATGTGGCTGCTTTGCATGGTAGTGCCAAGGTGACACTAGACCATGAACGGCTCCAGTTCAACCATCATACCGGCTCCGTCCCAGTCAAGCCTCGGCAAGCCTCGGAGTATACTCAAAGTTCGCACCATTGGGCTGGTCGTGTAGGTTTGGCTGAGACGGGCTCATATTTAACCCTGGTCTGGCTTTGAGCATTTTTCCTCATAAGGGCTTGTGCTAATCCTCGCATGGCTCCCTTGCGGTGCAAAGATGGCCATGGGACCAAAAGGGCAACTAAACACAAAAACGGAGATAGCGGCTCCAAGGTGGGACCCAATAAAACTGGAGAAACCAAAAACCATAAAAAAAGATAAAATAAATACAAACAAGTTGGGTAAACAGACCTACAATCATGTAAGAAGGGTTTTGTACCCAACGTGCAAAATGCATTCACCGGCAACGAATAAAGGCGAGAAACATTTCAAAGAGATGTTCACGTTTATAAGAAAATCCCTTGCTTCTGTACTTTCAACGGCCGTCACATTGTTGCAAACTAACAAAAATCACATAAATCATGAATTCCAAAAAAAAAAATTATAATATTTGAAAATTTCAAGAAGATCAAAACTGCGGTGTCTGATTCAATGGGAAGTCCGTAAAATACCAAAATCACGTGTTATTGTTGTCATATTTGGAAAAATTTCAAATGGCTATAACTTCCGTCAATATGATTGGATTTTGTAAAACCCTTCAAATATCGATTTTCATTGAAAATGTTAAATTCGATGTTCATACTATTATTAACAAAGTTGAGTGAATTTTGCCTTCCAAGGTATTTGTTGTTGTTTTACTTATAAAGCCAATCTTCCTTAATTTTTTCAGATTTTTTGGATCACAGATGCCCAAGCACGAGGGGGGGGGGGGACACCAATTTTTCGTGTATTTCTCCTTCCTGTGCGCCCGTTGTAGCAAAAGGCTTTTCGTTTGATACCCATATCGGCTACCTTTGATCAAATTTTTTTTTTCGGGGGCCAATCTCTTATATGGGGAGGCCCCCCTTAAGCACCTTTTAAAAAAATATTTGTAATGAAACTTTGAGGAGGGTATCACTTTGCACTTGTATACAAAATTGTACGTTTGTAGCTTTAACAGTTTGCGAGAAAAAGTGCTGTGACACATGGACGGACGGACAGACAGGAGCGATTTTAGTAGGGTTTTCCAATATTAGTTTACGAAACGCTAAAAAGGGGCAAAAATAAGAACAATAACCACGTAACCAGCGGCTGCAGCCACGATGTTAACAGCACGTCCGGAGTGGTACTAACGATGAAAAAAATGACTATGAACGCCATGAGAGTGAAGATGGATGAAAAACGGAGATTAGCAGGCATTCAGGTGCAGCAAAGTAATGGTATGAATCCAAAGCGGAAAGTCCGAGTCGTTGAATTTAAGGGTACCGTTAAGATTTTATCCAAGAAAATGTAAAATCGATAAATTAGACCATTACTAACAAATCGGAGCTATACTTTTATCAGAACACAAATCACGATTTTTCGTCTAAAATGGCCGCCATTTTGTTTTCGCCTGGCCCATATAGCTGGTTCACGAACTTAACCGAGATTTTTACTCAATACATCTTTCCTGAAAACTTGGAGGAAATCAGAGCAAAATTACAACCTCTAGCGTGGTTCGTTATGTATAGATATATATATACATATATATATATATATATATATATATATATATATATATATATATATACATATATATTTATATATATACATATTATATATATATATATATATATATATATATATATATATATATATATATATATATATACGAGTATATATGTATGTATATATATAAATATATATATATATATATATATATATATATATATATATATATATATATATATACATCTGTATATATATATATATATATATATATATATATATATATATATATATATATATATATATATATATATAACTATATATACTCGTATATATCTGTATATATATATAAATTTATATATATATATATATATATATATATATATATATATATATATATATATATATATACGAGTATATGTATACATACCTATATGAGGCGACTCAAAACGTCCCAACGTCAGCGCACGCTTCTCGGCGCCAACAGATCCCCGTCCCACGAGATATCTTCGCCTGCCAACCGATTCCACATAGCGGCGCAAGCAATTCCCTGGAGAAATAGTTAAATTCGCTTGAGCCGCTCTAATCCCTTCTCGTGAATTAACATATGTGAGAGAACCTAGGCAAACGTAACTATTGGCACATAGTCGAAACAACAGGATCATCAGCATCGTGAACATTATCATCGACATCATCATCACCAACAACATCATGATCACCATCAGCAACAACGACATCATCATTCATCGTCAACAACAACGACATCATCATTCATAATCTTCATCGTCGTAGCCGCCTACCTCGTCATAATCAAAAGGGAGTAGGCCTCTTCGTAAGCAGAGCCTCGTGCTACAGGCAGCCAATGACATGCCCATCACAACCTTTGGATCTCAGCTGCTCACCCTAGATTTGGGGCTACACCGGCCACCCCACTAGTCGTACGTGATAGCAGATGTCCAGACAGTCATTCTAGGAGCTGACGCACTAAAGCATCATGGTTTACTTATTGATCTTCGCAACCACTGCCTCTTGGAAAATCTCACTAACCTCTCCGCAGTCTGCGTACTCGGTCCAGCTTCAGCTATAGACAGAATTAGTGCTGTCACTAAAGTGAAGAGCACCATCGGAGACCGGTACAAAGGGATAGTCGCTAAATATGCAGATGCACCCGCACAATCTGGGAAATCAGCTTCGGTCGCTGACCTACCCGTCCATCACTAGGTAGTCACCAATGACCCACCGGTTTTCACGAGACCACTTCGCCTCGCGGGAGAACGCCTCACCGTAGCCAAAGTCAAGTTCGCTTTCTTCCTAGAACGAGGCATAATATAACCCTCATGAAGCCAGTGGGCCAGTCCTCTGCACATAGTGCCCAAGGACGGTGGCCATTGGGGAGCTACTGGGGATTGCCGTCAACTAAACACTAAAACTCGCCCAGACCGTTACCCACGGTCCATCATCGAAGATTTGATTCAGGACGCCAGCGGCACTGCTTTCTCGGTAATCGACCTCCTTCGTGCCTTCTACCAAATTCCGGTTGCTCCTAAAGAACTATAGAAGATGGCAGTCACCACGCCCTCTGGAATGTATAAATTTCCACGCAACGCAGCCCAAAGGATGCAGGGGACTCTAAACCATCTGCTGAGGAAGTTGGACTTCATCCGGGTCTATCAGGATGAGAGCCTTGTTTTCTCAGCCAGCAACGACCATCACCAGTGCCACCTCGAGCAACTTCTCTCCATGCTGTAGGCAGCGAATCTCATCGCTAACTGGGATAAATGCCAAGTCGGTCAGACTGAGGTCGTCTTTGCTGGATACCACGTCTGCGAAACTGGATTTCGACCACCAGCCCCCCGAACCGGCCGACTCATCCCAGCTAAGGCGTTTTCTCGGGATGCTGAATTTTTACCGCCGCTGCATGCTACACGCTGCTGAGTCCCAAGTACCACTATCGGAACTACTAAAACGTTGTACAAAGAAGAAAGCACTACTCACCTGGACACGCGATGCTGAAGCGGCTTTTGAACACTGTAAGCGAGGCATCACTGAGGCAGCCACGTTAGCTTTTCTTTCGCCTTTGCACCCATTGGTACTTCACACTGACGCATCCAGCACTGTCATTGGTGCGGCCTTGGATCAACAACGGGGCGATGGCACTTGGGTGCCATTGAGTTTCTTCTCGAGGAAGCTCTCTGACACCGAGCAACGCCACACAACCTACCGCGAACATCTTGTGATTTTTGCTGCCAACAAGTTCTTTCAGCACATCTTGGAAGGAAGACACTTTATCATCAATACCGACCACCGGCCACTTATATTTGCTCTGATGTAACACTCGGACAAAGTCTCACTCCGCCAAAGCAGATAACTGGATTTCATAGCCCAATTCGATTCGCGATTGGAATACACACCAGGGGATGATGTATGTCGCTGATGCACTTTCACGGGTAGGAACAGTCACGATACCCGCCACAATCACAGCACAAGTCATCAGTGAAGCACAGAACACAGACGACCAGTCGCACCACCTCCTGGCAAGCTCCCGTCTCAAACTGCATCAGCTGGTCTTGGATGGCTGCTCAGCGTACTATGTGGAGCTTACTGGCACCATTAAGCCTACCTGCCAGTTGCGCTCCACCGTCAGGCTCACGACATCGTCCATCAACTGTCACAGCCGAAAGGACGTCCCACCTCAAAGCGTGTAGCGCTTAAATACTTCTGGCCGAGTCTGCGGAAAGACGAAGCCCGGTGGGCCAAGCAACGCATACCTTGTCAACTGTCGAAGGTTAACCACCACAACCGCAGCGAGTTAGGAAATTTTAAGACGCCGGATGGGCGCTTCAACCACATCCATGTCGAGTTGATCAAGCTGCCACTGTGTGAAGGCTACGAGAACTGCCTCACCGTTATCGACTGCTATACACGGTGATCTCAAGCAGTGCCATTGCGTGACATCAAATCCAGCACCATGGCCAGGGCACTATTCGACCGCTGGAGATCAATATTTGGCCCGCCACTGGAGATCACATCGGACCAAGGACGCCAGTTTGAAGCCGACTTACTGAGTTAGCTGAGCCACCTCTTGAGCACCAACGACGTCCACACCACTCCATGCCACCTTCAAGCCAATGGCATGGTCAAAGGGATATACCGCACCCTCAAAGCGGCACTAAAATGCGTTCCGGAGACACCATGGTTACGAGCACTTCCACCGATCTTGTTGGGTCTACGAACCACAATCAAAGAGGACTTTCACGCCTCTCCTGCAGAAATGGTTTTCAGCACATCGCTTCACATCTTCGGTGAGTTCATCACGCCTCTAAACGCATCAGCTGGGTGCCCACAAGATTTTGTCGCTGACTTATGCCACCTCTTCAAATCGATTCGTCCTGCCCCATCAGCCAGACACTCGGCTCACCAACCATTCGTTTTCAAAGACCTAGCCAGCTGTGAGTACGTGTTTTGCCGCATCGATGCCGTAAAGAAGCCGCTTGATCAGCCATACTCCAGACCTCGTCGAGTTGTCAGAAGGGTCAACGCCAACACCTACGTCATAGACGTAAACGGCGTCCCCAAAATCCTCTCGACCAAATATTTCAAACCAGCCTACCTGGAGCAAGCCGATGCCCATCTACCGACACAGCAACCATACTCATAACCTCCACAGGTGCCTACAACACCACCTCTGCTGCCTTCGAAAACGGCTCAACCACTCCAGCCATCCGAGAAGAGAGTCACATTTTCATTCTCTTCGACGCATTTGACGGTCATTGAAGAGGGAGTAACTGTGGCGACTCAGAACGTCCCAACGTCAGCGCATAATCTTTCGATAGGCTTTAATTTATAAATGATTTTTGCAGTATTTAAATCGGTTTCTGTCTTTTTCGAATTGTTTGGAACTATCTTCACTGTTGCCATACTCAACCCGTATTGAACTAGAACTGAAATGCAACTGAAGTGTAATTGAACTGCAATTGAGCTATTGCATGTCGAGATGATCCGAATGTATTGGTTAGTCGATTACGGCTACTCATTCAATCACAACAAGCAGCTCACAATAATCAGAGCAGTGAAATAATATCAATCAATGATGAATGAATACTCTCATTACAAATAAAAAAATAAATACGTTGTTATGATTTTAAATGGGTGTTGATAAATTTGGTCGTTTTTCAAACGACAGTGGAGGCAAATGTGGCTTTCATAGACTTCAAGAAGCAGTTTGTCCTCCAAGCCCTCTAGGTCAGCAGAGGTTACAGGGTCCTCAAGGATTGCCCAGCCGAAAGAAGAACCTGGTAAGGATGGTTCAAAATGTTTGCTTGTTGTCGGATTGCACAAAATGGAAAGCGATGATCACGCGCTTAATTTCAAACGATTAAAAACCCTTGGACAACGCGTAGACAATAATGATGCTTCTACAATATACTACGTAGATATTAAAATGGAGAAACTTCATTAATATATAGACAAATAAACTCAAAATCAAAACAACGAATACCACGCAATTCCTAGTGATACCTCATACTATACAAATATGTATAATTTTGAGCTTATATTAAAAAGTCATTTTACTTATGATCTTTGCCAGATCCTTGCATAGATAGCTGGCACTATTATCAATTTTGTACGATCTAATTGGTATTTCTACAACGTGCTTTCCTTTGTATAGTAAATTATTTTTTTCTCCACATTTGGTACGAATTATATCTTTAGAAATCAACAAGGCCAAATATATAAGCATCTTGTAAATCTATATGGAAAATATTCTGTTGTAAGAACGGATGTATTTCCACCTATAATTAATGTAAATGCCAGAGCTCTATTGAAACCAATGATCGGTTTTGAGTTTTTTTAAAGCATTTCTTTATATAGATGCCTTAAGGATTCATCAAACATTTTACAATGATTTTAAAAATGATTCTTCACAGTTGTATGAATCATAGCTTTGATATGTATGGTAGTTATACCGTATATTAGAACCTAGATAATCTATTAATTCTATCTGTGGAGCTAGATTTCAAAAGCTATTAGCGTACTTAACATACCGGTTTTGTTTGTTTGACTCCTCTGAAATGTGGTGAAAATGTTGTGACCCTCTTTGAATCTTTTTATTTGATGCTCTCTTGGGTAGCGTGTTCAAAAGTTTTGTTTATGCATAGTTGAAAAATAGCCCTAATCTTTTTATGTGAGGTTTCAAATGCAACCCTCGTCCTTCAGTTATCTTCTCCGCTATCAGGTTGTGTCGCTTTTGGTCTTCTAATGTCATTTTGGTATCATTTGCATCATTTATAGCTTTTGCTATTCCTGCAGCTCGACCCGAGAAAGCACCAATTGCAGAAACTCTCGCAAAATGAGGAACGAGAAACGGTAAAACGCCACCAAATTTAAGAATGGGTATTCTTGGAGTTCTGGTGGTCTTTTTCCGTCCTTCTGTGATATTTTTTGCAGCAACTTAAGCTATTTTAATGTATGCCTGCATATTTTTGTGTTTTCTTAAATTACGAATTTTAAAAATTACTGTTACAAATTTCGGTCTATCTTTCAATCCCATTCCTAAGTTGACTTTTGCTTTCATCATGTTGGCTACAAGTAACGCATTAGCACGTTCTGCTAATCACTTGTTCTGTGCCGATCACTTGTTTTCCTTTAACTTTTAATGCCTACGAGTATTACAATGCTCCTTACCGGCTTGATCCAATAAGCCGCTAAATTAATTTTGTATCTATACCATAGTATTGATAACCAGGTAGATGCAGTTCAATTGGTAATTTTTTGATTAGAGGGTTAATGAAACCGCCTCCACTCACTGCTTTTTGTGATGTACTACTATGTTACTCTTTATAATTGGTCATTTTATACTGATCATTTTCTGTTTCTATATGGATGTTCCAGCTCAGTTAACTAGCTGTAGCACAGGTAGTTTTGCTTCGTGTCGTTAAGTTGAACTGAAAATGCGGTTGATATAACAGCATGAAAAGTTGTTGGTGGAAAATTCTGACTTCGCATGTAAAAGAATCTGTCTGGATAAACACGGCGATTTATTGTTTCTAATCATAGCTGCGAGTTTCTCAAACTGTAGAAAACTAACGTTATGATTTCTTCGTCAAAACATCCAAACGGCGTTAATTTTGAGAATATTTATATCTACTCCGAGCTATTGCATCACCCCAAATGTATATTATATATTTGAAACAGGCAGTGAGCCTATTTTCAACGTAAGATTCTATGCGCTCTCAAAAATAAGCAAAGTAATTTCACTTAAAAACACCCCGTTCGCTGCACCAGCCGGAAAGTTAAATTTCTCGTATGTAGCGTAAGATTTCGAAAAAGAATTCGGCCCGCCACTTACTAGGCTTGTTACTGCAATTTTCGTAGCACTACATGGGTATTTATAGACATAAAGAAATCTGCCGATATATATATATATATATATATATATATATATATATATATATATATATATATATATATATATATATATATGTATATTCATTTATATATATATAGAGTTAGACGAAAAACCGTGCTTTCTGTTCTGACCAACGTATAGCTCCGTTTTGGACGAAATTTGGTACAAAAGTTCACCGATGTATGTGTTGAATCTCACAATAAAAAATCCAAAGTCGGCTAGTCAGAAACAAAATGGCGGCCGCTCAAACGTCGAAAAGCGTACAAAATTTGTTGTTACAGTTTCCACCAAAGCTTTCAACCGATGTTAATAGAATTCAGATGTTTGATAAAAACTATAAGTATCTAAAGAATTGTGTAAAAAAACTGGAGGCCAAGTCGCAAAAAACGAAATGGCGGCCAATTGAAACTCAAAACTTTAGAGGCTTCTAAAAGATTTTTTCAGGTTTTTGTGGGCCTCTGGCGGTCACATTTTCCAACGGATTTCGATGAAACTTGAGATTATAGATCTTTGTACTAAGTTCTTGTATTATATTATTAAAATCGAATGAAAAATATAATAGTCGAAAATTTAAAACATAATATTTTCAGCTGCCATTTGCACTGAAAATTTAATATATTTGCTCTGTCTAGAGTAAAACTCAGATTTGAACGAGATTTGGCACATTCATTCATGAGGTGCTAGTATGCAAAGGTATAAATAATCCAAAATCAAATGCATGCATTCAAAATGGTGGCCCTCAAAGGTCAGAAAGTAAGCGCAATTCGCTATTTTAGTAGCAACTGAATATTTTTCACGGAAATGTTTTAAATTACTTAACATGGAAGTGTTTGTAAGACAGACGATTTTTAAGGATATTGTAAAATATTTTTACAATACGCTAACAAATTATAAAATCGCAACTTGTCTATCTGTCCGTCCAACCGTCTGTTTGTTCGTGCGGCACAGCAAATTTTCTCGCAAACCACATGAGCTAGAATGAACAAATGCTCTACGTAGGTCAAAAGTGGTGCCTCTCGAAATTTGCGGTGCAAGAAAATATTTTAAGGTGTTTAAGGGGAGGTCTCTCCATACAGGGGGGTGACTTGAAATTTTATTTTATTTCTAAAGCCCTCTAGCAGCCAAGTTTTTCAATAGATTCCGATGAAATTCGAAATTATAAGTTATTAAGGCAAGTCAATTTAACCTGCAAAAAATTATGCAAATTGCATGACAAATGAAAACGTCGAAAATTTACAGCTTAATATTTTTAGCAGCTGTTTTTAATAAAAATTCAAAACGGCAGCCCCTGATGATTCAGAAAAGAATTGAAAATGTATACATTAATAGCAACGCAAGTGTTGATTAAAATTTTATGAAAATCTCTTGAAATTAACTATTTGAGCTATTTAAGCCGACAAGTTATCACTTCGTGTGGTTACCACTGTGAAATGTATAAACAGCAAATGTGAGAAGGGCGACACCTGTATTTATATGTTCATAACAATTCACTATCCGCAAATTTTCAATATGTGATCCATAAGTGTACAGCTCAGTTGAATTAGCAAAATATTTGGGTTCTACAAAGGGTCTCAAAATACGAATATCGGCAGATTTCTTTATGTCTATAAATACCCATGTAGTGCTACGAAAATTGCAGTAACAAGCCTAGTAAGTGGCGGGCCGAATTCTTTTTCGAAATCTTACGCTACATACGAGAAATTTAACTTTCCGGCTGGTGCAGCGAACGGGGTGTTTTTAAGTGAAATTACTTTGCTTATTTTTGAGAGCGCATAGAATCTTACGTTGAAAATAGGCTCACTGCCTGTTTCAAATATATAATATACATTTGGGGTGATGCAATAGCTCGGAGTAGATATAAATATTCTCAAAATTAACGCCGTTTGGATGTTTTGACGAAGAAATCATAACGTTAGTTTTCTACAGTTTGAGAAACTCGCAGCTATGATTAGAAACAATAAATCGCCGTGTTTATCCAGACAGATTATTTTACATGCGAAGTCAGAATTTTCCACCAACAACTTTTCATGCTGTTATATCAACCGCATTTTCAGTTCAACTTAACGACACGAAGCAAAACTACCTGCGCTACAGCTAGTTAACTGAGCTGGAACATCCATATAGAAACAGAAAATGATCAGTATAAAATGACCAATTATAAAGAGTAACATAGTAGTACATCACAAAAAGCAGTGAGTGGAGGCGGTTTCATTAACCCTCTAATCAAAAAATAACCAATTGAACTGCATCAACCTGGTTATCAATACTATGGTATAGATACAAAATTAATTTAGCGGCTTATTGGATCAAGCCGGTAAGGAGCATTGTAATACTCGTAGGCATTAAAAGTTAAAGGAAAACAAGTGATCGGTACAGAGCAAGTGATTAGCAGAACGTGCTAATGCGTTACTTGTAGCCAACATGATGAAAGCAAAAGTCAACTTAGGAATGGGATTGAAAGATAGACCAAAGTTTGTAAAAGTAATTTTTAAAATTCGTAATTTAAGAAAACACAAAAATATGCAGGCATACATTAAAATAGCTTTAGTTGCTGCAAAAAATATCACAGAAGGACGGAAAAAGACCACCAGAACTCCAAGAATAACCATTCTTAAATTTGGTGGCGTTTTACCGTTTCTCGTTCCTCATTTTGCGAGAGTTTCTGCAATTGGTGCTTTCTCGGGTCGAGCTGCAGGAATAGCAAAAGCTATAAATGATGCAAATGATACCAAAATGACATTAGAAGACCAAAAGCGACACAACCTGATAGCGGAGAAGATAACTGAAGGACGAGGGTTGCATTTGAAACCTTACATAAAAAGATTAGGGCTATTTTTCAACTATGCATAAACAAAACTTTTGAACACGCTACCCAAGAGAGCGTCAAATAAAAAGATTCAAAGAGGGTCACAACATTTTCACCACATTTCAGAGGAGTCAAACAAACAAAACCGGTATGTTAAGTACGCTAATAGTTTTGGAAATCTAGCTCCACAGATAGAATTAATAGATTATCTAGGTTCTAATATACGGTATAACTACCATACATATCAAAGCTATGATTCATACAACTGTGAAGAATCATTTTTAAAATCATTGTAAAATGTTTGATGAATCCTTAAGGCATCTATATAAAGAAATGCTTTAAAAAAACTCAAAACCGATCATTGGTTTCAATAGACCTCTGGCATTTACATTAATTATAGGTGGAAATACATCCGTTCTTACAACAGAATATCTCTAAAGTTTTGAGTTTCAACTGGCCGCCATTTCGTTTTTTGCGACTTGGCCTCCAGTTTTTTTACACAATTCTTTAGATACTTACAGTTTTTATCAAACATCTGAATTCTATTAACATCGGTTGAAAGCTTTGGTGGAAACTGTAACAACAAACTTTGTACGCTTTTCGACGTTTGAGCGGCCACCATTTTGTTTCAGACTAGCCGACTTTGGATTTTTTATTGTGAGATTCAACACATACATCGGTGAACTTTTGTACCAAATTTCGTCCAAAACGGAGCTATACGTTGGTCAGAACAGAAATCACGGTTTTTCGTCTAACTCTATATATATATAAATGAATATACATATATATATATATATATATATATATATATATATATATATATATATATATATATATATATATATATATATATACATATATATATATATATATATATATATATATATATATATATATATATATATATATATATATATATATATATATGTATATATATATACGTATATTTATATATATATATACATATATATATATATATATATATATATATATATATATATATGTATATATATATATATATATCTATACATATATATAAATATATATATATATATATATATATATATATATATATACATATATATATATATATATATATATATATATATATATATATATATATATACGAGTATATATTTATATATATATGTTTATATATATATATATATATATATATATATATATATATATATATATATATATATATATATATATATATATATGTATACATATATATTGATAAGTCGAACACGTATTGAGCCTTTTTTGCCATTTTTGATTGAATATTTCTTTTATTTCAAATGAATTTTATTTAAGTACATATTGTCCATTATCATCTATGAATTTTCGTCATTTTTTGGGTTGAGCCATTATTCTATCTATGTAGAACTTCTGTGATTTATCGGCGAAAAACTTGGCCAAGTGATTTTTACAGTTCCTTTTTGAATTGAATTTCTTTTCACTATGCAAGTTTTGCAAAGACCGAAACAAATTGTACTCTGATGGTGCAAGATTTGGACTATACGTTGGATGCATCAAAACTTTCCAGCCAAGCTCAGTCAATTTTTGCCGGGTCATCAAAGATGTGTGTGGTTTGGTATTGTCATAATCGAAGACAACGCCCTTTCGATTGATCAATTCTGGCCGGTTTCTTTGAATTGATTGTTGCAATCTGATTAATTGCTGACAGTACAGGGCTCAATTGAGCTCATGATAAACAATGCCCTTCCAATCCCACCAAATACACAGCATAACCTCATTTGGTGTCAATCCAGGCTTTGAAGTCGTTTGTGATGATTAACCTATTTTAAGCTAGGATTTTTTTCGAACAATATTCTCGTATCTTACCCATTTATCATTGCCCGTAATGATTTACTTAAAAAAATGGCTCAATTTCATTGCGTTTTATTAGCAGTTTGCAAATGGAAATTCGGTCGATCACATTTTTTTTTTGTGTTAATTCATGCGGCATCCAAACATCGAGCTTCTTTGTGTATCCAGCGTTACGCAAATGGTTCAAAACTGTTTGGTGATGGATATTAGGATCCATAGCAATATCAGGGCTGCTTGTGTGTCGGTCTTCTTCAATTTTTCATAACATTTCATCGACTTTTTCAGTGATTGGTTGACCTGAGCGAGGTGCATCTTTGACATCAAAATTTCGGGAACGAAAGCGAGCGAACCATCTCGCGGCTGTGGCCTTTACTAAAGTACCTTGACCGTAGACACCACAAATTTTTTCACGAGCCTGCCATGCATTCTCACCTCGATCGTAGTGATATTGTAAAATATAACGTTTTTTGTCAGAAATTTCACTCATTTTTAAATGAATACAACTTTAAATGAATACAACGAAATACAAAACTGTCCATATGAAAATTGTAGACTAGAATATCACTTTTTAAACGCATGTCAGTTTGACTCAATCTGATTAGTATTGCCCGATTTATGACAACGAACACCATCTAGTGACAAAAAGGACAATGCTTTTTAGACTATCCAATATATGTATCATATATATATATATATATATATATATATATATACATATATATATATATATATATATATATATATATATATATATATACATGTATATATATATATATATATATATATATATATATATATATTGTCAGATGTTATCGGTTCGCGGTCAATAATTTAATGTTCCGGGAAAGTGAAAACGCAATGTCTTTTAAATTAAATCAAAAGAGTATATTTAATTCGTTGAAAATGCACAATCACTTTGCTAACAATTTCACAACTTTAATTTTCACTATTAAAATTCTACCTTCCACTTGTCCATAAATTTCTATCGCAATTGTCTTCTCAAAATCACCTCACTATTACTTGATCGCTTTTCAATTCGCTTTCCACACACTACCGCAAGTTTTTATCGCGGTCGAATGAATCCCCCCATCCATTCATCTCGCCTTTATATATGGTCTCTAATCATTCAACTCAGTTCTCGTACATTGGTGAATAAGCGGGAACATTCCAGCATGAATGAATTGGCAGTGACTCACTTTCAGATGTTGATAATGCTTGTTGGGTTCTCGTGGTTTCGAGTAAATTCATTTGTTGATGTTCTTAATGATTGTGAAAACAATTGCGACAGTAGCTCGCAGAATTATTTGTACATGTAACAGAATTATTTGTACATGTAACACTGCCCCCACCTCAGTTCTTTTCGCCCCGAAAAGATGTGCCGCTTTTTGTAGTCAATTCTTCCTGGGTGTAATATGGGGCAAGACGGTCCAGATGCACGATTTTCATTTTAGCTCTCGGCTTACGATGTTCCTGTATTCGGTATACGACGTCGTTGATTCGCTTTGTAACTCGGTATGGTCCCTCCCAATTATGTTGCAACTTTGGAGACCTACCCTTTCGCCATTGCGGGTTTTATAGCCACACCAGGTCATCTTGCTGGAAGCCAGTAGAATTAGCCTTTAGATCATACCTGGTCTTCATGCGGTCAGTAGCCGATTCGAAGTGTTTTCGCACTGTCCGATGTATCTGGTTCAACCGTTGTCTTAGATCACTTGCGTACTACGAGATCGCTTGGGGTTTCTCAGGGGGTGTTCCGAACTTTATACCGACTGGCAGACGAATAGTCTTTCCAAAAAGGACTTTGGCTGGGGCTTGGCCCGTCGATGCATGTTCGGCAGCTCTGTACGCCATCAAAAATAGTGGGATATGTCGGTCCCAGTCCCTTTGGTTCTCGTCAACCATCTTGGCAAGGTGTTTATTGAGCGTGCCATTGAAACGCTCGACCATTCCATCGGATTGGGGATGCAGCGGTGTTGTTCTCGTTTTCCGTATTCCAAGCAGCTCGCACATTTCGCCAAAAACTAGTGACTCAAAGTTTCGGCCTTGATATGAATGTAATTCGCAAGGTACGCCGTACCTACTGACCCAATTTAACACTAGCTGTTCAGCTACGGTAGTTGCTTCCTGGTTGGGAATGGGGTAGACCTCGGGCCATTTGCTGAAATAATCGGCTACAACCAGCGTATATCGATTTCCAAAATCGGATTCAGGAAAGGGTCCTGCGATGTCAACAGCAATCCTTTCGAATGGCACGCCTACGTTATAGGTTTGCATTTGTCCTCTCAGTCGTCGCTTTGGGCCTTTGACGGAAGCGCAAATTGTGCATCTGCGGCACCAGTCCTCTACATCTTCTCGAGCGTGGAGCCAGTAGAACCTTTCCCGCAATTTCGCTAAGGTCTTGTTAACATCAAGGTGGCCTCCCGAGGATCCTTCATGCATTTCCTTAACCACATCGTGGATTCGGCTTTTGGGTAGTAAAGTTTGCATCCTATAGGAGCTGCCATCCGCCGTTTCCCATTTCCGCTTGGGTACGCCACCCTCCACCTGAAGGGATTCCATTGTGCCCAATAGCTTTTCAGGGTTGCGCCATGCATTGAAACGTCTTTCCTTTCAGGTCGCCCAGTCGTCTCCTTCCATACGAGCAATGGTCCGATGTCTTCATCGGCTAACTGGGCATTTCGAATCTCCTCCGATGACCAACCTTCATCGAATTCGGCCGTTATCACTCGCAGAGCAACGGTCGGCTCCTTTTCCTCAATCCGCCGACAATGCTTGAAGTTAGCTTGACATGGATGGCGAGATAGGGCGCCAGCATTTCCATGATCTCGGCCCTTGTGAAGTAGTTGGGGCCTCACTAGGTCTGGTCGGATCGTCGATCGGGTTGCACCAGTGTCGTTTGTTATGGTGCAATGTTCTTCATCAACTTAACCAGGAAGGCATCCGTCTGCTTCTCCACGTGTTGCCTTGGCACGGTGATGGGGATGCTGGGGATGTCGATCCTCCTAGCTAACGTTTGCTCCACAAAGTTGGCCCTTGCAGTTTGATGGGCCTCCATTCTAGGCTCCTGACACGGCCTGGATCTCCACCATTTTGGACAATAGCTCCGTTTTCTTCACTTCTTGCAGTCTCCCTGCAGGTGCCCTTTCTCACCGCAATCCCAGCATCTAGGCGCACCATTTACTTGCGGCTCCCACTCATTTTCCACGCGCTCACACCTGCACTCGTCTGCCACTACCTCACGAACCTGGGCAGTCGTACGAGCCACATCTTTCACTGCCTCAAAGTTCAGGCTATAAGCCAATGCATCCTTGACTGTTTGCTTTTGAGCTAAACGCACAGCTTGTTGTAATTCCTGGTCTTCTAAGGCACTCATGAATGCTTCAGTTGCTGCATCATCTCGATGTTTCTGGTCGTGGGCTGGGTAAGCCAAAAGTGCCAGTCGCTCAATGTCTTGGGCTAGCTGCTGTAAGGTTTCGCCAGACTTCTGCATCCGATGCCGTAGCTGTGCCCAATAAATTTGTTCCAGGTGGGCGCCTCCATAACGCATGTTGAGCGCATTTATTATAGCATTCGGGTTTGAGTGCATTTCAACGGGGATAGTCTACAAAAGCTCGGCAGCTGGGCCTCTTAGAGCAAGAATCAGTGCAGTTGCTCGTTTCTGCTCATTCCAGTGATTTGCCCTTGCGGCAGCTTCAAACTGGATCTTGTAAATACTCCAGACCATTTGCCCATCGAATATTGGTGTTTGCACATTTCTGCATGTGCTTTGCGCTGCGGTTATAAGCGGCGCTGGTGAAGTGGTTACTACTGCCTTCGCTGCTTCCAATTCTTTTTTGACTTTTTCCATCTCATGATTCATTCTCTCCTCAACCTGGCTAGTCTCATGGTTAATTCTCTCCTCGACTTGATAAACCTTTTCTTCGACCTGGTAAACCTTTTCCTCGACCAGGCTGACCTTTTCCTCGACGCCTTTAATTTGTTTGTTCAGATGGCCGAGCTCCGTTTTTATTTCGGTTGACTGTTTCTCCAGCTTCTGTGTGATGTCTGCCGCGATGTCTGCTTTGATTTCGATTGCTTGTTGGTCCAGCTTCGCAGTTAAATTAGATGACTGTTGTCGCAGCTCTTGCTGCATCAGTATCAGCATTTGCATCAGCGCATTTTCTGATTCATTTAGTTTTGGTGTTTCTGCTTCACCACCTTCTGCGCCTTTTTCTGCATCTGAGGGCTCACCCACCATGGTAAATTCATTGATTTTTCACTGTTAGCTTGGTGGTATTTTTATTATTTCGACTTATTTTTTTTTTCAACAGTTACCACGTTAAATTCCACTATTGTGCACTTTAAAAATGTTTAAATGTTTTCACTTTTCGAAATTTTCTTTCCCATTTCTCGACACCATTGTCGC
The DNA here is from genome assembly GCA_963969285.1 of Odontomyia ornata. Lineage (NCBI taxonomy): Eukaryota > Metazoa > Arthropoda > Insecta > Diptera > Stratiomyidae > Odontomyia > Odontomyia ornata. Next base: position 43,806,889 of record OZ017743.1, read on the forward strand.
GTGTTATTGGTTCGCGGCCAATAATTTAATGTTCCGGGAAAGTGAAAACGCAATGTCTTTTAAATTAAATTAAAAGAGTTTATTTAATTCGTTAAAAATGCACAATCACTTTACTAACAATTTCACAACTTTAATTTTCACTATTAAAATTCTACCTTCCACTTGTCCATAAATTTCTATCGCAATTGTCTTCTCAAAATCACCTCACTATTACTTGATCGCTTTTCAATTCGTTTATACACACTATCGCAAGTTTTTATCGCGGTCGAATGAATCCCCCCATTCATTCAGCTCGCCTTTATATACGGTCTCCAATCATTCAACTCAGTTCTCGTACATTGGTGAATAAGCGGGAACATTCCAGCATGAATGAATGGGCAGTGACTCACTTTCAGATGTTGATAATGCTTGTTGGGTTCTCGTGGTTTCGAGTAAATTCATTTGTTGATGTTCTTAATGATTGTGAAAACAATTGCGACAGTAGCTCGCAGAATCATTTGTACATGTAACAATGTATATATATATATATATATATATATATATATATATATATATATATATATATATATATATATATATATATATATATATGTGTATATATATATATATATATATATATATATATGCATATAAATGTGTATATATATACATATATATATATATATATATATATATATATATATATATATATATATATATATATATATGACGAATACTACTGTGCACATGTATGACTGTTTCAGATGGATAAAGCACAATGTGTTTAGATTAGATCAAGTTTCGTCAAACGAAATTGCTGACGATATGTCTATTCATTGCCAGAATGAAGTACATTGTGTGGAATTGAATACATTATATGGTGAAATTTATAAATGATTTTATTTCAGATTAAACAAGTTGGGTAAACAGACCTACGCTCATGTCAGAAGCGTTTTGTATTCAATTTACAAAATGCAGTCACCAGATCGAATCAAATCAAGAAACATGTGAAAGACGATTTTATTGGAGAGAATATGAAATACGAAGAACATACTATTATTAACAAAGTTGGACGGATTTCGACTTCTGAGGTTTTTGGTATTGTTATACTCATAAATATCTCCCTTGATAATTATTTCAGATGTCCATCCGCGAGGGAGGAAACACATTTTTCATGTATTTCCCCTCTGTGCCCCCACTGAAGCAAAAACTGACAGTTTAACAACTGTTTTGAAAAGCTCCTATGAAAATTTTCATTTCATATTCATATCGGCCACATTTGATGATTTTTTTTTCAGGGTCCACTCTCCTGTACTGTTATCATCGATTAATGGCCAATTTTTTCGAATCCTAGAATGGTTACAAACCCTTTCCTAGGAGCTCTCTCCCACCTCCTTGACTTGTTTCACTTATGAGCATTGATTATAGGTACTCATCTTCAGTCATCCATTAAATTGAATCAAGTGTTCAAAGCATGCACCTTAAGCTTTGAAGTTGGGAAAAAATAACTCAAAATTATTCAATCTTCGTATTTAAAACAGCCACTATTTTGTTTAACGATAACTGATACCACTAGCTGAACCGATTCTCAAAGATATTCATGACACCTATCATTCCTGAAATTTTCATGCAAATCCTAGCAAAACTGTAGTGTCTGAGTCGGTAAAAAGCGCATGTTGTTCCATAGCCATATGTTGCCATAACCGCTATAACTTCGCTAAATATAATTTAATCTTTATGAAACTTTCAGGATTGGTCAATCTTACAAAAAGACATCTACATACTGAATTTCATTGAATCAAAGGGTACCGTTAAGATTTTATTCAAGAAAACATAAGATCGATAAATCATACTATTACTAACAAAATTGAGTGAATTGCGACTTCTAACGTATTTGTTGTTGTTGTACTCACCAAGGCCTACAATCTTGATTTTTTTCAGATTTTTCGGATCACAGGTGTCCAATCGCGAGGGGGGGGGGGGACACAAATTTTTCGTGTATTTCCCCTCCCTGTGCGCCCCTCGAAGCAAATTTTGCCAAACAAAGACCTGTTTTGTAAAGTTCTCATCAAGACCTTTCATTTGATACCCATATCGGCTACCTTCAATGAAATTTTTTTTTCGGGGGGTCACTCTCCTATATGGGGAGACCCCCTTAAATACCTTATAAAATTTTTTTGTAGTTGAACTTTGAAGAGAACACCACTTTACATCTATACACAAAATTTGATGTTTCTAGCTTCAGTAGTTTCCGAGAAAAACTGCTGTGACACACGGACGGACGGACGGACAGACGGACGGACGGAGGGACGGACGGACGGACGGGCGGACGGACGGACAGACGGACAGACGGACAGACTGGTCGCGAAACTTGTAGGGTTTTGTCAAATTATTCTACAAAACCCTAAAAATGCAACGAAGAAGAAACTAATGAATAACAATGATCTGTTACTCATGGAGTAAGTTATAGAAGCATCAATTTAATTATCATTTGATATATATATATATATATATATATATATATATATATATATATATATATATTAAATTTGTAACTAAACTATTTTCTGTATCCTGTGCAAATCGATTCGTCATAGAATTGACGAAAAGTAGAAAAATGAAAAGAAGGCATCATTGTAAACATTAACCTGGAGATAAAAACGGTTGTTCCTAACTTAAGTTTTCAGTTTAGATTTAGTTGAACGTTCGTTTAACTTTGAAGAATTTTAGCGCAAACGCAAATATTATCGGTGAGGACATAATTTTTATGAAATAGCTAGCAGAAGGAAAATCTAAAAGAAAACAAACCGAAATAGCATTAAAATTCAGAAATTTCATCACTGAGATGTTGGTTTATTTTTGAAATATTTCTTATTTTATTATTATGTAATAATATAATATTCCTTGTAAACATATGATTGAGATACGAAGGCGATATAATTACGACTAGAACCTTTTCTTTTACTTTAAGCATTTATTTAAAGAAAAATTTTATAAGTCAATATTTAACAAGTTGGGTAAACAGACCTACGCTCATGTCAGAAGGGTTTTGTATTCAATTTACAAAATGCAGTCACCAGATCGAATCAAATCAAGAAACATGTCAAAGACGATTTTATTGGAGAGAATATGAAATACGAAGAACATACTATTATTAACAAAGTTGAACGGATTTCGACTTCTGAGGTTTTGGTATTGTTATACTCATAAATATCTCCCTTGATAATTATTTCAGATGTCCATCCGCGAGGGAGGAAACACATTTTTCATGTATTTCCCCTCTGTGCCCCCACTGAAGCAAAAACTGACAGTTTAACAACTGTTTTGAAAAGCTCCTATGAAAATTTTCATTTCATACTCATATCGGCTACGTTTGATGATTTTTTTTCAGGGTCCACTCTCCTGTACTGTTATCATCGATTAATGGCCAATTTTTTCGAATCCTAGAATGGTTACAAACCCTTTTGCTAGGAGCTCTCTCCCACCTCCTTGACTTGTTTCACTTATGAGCATTAATTGTAGGTACTCATCTTCAGTCATCCATTAAATTGAATCAAGTGTTCAAAGCATGCACCTTAAGCGTTGAAGTTGGGAAAAAATAACTCAAAATTATTCAATCGTCGCATTTAAAACAGCCACTATTTTGTTTAACGATAACTGATACCACTAGCTGAATCGATTCTCAAAGATATTCATGACACCTATCATTCCTGAAAGTTTCATGCAAATCCTAGCAAAACTGTAGTGTCTGAGTCGGTAAAAAGCGCATGTTGTTCCATAGCCATATGTTGCCATGGTAATAAATGCAGCGCATATTGTTCCATAGTAATACAGGAAAATTCAAACCGCTATAACTTCGCTAAATATAATTCAATCTTTATGAAACTTTCAGGATTGGTCAATCTTATAAAAAGACATCTACGTACTGGATTTCATTGAATTAAAGGGTACCGTTAAGATTTTATTCAAGAAAACATAAGATCGATAAATCATACTATTACTAACAAAATTGAGTGAATTGCGACTTCTAACGTATTTGTTGTTGTTGTACTCACCAAGGTCTACAATCTTGGTTTTTTTCAGATTTTTCGGATCACAGGTGTCCAATCGCGAGGGGGGGGACACAAATTTTTCGTGTATTTCCCCTCCCTGTGCGCCCCTCGAAGCAAATTTTGCCAAACAAAGACCTGTTTTGTAAAGTTCTCATCAAGACCTTTCATTTGATACCCATATCGGCTACCTTCAATGAAATTTTTTTTTCGGGGGATCACTCTCTTATATGGGGAGACCCCCCTTAAATACCTTATAAAATGTTTTTGTAGTTGAACTTTGAAGAGAACACCACTTAACACCTATACACAAAATTTGATGTTTCTAGCTTCAGTAGTTTCCGAGAAAAACTGCTGTGACACACGGACGGACGGACGGACGGACGGACAGACGGACAGACTGGTCGCGAAACTAGTAGGGTTTTGTAAAATTATTTTACAAAACCCTAAAAAGGGTGATGTATTTATACAGCCGTAAAATGCGTTGCTTAAGAGTTTGACAAAAAATTTTCTCGAATGGCTTTTTACTCATTTTTCGATAATCCGTATTCAAATCTATATACTGCTTCGTAGTTAAAATCCTGTAAATGCGAGTCAGTTGAAGCCATTTTTGATGCATTGCTGCAGATTCCCATTTTATATGACATATTTATATTTTAAATCAATCACCATTTAAAGTAAGCTATATTAACCCAAAAGTTAATGTACACCAGACTTACGGTGAAAGAAAATATATGAAATAAAAACAAATAAAACTAAAACTTCTTGAAGAATAATTTCATCGTTTTCTGTGTATACATATTTCATCATAAATCGTCATCTCTTCTTCCATTTTGATACTGTCATCCTCTTTCAACTGAATCAACTTGGATATTTTCTTCTTCAAAACCATCCAGATAACCACTCCGAATGTGGGAAATCTTCTTAGCCCTGCCATTCTCCTCCTCTTTGACTAGCATTTTACCTGATTTAGATCTGCTATTCTACTTTCCTTGAATCAATCACTCAAGAATACATCTACACCTTCTCTATTTTAATCATGCTGACGTCTGTTTCCATGGAACACCGCATTCATCCCTTCCTCTTCTTGTCTTTCGTATTGATTCTCTGCATATTTTCTCTCTTGCTCCAAATCATCACCTCGGAAATCGATTTTGATCCTACTTGCAATGAACCCTGGCAACGCTTTTTATATATATACATATATATATATATATATATATATATATATATATATATATATATACATATGTATATACATACACACACATAGATATATACATATATATATATATATATATATATATATATATATATATATATATATATATATATATATATATATATATATACATATATATATATATATATATATATATATATATATATATATATATATGTATATAAATGCGTATATATATATACATATATATATATATATATATATATGTATATAAATGTGAATATATATATACATATATATATATATATATATATATATATATATATATATATATATATATATATATATATATATATATATATATATATATATATATATATATATATATGTATACGAGTATATCTCGAGAAATTTACCTAAAAGTGAAGTATAACTCTGCTCTCGTTTTCGGTGATTTTGCTCGGAAAAAAAACAAGATAACTTTCGATAATATTTCTGTATGCGACGACATCATTACACTGACAGTTTCTTTTATGCCAAAATACCTTATTTGAGATATGGTAGACGTTTTGGTTATATCTGAATAGTGTGAAGTGAATTTAAGGCACATTTGTAATGATCACGTGAACACTGATATGACTTTCGAATAGTTTAAAATAGTTTGTGTAGAATTTTCGCATGAGAACTGTGGATTCTGTGGAATAAATAAAACCCCTTCTAGATAAAAGCCGGTACCGAAATAGATTCAATACATTCATAATATTATAAAAATAAACTAACAAGGTGCAAGTAATTTATTAATAGATAAGATCTGTTAAGAAAACTCCAACAGCAGTCTACAGAACCAGTTGAAAGCTGTTAAGCAGCGCTTTTGAGACTTGTATAATGGTTCAAACATAGATGTCAGAGACAGGATACGAAATTCATCGAGAAAATTGAAGCACTTTATCATGTAGCGTGAAGTTGGCGCGTTATCAGCTGTTGATTCGGATTTCAAATAAATTTGACGTGACGTCTTCCACTAATTTTCGCACCTTGAACTAAATCAATTTCCCGTGCGGGTATTCTAACTTGAACGTTAAAAGCCTGAACATGACTTACCCTACGAAGGATACGTCCCTGACATGCTTCCTAGAGCTGTTTTTACAGTCCCACCCACTTCATTTCATTTTTCGACACAAAAACACTCGTGATCCGTGACAAACTTTTCAGTTTGATAAATTATCACATTTGCAACGCTGTTGCACTAGAATCAACACGGTTTATCTTAAAAAATTGTTTTGTGTACAATTTCAAATTCAACTTGATTAGACGTTTCCCATCAATGTTGAATTTTCACAAATCATATGTTTTCAATAATATGGTTGATATTTTGTTGACAATTCGGGGGTTAAGGTATAAGAGGAGTGGGATTTTTGTGAGAGCAACTAGAGAGCCACTCGAATGTGTGGATTCTCTAGCGGCGTGAAAGGCAGGGGGATTTCAATTCGCATGCGAGAGGAAGGGTTCGGCCACATTGCGATTTTCCTGTCGTAACCAGCGATTTTTAGACGCAAATACGAACACACTGCGACAAGATCTCCGAAGGAACTTCAGGCATGCGCAGAACTAAAGTGCTCATTTGAAGGTATGTCTTTGCCAGGAACACATGCGCTAACTCATTTCTGCGCTATGCAAGAAACTTCCATGCACGTCAGCGTCAAATGTCCAAATGATGTGCGCCTGCGCGAGTATCATAGAAACTACCTGCTAAACTGGTTTTAGGAAAAATCGCAAATTCCTGCGACTTACGGCCTGGACGAAATTGTCGAATAACCATGTGTAACTTGCGACATAAGTGCGGCTAAATAGTCGTAGTCTGATGCATCCCGAAGGCGTGTATGTAGTAAAAGTACTTCACTCACGTATGGATGAAAATAAGCTCATTTCACGTCCATTACTATATATGACTTTGGGTTCAAAGCATTACATTAGTTCAGTTGCAGTTTAGTTGTAGCTCAGTTGCAGTTTAGTAGATAGAATATGAGACTTCAAAATAATGTTTAGACAAATTTATTTTGGTTAGCGACTTCCGCGAGAGTTCCAAATGATGCTCATGTAAATTTCTTATAGATCATGAGTTCCGGTCGGACGCGTGTTGCTATACCCCAGGTGTTTTTTTGTCTAAATGACGGATCTTGATAGTTTGGCGCATATGAGAGTTCGATCAAAAGAATCGCGAAGAGCATTGAATGTTTGCCGTTGGGAAGTGTATTATTGTTTGTGATTGAAATAGTAGATTGGTAAGGAAACGTAATGTGGGCATGCATGGTTGGAACAGTTTGTGGAAGGACTGGTGACAAAAGGCAATATCGAGTGTGACGCCACATATGGGAATCTCCCATATAAAGTCGTTAAAATTTGGATTGTTTGTGAATGGACTGGTGATAAGCGAAGATGTCGAGTGTGACGTTACGTATGAGAATCTCCCATGCGAGGTCATTTTAATTTTTGTTGTTTTAATAGTGAGTTGCATAAAAAGTTGAAGAGAGAGAGAGAGAGAGTTGGATAGAGAATTTGCCGCATATGTGTCATTATTGTACTATATTTGAAGAAGTATATGGCAGAAGGTCGCTTGTATTGGTATTGAGGAATGGAAGATATTGTATTGTAGTTTAGGGAATTTCGACGAGATATTTTCATTCCGAAACTGGCAGCATGTCAAAAATGGAGCTATAGCTGGGTGTGACTGGAGTCGGAGAGTTTTGTTTAGTAAATATAATATAATTTTCTAATGGAATTTTATCGCGCTATGTGGTGAAATTACACTGATGGAAAAAGCGTTGCCAGGGTTCATTGCAAGTAGGATCAAAATCGATTTCCGAGGTGATGATTTGGAGCAAGAGAGAAAATATGCAGAGAATCAATACGAAAGACAAGAAGAGGAAGGGATGAATGCGGTGTTCCATGGAAACAGACGTCAGCATGATTAAAATAGAGAAGGTGTAGATGTATTCTTGAGTGATTGATTCAAAGAAAGTAGAATAGCAGATCTAAATCAGGTAAAATGCTTATTTGTTTTTATTTCATATTTTTTCTTTCACCGTAAGTCTGGTGTACATTAACTTTGGGGTTCATATAGCTTACTTTAAATGGTGATTGATTTAAAATATAAATATGTCATATAAAATGGGAATCTGCAGCAATGCATCAAAAATGGCTTCAACTGACTCGCATTTACAGGATTTTAACTACGAAGCAGTATAAAGATTTGAATACGGATTATCGAAAAATGAGTAAAAAGCCACTCGAGAAAATTTTTTGTCAAACTCTTAAGCAACGCATTTTACGGCTGTATAAATACATCACCCTTTTTTAATCTGAAATAAAATCATTTATAAATTTCACCATATAATGTATTAAATTCCACACAATGTATTTCATTCTGGCAATGAACAGACATATCGTCAGCAATTTCGTTTGACGAAACTTGATCTAATCTAAACACATTGTGCTTTATCCATCTGAAACAATCATACGTGTGCACAGTAGTATTCGTCATCATATTTCCAACTAACATAAACATGCTTGGCATTTGATATGCTTTGAACTCAAGTGCAGACATTGTTGCGCGCAGATTCCACTTGAAAAATTGTCAGCACTTTCGTCAACAATATTTTAAATTTTAATACTCTATCGCGCGAGTGGAATTTGCGTGCTATGCACTTTTTATGTATTTAATAATATGGAAGAAAGAAAATATATTCATTAGTCGTTTGGATCCGAAGTATTTTTATTTTGTGTAGTTATTCTTTTTGAGGTGCACACGTTCAAGTGCGTGGGTACGTGGTAGCAGCTATTTTAATTGCAACGTATAATCAATCAATAAGGTATTGATTGATTCAAATCACTACACACGGTAGTGATCCAGTTGTCTTTGCACTGAGACACTTATTCACGCAAAACCAATTGGTTAAAGTGCCAATTGGTTCTCATCGCGTCAATCAACTGGTATTGTACCAATTGGTTAACAGCCACGGTAAATTCGTGACTTTTATCGAATTCAGCGAGGGCCGCTTTATCGCGTATGGTCAATTGGTGTTGCACTAATTGATTTCGTGTCGCGGATCTCTCGAAGGATTCGACATTGGTGACTCTGACGTGATATTTACGATCAAGTGCTTCGATTTCAGAGACCAGCGCAGATACCAGAGACGACTTCCTACCAGGATTTGGCAGCCGCCAAGTTTATAACTTCAAATGGAGCAGCTCGCCGCAGAGCAAAAAGGGACAGGCGAGGAGATTCAATCGGTTATCCGAAACTATAAAAAGGATAGCGATACTCGCAAAACAAGGACGTATTTTGAAAAAAGGCTTCAAGAATTAACCAGTGCTTGGGATCGTTTTGACGCCACTGACAACAAGATCCGCACGCTTGAGAGTGTTCCTATTGACCATCCGTACTTCCGATCGGAATATTATAAGGAAATCTCAGATCTGGTTCACAACTACCAAGATATATTTGAGGAAAAGTTGTCTCAGATGATTGAGAAGGACGCCAAAGTCCAGGCCGCCACAGGGCCAAGGGAATTGCATGAGCCAATCTCAACAGCATCTCTTAAGAACCAGCCTTTCCAGAAACCAGAACCAGCACAAGTAGCAACCATGATTCGACGACAAAGGGCCATGATCGCCACCATACAGCGCCATTTGAACAGCATATCAGATAAGGTGAATCCCCAATCTGTACGCGTTACCACCAATAGCATCACTAAATTATGGGATCAGATTGAAGACCTGCACTATTCCATCCTGGAACTCAACGATAATCCACATGAATACCATCAGGACTTATTCATCGAAATGGAGAGTCTGGTGCGAGAAACCCAATTGAGGACAGCTGCGCAGCAGTCTACACATCAAAATCAGGCTTCTTGTGCAACAGTCAGTCCTTCTGTAAGACTTCCCAAGGTCACCATTCCAACTTTTGATGGTGACTACTTGAAGTGGAGCCAGTTTTGTGACATGTTCACCCAGATGGTCCACAACCAATCAATACCCGCGATCTAAAAAATGTGGTACCTGAAGACAAATCGATCTGGTGAAGCTGAAAAGCTAATACAACATCTAGCTCTAACAGAGCAAAACTATGCCTCAGCCTGGAATCTGATTCAGGAGCGCTACAACAACATTAGAGTATTGACATCAACCATAATCTCCAAGGTCATGAGCATCCCAGCCATAGTTAGTGAGACCCCATCGTCTTCAGCTGTGAAGAACCTTCACGACACCATTCACGAATGTCTTTTAGCGTTGAGCAACCTGGGAGTGGATGTCTCGTCCTGGGATCCACTGCTTCTTCACTTCCTCGTCAAAAAGCTGGACCGACAAAGCCATACTTTATATGAGCAATCCATAAAGAAGCCTAAGGAAAACCAATCCATACGATCCTTTTTGGACTTCATAGAGTTCCGATTCCAATCGCTTGAGGTAATTGGCCAGAAGGAAAAATCAAGCACTGCAAAGGCACTAACCTCAACAGCACCTAACAAGGGAAGGACATCGTGCATAATTTGCCAGCAAGCAGTACATCCATTATACGCTTGCAAACAGTTCTTGCAGATGTCAGCCGCAACCATATTACAGTATGTACAAAAACACAGTTTGTGTGTAAATTGTCTGCGAGTTGGACACAAGGCAGGTGCCTGCACATTACGATCTTGTATTAAGTGCAACCAGAAGCATAACACGTTATTGCATCTGGACCCAGCCCAGGGTGATGGAGCCAAACGGGATTCCCCCAAGCCAACTCAGCAGGAAAAGCAGATCGTCAAGCCTTCTTCCCTTGCAGCCTATTCTGACCATGAGCGCCATAGCTACATACTCCTTGGTACAGCAAAAGTACTAGTCAAGGCTTGCAACGGGAGGACCATTGCGTGCAGAGCATTGCTTGATTCCGGCTCCCAAGTGAATTTAGTGACAGATAGACTTATAAGGCGGCTTGGCTTCTCTCCTAAAAAAGTAAACCTGCAGATCGAGGGAATTGGAGGAGCATCAAGAAGTGCCAGGCATCGAATCAATCTAGAGGTCCAATCTCGACTCACGAAGTTTTCAACCAGATTTGAGGCGTTTATCCTGCCTGAAATTGTATCCAAGTAGCCAGCTCAGCACGTGGATATCAGTTCTTGGGAAATGCCTTCAACCGTATCGCTGGCAGACCCTACATTCAATCAACCAGAGCACGTGGACATGCTTTTGGGAGCTGAATTCTATCATGAGCTCTTAACTCCAGGTCTGTTGAAGCTATCAGAAGCTACTCCCATTCTTCAAAACACAGTATTTGGATGGATAATGTCTGGAAGAGTCACTCAGGATCATGTGGGTCATGCTACGTGTGGTGTCTTCACGGCAGACGAGTAGGTCACTAACAAGCTGATAGAGCAATTTTGGAGGATCGATGAGGTTACTGACAATCAGCCAGCTCTATCAGTAATGGACAAAAAGTGTGAGATCCATTTCGTGGAGAATACCACCAGATTGGAAAACGGTCGATTCTCGGTCCGATTGCCCTTCCTAGATGACCCATCAACATTGGGAGAGTCTCGAAGAACAGCATTCAATCGGCTGTGTTCTCTCGAAAAACGATTGGCTAAGGACTCAGCCTTAAAAGACCAATATGATGAGTTCATGAAGGAATACGAGTCTCTGGGTCACATGACTAGAGTCAATTCCAAGGATATACCAGAGAGACACTATGTGATACCACACCATTGTGTACTAAAGCCGGAAAGTACATCCACAAAACTGCGAGTGGTATTTGATGCTTCATCTAAAACTAGTTCTGGGTCGTCACTCAATGACATTTTGCACACGGGTCCAACAGTTCAGCCGGAGTTATTCACCATTTTGCTACGTTTCCGGATACCAACTTATGTTTTCACTGCCGACATTCAGAAGATGTATCGGCAGATATTCATGCATCCGGAGGATAGACAATACCAAATCATATTGTGGCGCGACAATCCATCAGAACCAATGCGCTACTACCAACTCAACAACGTCACATACGGAACCCGCGCAGCACCATATTTGGCAACCAAATGCCTTCAAAGGCTTGCAGAAGACAACCGCCAGAGGTACCCGTTGGGATCAGTTGCGCTTAATGATCATTTTTATGTGGATGATGGATTGGTGGGCTCTAATTCATTGGTGGAAGCCCTTGAAACTCAAAGACAGTTAATTGAATTGCTGAGCTTGGCCGGTTTCAGCCTTCGCAAATGGTGTGCCAGCCACAAGCGACTCTTGGATTGCATTTTACCGGAACACCGAGAAGCCAGCTTAGATTTGGAGGGAATGCAAGCCAATTCCATAAAGACATTAGGCATGATCTGGCGTCCAAGTGATGACCAATTCCTGATAAGGGTAAACCAGCAGACATTTGACAAGATAACCAAACGCACCGTCACGTCAGAGTTGGCCAGAATCTTTGACCCATTAGGAATACTGGCTCCAGTTATGGTGACTGCCAAAATGTTCATCCAGAAGCTGTGCCAACTAAACATTTCCTGAGATGATCCATTGCCCCCAGATCACGAAAAGACTTGGAGATCATTTCACAGTGATCTTAACAGATTGCAGAACATACCAGTTCCACGACATATTTTTAAATAGCAGACTCCGAAATCGGTGCAAGTTCATGTTTTTTCCGATGCCTCTGAGAAGGCTTATGGAGCAGCAATCTACGTGCGGTCCATCCTCCAGGATGGAAAATTGATCGTCAGGCTCTTGTGCACCAAATCTGGAATTGCCCCTCTCAAAACTCAGACTCTACCTCGATTGGAGTTGTGTGCAGCGTTATTGGGTGTCCGGTTGGCCTCTAGAGTTAAAAAGGAGTTAAAGTTTGACAATCACCCAACATTTTTCTGGACTGACTCAGAGATCGTCCTTGCTTGGATCAGCTCATCCTCGTCAACCTTCCAAACATTTGTTGCAAACAGAGTGTCGAGAATTCAGGAGGCTTCACTCATTTCCCAGTGGCGTCATGTTCCATCTGCAGATAATCCTGCTGACATATTATCACGTGGTCTACCGGCTCAATCATTTGCGTCGTCAGACCTTTGGTTTTATGGACCTTGGTTTCTGCATGGGAAGGAGAGTTTGTGGCCAACACCCTTCAAGGGGAACATTGATCAGATATCCTGTGGACACTCTTCAGAGCTAAAGAAAAAACAGCCAGAGGCAACGGTTGCTACCACGTGTGGATCAGATGATGTACTGTACAAAATCAACCACGGAAACTCATTTGTGACCTTGCAACGGATAATTGCATATATGCTCTGATTCACTCGACACTCAGCAGAGCCGAAAGCTGCTAGACCGACGCACATTTCTTTGACACCAGCGGAATTGGAGAATGCATTGGTTGTAATTATACGTACAATCCAGCAAGGTGACTTCAAGGATGACCTGACCCACTTAAAAAAGCATAAGACAGTAAGGAAAGGAAGCACTTTGATTTGTCTATCACCATTTGTAGACAAGGATGGAATCATCAGGGTTGGTGGCCACCTGGAAGCCTCATCATTGCGCGACCTGCTGTAAGGCAAGGCCAATGCTGATCAACCAAGTGATGGGCAATCTCCCTGACACCAGAATTCAGCCAGCGCGACCGTTTATAAACACTGGCGTGGACCTTTGTGGTCCATTTTGGGTCCATTTCAAAACACGAGGCAAAAGGCCACAGAAGGTATACTTGGTGGTCTTCTGCTGTTTTGCCACAAAGGCTGTTCATTTGGAGCTCGTCACCGATTTATCAACGGATGCATTCATTGGATCGCTTCACCGTTTTCTGGGACGAAGAGGACACTGTGAAAAAACTCTACTGCGACAACGCAACAAATTTTGTCGGCGCAAAGAACAAACTAGCTGAGCTCGAGCCATCCATATGCTCGCCAGTCGCACAAGAAAGCATCATCAAGGCGTGCAGCACAAGGGGAATCCAATTTAAGTTCATTCCTCCAAGAGCACCTCATTTTGGAGGTTTGTGGGAAGCTGCAGTTAAATCCGCAAAACATCTGCTTCTGCGTAGCCTTCCAACCGCTTCCCTCACCTATGAGGAACTAGAAACAGTCATAATTGGTGTCGAGGCAGTTCTAAATTCTAGACCAATTTGCCCAATGTCATCTGACCCGAATGACTTAACGGCTCGACTCCAGGCCACTTTCTAATTGGTGAACCATTGACGGCACAGATTGATGTTAATGCCCGGCCCAATCCTTCAGGGCTGCTGCGTCGATGGGAGTTGGTGAAGAACTTAAAACTGGAGCTATGGAAACGATGGTCCACAGAATATTTAAATCAATTGCAACAAAAACAAAAATGGACTGATCAAGCGACCAACATCGAACCGGGCATGATGGTGGTGATAAGGGAAGATGACCGTCCTGTTCAAAATTGGCCCCTTGGACGCATAATCAAGACGTTTAAGGGAAATGACGGAATGGTGCACGTTGCAGAGGTTAAAACTGCATCTGGCGCTAGAACAAGGCCAATTCACAGATTGGCTCCGCTACCCGTGGGAGATTACCTCAAGCCAGAGGAAGAGCCAACACATAATTTGTCACCTGATTGGAGAAACATCCCAGGGCCATCACGACGTCAGCAGACAGATGAAGAGGATCAACCTGAATGCGAGAGGATGTCGGCCACCCAGGAAGTACCTAAAAAGCGACAAAAATTGACAGCATGTCCAGTGATGCTCACCATGATAGTTGCTTTGCTTTTTCTACCGCTAATGTTAGCATCACCAGTTCGTATAACGAAATTCAAAAATGCACCAGGCATTCATTTTGAGCAGATCTCAACCGTTCAACCCAAAGCAGCCGAGTGGAATTTAATAATCTACTACGACATCAAACCCATTTGGAAGGGCATACTAGCTATGCACACCGGGAGAGAAGCCTTACAACATTTATGTGGATCAATTCATCGAAACTCGTCCTGTCAAGCCTTGATCAAACAATTCGAGCATGTTATTAATGAGCTACAGCTTAATGAGGTCTTGCTAACCAGGAAACGCGCTAAACGAGGCGCTAGTGACCTGGTCGGCAGCATTGCACACTCACTTTTTGGTATTTTGGACACGGAATATGCACAACAAATGGCCAGCACCATTGATAATGTTGAGGCAAATGAAGGTCACCTCCTTAATCTTCTCAAGAACCAGACATCAATTCTTGATGCCACCATCAACATCATCAAAAGGGATCAGGCACAGATCAATGAAACCTTTGGTGACTTGGAAAAACAAATTAATGACATGGCACGCAAGATCCAGGAGCATGATGTTCAAGAATATCAACTAAAGCCTTCACAGTTGGTAACCACTTTGTCTATTCAGCTCACATTAAGAGCCTCCAGCTTGCAAAGGGTGCAAGCCCTGCTAATAGACGTTCTCATTGACACCCACCATGGAAAACTCAGCCCAATGTTGTTACCAGTCGACCAAATTCAAAAGGAGGTCCGCAAAATAAAGGCTCATTTAGCACCACCGCTCCAACTACCAATCCAGGACAACGATCCAACCACGTTTTACAAACTAATGTCGATAAAAGGTGCCGCCACCAAGGATTATTTTATCTTCAACATAAAATTGCCATTGACCAACCAAGAGCGATTTCATGTATTCCGTCTCACGCCAATTCCAATGATAGTCGACAACACCATGGTTGCCATCAAACCAAGGATCTGGTTGTTGGCTATAAACAATCTTAGAGACAAATATCTACCAGTAACATCCGAGATGCTCCAAAATTGCATTGAGAATCCACCAGATTACTTCCTGTGTCCCGGCATACAAACCATTCATACATTCGTGTCCAGCTTCTTGGCATGTGAAGTGAACCTGCTCAACAAAAACAGCAATGCTGTATGTCCCTTAACAAAACTTATTGACGAATACATGTGCGTGAAACTACAAAAGGTCAATCATTGGATATTCGCAGTTAAGGAACCAACCAATCTCAATGCAGTCTGCGGTGCCAATAACTTTCAAGTTACATTAGAATATGCTGGACTCTTAGAACTTCAATCTGAGTGCTCATTAAGGAACAACCAACTGCAGCTGAGCAGCTATAGCGTTTACAACACCACCAGTCAATTATCCTATATATCATTTACAAACTTAAATATCTCTTCAGATTTCCGGTTGTAGGAGTCTTCAGAGTTCACAATGCTACTCCGTATGCTGCCGATGTCAATGATCTTGCAACACTACAGCAATTGTTAGCAAGCCAGCCAAATTCTGCACTACCTAATGAAATTCAGCAGCCGCTTCACCATCCTTTAGCAATTGGCTATACGACCTTCACTTTACTCATCATACTCATTATAATCATCTGCTGGAAGTGGCGAGTTCACTGGCAAGGTCACAGTGATTCCAACAATTCAAAACCGACACCATCTCCAAGAAACCACGTGGATGCAAACTTCACTGTTAACGTCTAATCAACTAGTTGAGGAATCACTCAACGGGGGGCAGGAAATGTATAAGTACATCACCCTTTTTTAATCTGAAATAAAATCATTTATAAATTTCACCACATAATGTATTAAATTCCACACAATGTATTTCATTCTGGCAATGAACAGACATATCGTCAGCAATTTCCTTTGAAGAAACTTGATCTAATCTAAACACATTGTGCTTTGTCCATCTGAAACAATCATACATGTGCACAGTAGTATTCGTCATCATATTTCCAACTAACATAAACATGCTTGGCATTTGATATGCTTTGAACTCAAGTGCAGACATTGTTGCGCGCAGATTCCACTTGAAAAATTGTCAGCACTTTCGTCTACAATATTTTAAATTTTAATACTCTATCGCGCGAGTGGAATTTGCGTGCTATGCACTTTTTATGTATTTAATAATATGGAAGAAAGAAAATATATTCATTAGTCGTTTGGATTCCGAAGTATTTTTATTTTGTGTAGTTATTCTTTTTGAGGTGCACACGTTCAAGTGCGTGGGTACGTGGTAGCAGCTATTTTAATTGCAACGTATAATCAATCAATAAGGTATTGATTGATTCAAATCACTACACACGGTAGTGATCCAGTTGTCTTTGCACTGAGACACTTATTCACGCAAAACCAATTGGTTAAAGTGCCAATTGGTTCTCATCGCGTCAATCAACTGGTATTGTACCAATTGATTAACAGCCACGGTAAATTCGTGACTTTTATCGAATTCAGCGAGGGCCGCTTTATCGCGTATGGTCAATTGGTGTTGCACTAATTGATTTCGTGTCGCGGATCTCTCGAAGGATTCGACAACGGCAGAGCAATGGAAAGTATTGAAAAAAGAAAGGACGTAAAAATTGTAACCGACTGGGAATTTAAGTGCTCGAACCTTATTTCCAAGCCCAATTTTCACTGTGCAGCCGTATTTACGCACAACGCGACAGCTGTCCAATTGAATGGAGTATTCACCTGCGTTATGTGGTAAGTATTCGCCAGCTTATGTGTTGCTATAACAAACCAATATATTTGAGATTCACTGTGCTTGATCTTTCAAGGCTCAAGCTTTATGATTTTCACTATAATTACATGAAACCCAAGTATAACAATAAAATAGTTTTGAATTTTATGGATACGGAACCTTTCATTTACACCATCAAAATGGGAGATTTCTACAAAGATATTTTGCCTGAAATTGATACTCAGTTTGATACCTCAGAATATGTTAATGATGATTTATTTACCATTCTACACAAAAATGCAAAAGTGTTCGGTTTTATGAAAGATGAAAATAATGGGAAAATAATGACAAAATTTATAGGGTTAAGTTTTAAAACGTATTTCTTTAACGAAGAAACTGATGAATAGTCAAGAAAGCAAAAGGTGTTAAACAAATAATAATGGATAGCTTAAGCTTAGATAATTATTATTATATTTATTTAGGAAAAAAATATTTGAAGGAAGTATGTATATATTTAGGTCTTTGTTGCAAAATTTATATGACGAATGTATTAATAAAATTGCTTTGAATTATATAGACGATAAGCGATTCCTGAGAGAGGACGCACTTTAATATAGGTATGGATATAGACTAGAATAAAATTATAAAAGCAAATACAAATACATAGAAAAACAAAATGAAATATGAATAAAAAAAGTTTTCATTTTTTTGGTTTGTCATAGGAGCAGACGACAGACTAGGTAGTTTTCTAGAGCAGTGTAAATAGATCCAGGATTGTTAGCCGGTAATGAGCTCAATCCTGAAAATTGATTGAAACAGAGAATGGAGTTTTTCAATTTAAATCGTATATTGATTGTTGGAGCATCTTTTCTTCAAGGCAGTCTACTGCTCTTGACGACCCTTATTGAGAAGGAAAATACTAACAATTTTGCATTTCGGCTTGCGCCGCATGATTACAGTACAGTGCAAGCGGCATTTTCTTTTCGAGTTATGACTGTTAGTTCAGCCTTAACGACAACGGACACGTCAATTCAAAATGATGACAATGTTTCTATTTCAACATGGTCAGATATTCTATTAATGCAACCAGCGATAACATACCAACAACAACAAAAGCCTCATCTAAAAGATTCGTTAGATTCGATGAAGTAATAGAAAAGGTTCGGAAAGATTTATTAAAAAGATATGGATATAGCTGGAATACTCGAGAGCAAAAATATTTATTACAAATATTTTGAATTAGAGTTCAACGCTGATAAAATGTTGACAATTTGATGTACATATTCCAGCAACAACTCCAAGTGTTCCCTTAAAATTACATGTTATGAATATCAGGAGCTCGAACCCGAAATAATTCTTAGTAATGGTGAAGTTGAATATGTAAAACAGGCGGATCCAAACTATAAGACCGATGTAGAGTTTGTGGATTTAAAGAAAATGAAACCAATCTACACTCTGAGTATTGTTTGAATCGCGAGCTACTGCACAATCACCAGGGAAATATCAACAACAACAAAAATATAACGGATAACGAGCTCTAGTGAAGATTACAAACAGTTTTTTATATTGACAAAACGCAAATTCATAATGATCACTTGAATGAATTTATAAGCAGCTATTTTTGAAACACTATTCTAGTACACCGCAGAAAGTCAGCCAAATTTGGAAAATATATTGTGAGCTGCCAAAATGTGGACCAAGCACATGTGAATGTTATAGTGTTCATAGCAAAATATGTGAACTTAAGAAACTTGTGTAACTACACATAAGATTAATAAATAAATTATGTTTAATTCTTCAAATCAAAATATAGTATCATAATCATTGTAACACCATATCCCTGACATTTATACCACCATATCCATGACGTTTATCCACTGATGGATGTATAACTTTCAATAGTTCCAGTTCATAAAAGCCACCTTCAATCTTACTTCCTTCGTAATCTTCAAATAGATAGCAGACGGGGCAATTTTTATGGTTTTGTAAAATAATTTTACAAAACCCTACAAGTTTCGCGACCAGTCTGTCCGTCTGTCCGTCCGTCCGTCCGTCCGTGTGTCACAGCAGTTTTTCTCGGAAACTACTGAAGCTAGAAACAACAAATTTTGTGTATAGGTGTAAAGTGGTGTTCTCTTCAAAGTTCAACTACAAAAAAATTTTTTAAGGTATTAAAGAGGGGTCTCCCCATATAGGAGAGTGACCCCCCGAAAAAAAAATTTCATTGAAGGTAGCCGATATGGGTATCAAATGAAAGATCTTGATGAGAGCTTTACAAAACAGGTCTTTGTTTGGCAAAATTTGCTTCGAGGGGCGCACAGGGAGGGGAAATACACGAAAAATTTGTGTCCCCCCCCCCCTCGCGATTGGACACCTGTGATCCGATAAATCTGAAAAAAATCAAGATTGTAGGCCTTGGTGAGTACAACAACAACAAATACGTTAGAAGTCGCAATTCACTCAATTTTGTTAGTAATAGTATGATTTATCGATCTTATGTTTTCTTGAATAAAATCTTAACGGTAACCTTAAATTCAATGAAATTCAGTTACATAATAATAAAATAAGAAATATTTAAAAAATAAACCAACATCTCAGTGATAAAATTTCTGAATTTTAATGCTATTTCGGTTTGTTTTCTTTTAGATTTTCCTTCTGCTAGCTACTTTATAAAAATTATGTCCTCACCGATAATATTTGCGTTTGCGCTAAAATTCTTCAAAGTTAAACGAACGTTCAACTAAATCTAAACTGAAAACTTAAGTTAGGAACAACCGTTTTTATCCCCAGGTTAATGTTTACAATGATGCCTTCTTTTCATTTTTCTACTTTTCGTCAATTCTATGACGAATCGATTTGCACAGGATACAGAAAATAGTTTAGTTACAAATTTAATATATATATATATATATCTATATATATCTATATATATATATATATATATATATATATATATATATATATATATATATATATATATATATATAATATATATATATATATATATATATATATATATATGTATGTATATATATATATATATATATATATATATATATATATATATATATATATATATATATATATATATATATACATATATATAAAATGATAATTAAATTGATGCTTCTATAATTTACTCCATGAGTAACAGATCATTGTTATTCATTAGTTTCTTCTTCGTTGCATTTTTAAGGGTTTTGTAAAATAATTTTACAAAACCCTACTAGTTCCGCGACCAGTCTGTCCGTCTGTCCGTCTGTCCGTCCGTCCGTCCGTCATAAAGATTGAATTATATTTAGCGAAGTTATAGCGGTTTGAATTTTCTTGTATGACTATGGAACAATATGCGCTGCATTTATTACCATGGCAACATATGGCTATGGAACAACATGCGCTTTTTACCGACTCAGACACTACAGTTTTGCTAGGATTTGCATGAAAATTTCAGGAATGATAGGTGTCATGAATATCTTTGAGAATCGGTTCAGCTAGTGGTATCAGTTATCGTTAAACAAAATAGTGGCTATTTTAAATGCGAAGATTGAATAATTTTGAGTTATTTTCTCCCAACTTCAACGCTTAAGGTGCATGCTTTGAACACTTGATTCAATTTAATGGATGACTGAAGATGAGTACCTACAATTAATGCTCATAAGTGAAACAAGTCAAGGAGGTGGGAGAGAGCTCCTAGCAAAAGGGTTTGTAACCATTCTAGGATTCGAAAAAATTGGCCATTAATCGATGATAACAGTACAGGAGAGTGGACCCTGAAAAAAAATCATCAAACGTAGCCGATATGAGTATGAAATGAAAATTTTCATAGGAGCTTTTCAAAACAGTTGTTAAACTGTCAGTTTTTGCTTCAGTGGGGGCACAGAGGGGAAATACATGAAAAATGTGTTTCCTCCCTCGCGGATGGACATCTGAGATAATTATCAAGGGAGATATTTATGAGTATAACAATACCAAAAACATCAGAAGTCGAAATCCGTTCAACTTTCTTAATAATAGTATGTTCTTCGTATTTCATATTCTCTCCAATAAAATCGTCTTTGACATGTTTCTTGATTTGATTCGATCTGGTGACTGCATTTTGTAAATTGAATACAAAACCCTTCTGACATGAGCGTAGGTCTGTTTACCCAACTTGTTATCTTTCGGTGTTTTTTATTAGTATATACATTAATTATTTTTATGATTGAATCATTCAATAATTGATGCCTTAAGAGGACTATACGTAGAATAATGGTTAATTTGATATTCCTCCGTAACAGTTTTAAAATGTTTATTGTAAAATTTTCTTCCGTTGTCTGTTTGTAAATATTTAGGAATATGCATTCGCTGGAAGATATGTTAAATGGCATCATTTACTCCCTTTCCAGTCTTTGTTTTGATAGAAGCCGTCCATGCAAGCTTGGAATCAATAACCTGTATTGTCGCTCACAAACGTTCCCATCTCGACTAAATTGGCCTGCTACAAGTCATTCAAACCATTAGTTTTAATCCGTCGTTGCTTTAAGGATTTTCGAGCCTTTGTATGTATGTAATTCGTTCACTGCTTCTCGTTTGCTCATTTCAGAATGAAATGAATTTCATTGTATTTTTGACAATGTATTTAAAAGTTTAAAACGTATTTTATTTAGAAATGATTTTATTTAAGTACATATTGTCCATTATCATCTATAACCATTTGTCATTTTTTTGGGTTGAGCCATTATTTCATCTGTGTAGAACTTCTGTGGTTTATCGGCAAAAAACTTGGCTAAGTGATTTTCGCAGTCCCTTTTTGAAGTGAATTTCTTTAAATTAAAGAAGTTTAGCAAAAACCGAAACAATGGTAGACTAATGGCGCAACGTTTGCACTATACGTTGGATGCATCAAAACTTTGCAACAAAGCTCTGTCAATTTTTGCCGGGTCATCAAAAATGTGCGTGGTCTGGTATTGTTATGATGGAAGACATTGCCCTTTCTATTGATCAATTTTGGCCGGTTTCTTTTAATTGATTGTTGCAATCTTATTAATCACTGATAGTAGAGAGCCAAATTGACTGTCTAGCCAGGTGCTAGCACCTCATGATAAACGATTCCCTTCCAATTCCACCATTCACAGAGCATTCCCTTCAAATTCCACTATACATACAGCATAACCTTATTTGGTGTCAATCCAGGCTTTGTAGTCGTTTGTGATGATTCGCCTATTTTTGACCATGACCTTTTTCGAACAACATTCTCGTATCTTTCCCATTTTTCATTGCCCGTAATGATTTGCTTCAAAAATGGCTCGATTTCGTTGCGTTTTATTAGCAGTTTGCAAATGGAAATTCGGTCAATGAAATTTTTTTGTGTTAATTCATGCGGCATCCAAATATCGAGCTTCTTTGTGTATTCATCGTTACGCAAATGGTTCAAAACTGTTTGGTGATGGATATTCAGATCCTTAGCAATGTCCATGGCTGCTTATGTGTCGGTCTTCTTCAATTTTTTGTAAGATTTCATCGACTTTTTCAGTGATTGGTTAACCTGAGCGAGGTGCATCTTTGACAACAAAATTTCCAGAACGAAAGCGAGCGAACCATCTCTTGGCTGTGGCTTTTAATAAAGTATCTTGACCGTAGACACCACAAATTTTTTCAAGAGCCTGCCATGCTTTCTCACCTTGATCGTAGTGATAATGTAAAATATAACGAATTTTTTCTGAAATTTCACTCATTTTTAAATGAATACAACTTTTGACACGCATCACGAAATTCAAAACAGTCCATATGAAAATTGTAGACTAGAATATTACTTTTTAAACGCACATCTAGTCACAAAAAAGGCTCAATACTTTTTACAATATCCAATATATTGTAAGATTTCACTTTAAATTGATATCATTATCATTATCAGCGTTATTTTCATCGATTTGAACTAAATTTGTTTATTAACGTAGTACTTTGTATAGGAAGATTCATTATAAGGTTTGGTTTTCAATCTCAAATAAAAGGCATAAATTTCAATTTTATTGTAACAATTTCATTGTGAGCCGAAAGAACAATCCATGACATTTGCTTTGTAACGATTATCTTGTTTAAATATTGACCGCGACAATGCCATACATGGTTCTTCCTAAGTACCCAAAGTTAGACGATGCTTTCCAGGATAGTGACCGGTATCTCGTGAATGACACAAGTAATGTTAACTTCTAAAGCATTAATTGAAGCTGGTTTTTCCCTAAAGACCAGAAACTTCGTGTAACCCCACAGAAAAAAATCTAAAAGTGCGATATCACACTATTTAGGCGGCCAATTTACTGATATTGGATGGTAGTGGCTATAGTGGTTTCGGTAAGTTGACGGTGCTCACCATGAGTTGCTCTAAGAGCACTAAAAATACACTTCGTATATATGAAATTTGTAATACACCTGAAGAATTTGGATACCTTCTTGTGGTGTATGTTTTTCATGATAATTTTTCAAACAATATTGTATGGAAATTATATTACAAATTGACAGGAGTCATGCGTGATCTGTCGAAAAAAAGCGTATTGAAATCAAACCTCATAACAAATCACCCTTTGGAAGGAACATCATCCTCTATGGGCGATCCAAGACTCTTCAGTTGTTTAAAATTTTGGGTATAATCACCGCTTTCCTCTTTATTGAATCCCAAACCATGCGGACCTTGCTGGCCATCCTGACCAGGTTTTCCTGCCGGGCCTGGAAATCTTTGAGGAACTGGTTGCGCCTGCTGGCCTTTAGAACCTCAAGAACCTGGTCGTCTTTGAAGTCCTTGTGAACCACTTTACCTCCACTTTCATTTGAAAAATCGGCTAAACTTATCAGTGTCGATTTATAAATAATTATTCGATGATGATAACTACCCTGTTTAATCTTTTATTAGTGATTCTCTTAATTCTTCAATGATTGAAATAATTTCGTTGTTGTAGTTATTGTGTTCCGCTTGCTATGATGCAATAAGTAACCATAATCGACTTACTATTTCATTCGTATTTTAATATTATGTTGTTTTTAATATTATGTGTTCATCTTAACTCTCTTCTTTCCTGGCTATTTAATAATTTAGAAATTTTTTTTTGTATGTTTGAAACTTCGATTTTCATTGATATGGCTGCTACTATTATAAGAACGTCTGTGAAGATTACTGCGCAGCAGAATACTTTCATAATCTCTATATCTTCATTGGTATGTATTCATTCATCTGGATACTTCATAAATAGCAGTTCATATGAACCTCGCGTTCCAATGTGAGGTTGTTAATTTACATATATATGATAACCATCGATTCTGAAATTTGAATTCCCTATTTTACACTTATGTCGATCGTTGTCATCTCTTTACACCCCATAAACACTGTCAATTATAGACGGTTGATTTACATTAATTTCTAGATGTTGCCTAGAAATATCTGAAAAGTGATTTTGCCTCATATATTCTTCAAGATGCTCTTATATTTTTGGCTTGGCAACATATTTACAAAAAGCTCCCGTAGAGGAATCGGGTGAAGTTTTGGTGATGTTAATTCTTTGCTTACACTTTGGTGTGCGGGCCTCAAAATTGTCTTCTTCTTCTTCATAGTAACTATTTTTCTTTAATTCCTCTTCTTCACATTTAACTTGAACTGATGATGGCTATTCTTTAACTTCATTTTTTATACCTTGGTCTTGCAATAATCTAGCTCTTTTAACAAACTATTTGAGAGGACTGGTGAATGATTTAAATGCTTCCTTGAACTGAACCGTTAATTTCGAGCTGTTGCTACTTTTTCCAAATCGAATTGGTTGTCTTTACAATACCACTGAGTAGCAGCTTTTCGTGCATTCTTCTTTTATTGCTCAATGGAAATTGAAGTTTCAAATATACAACAATAATTTTTAAGTTACTTAATATCAAGGAAGATAGTTTAATGCAAATATCTAGCAAACAGAAAGACTATATACGAGTACATTGGGATAACCTGAATGAATTAGCGAGTCGATTACGGTTACTTTTAGTATCACAGCAAACCAGTGATAATAGATTATATTAATCATTGAAGAATTGAGAGAATCACAAATAATAGACTAAACAGGATAGCTATCATGACGTAATAATTATTTATAAATGGGTGTTGATAAATTTGGTCGATTTTCAAATGATAACGGAAGTAAACGTGGTTTGCAAGAGCTTCAGGTGCCACCAGGTCCTATAGGCCAGCAGGGGCCACCTGGCCCTCAAGAATTTCCAGGCCCGGTAGAAGAAGTTGATAAGGATGACCTACAAGATCCGCCTGGTATGGGATTCAATAAAGTGAAAAGCGGTGATTATACCCCAAATTTTAAGCAACTGAAGAATCTTAGCCCACCCATAGAGGACGAAGTTGCTTCTACAAAGCAGTACTTTGATATTAACATAGAAAATCTTAAGAAATATATAGACAAACAAATTCAGTTTAAAACAACGAAAATGACGCTGATAATGATAGCAATTTAAAGTGATTGCTTATGATCTGCATTATTATAAACACAACGAAATTCATTTCATTGTAAAATAAGCAAATGAGAAGAAGTGAATGAATTATAAACACCTGCTCAAAAAAGCTGTAAGTGGCGATGGATTGTAACCAACACCAACCTAAGTGTAACAAGCTTTCCAGTAAAAATTTGCGTTTGTAGTAGTCAGCCTACTTGTGGCCAGCTGGGGAAGCTGTCAGCCTACTTCGGTTGAGTGCAAATGCTTGCATGGCATAATATATGCGATGTTTCATATGAAAAAGGTACAAATCACATTCCTTGGATGCTGAAAATTTACCTTGCACTGTCCATTGTACACCTACACCATTTAGAACAACCAAATGATATACACGTTCAACTCCTTTCACTGACAGCTAGCTTGAAGAAGTAAACTAATTCTTATTCTTTTAACTTTGAACATCAATAAAACATGAACGGATGTATGGACTGAAACGAAATTCACTTCAGAAGAAGAGTCACGGTATTCTCCGCGGACCATCTGGATTTCACAATTGAAATCTGAGACCGTACAAAATCTTGAATTTTCTTCAGCACTTCCATATTTCTTCATATGTATGCCTTCATATAAACTAGCAAGCAAAGTTAGCCTGCATGTGGTCATGTATGTGGTAGTCGGGCACACTGGTTCATCGCTTGTTAAACTGTAGCAAATCTTTGATTGTAACCAAAAGTTTAGATGACTTGTGGCAGGCCGATTTAGTCGAGATGGGGGCAAATGTGGGCGATAATACAGCCCAGCAAACCATCGCTCACCTGTTTGCGCACACTCACACGATATTTTTATATGGCTTAGTAAATTTTCTACCCCACGCCATAAAGCTTTCAAACATATTCGCATTTATTCGCCCTACTCTAAAAGCACGAAAAATTTTATATACCTTATATATTTACAATTCTCTACATGTTATCCTACGCATGGCAGAACTTTTTCTATTCTATTCGATAAACGATGCTGCAAAAAGTAGCATGTGCAAAATTTGCTCAAATGTTCAAAGTTGTAGGAAATGACTTCTGCAACTTTGAAAATTTGCTAGTATTTACAATTTAGGCATCTAAGGTAGGTATTATGCATTTAACCTGTCACCAATCGATTGATCTGACCGATGGTAAGAAATTCAAGGCAAATAAACATAAATCTATACAATGCACATGTCCTGCCATCCAGAAAAAAGGGGGCGGGTCAAGACACGCGAAAAATTGCCCATACGGGAAACTTACACGCATTTACACTACCAAGAAGTAAACAGATGCATTTTTTCCAAAGTTGGAGTAAG
This sequence comes from Odontomyia ornata, assembly GCA_963969285.1. Classification (NCBI taxonomy): domain Eukaryota; kingdom Metazoa; phylum Arthropoda; class Insecta; order Diptera; family Stratiomyidae; genus Odontomyia; species Odontomyia ornata. The sequence continues at coordinate 43,834,353 of OZ017743.1, forward strand.
TAGTGCATTCACCACTTCATAGTTTGCTGGGAGGTTTTCGTTTCCTTGTTATGATCATGAGATACGTTTTCTAAGTTTGCATAGGTGACTTCTGTCAAAACAAAGTCTAGCAAAGAAGTAACTGACGCGAGTGAACATATGTATCTTCCAACAAGGGCATATTCTTAAAAACTTACAAACAGACGACGGAAGAGAGTTCCGCAATAAACATTTTAAAACTACCTGTATTACGGAGATATATCAAATTAACCATTATTCTACGTATAGTCCTCTTAAGGCATCAATTGTTGAATAATTCAATCGTACACTAAAAATATGATGTGTAAAGTGTTTAGTATTACCGAAAATTATATGTGGATCAATCCGATTGATGAAATAATTAATGCATATGACAATAAAAACACCGAACAATAAAAATTGCCCCGTCTGCTGTGAATAGTTGCAATAAAAAGTTGCCCCTCTCCACCGTTTTCAACAATATCAAAGTGATGGGTCCATTTAAATATAATGTGGGTGATTGTGTGTGAATCAGTAAAGACAAGCATATGTTGAAAAGGGCTGTACACCAGATTGGACCACCGAAATTTTCAGGATCCGTCAAGTTCGTATAACCAGTCGCGTAACATATCTATTGGAAGATTACGAATTAAGTAAGATTGAAGGTGGTTTTTATGAACTGGAACTATTGTAAGCTCAACATCCATCAGTTTACCTCGTCAAAATTATTAAAAAGGAACGGTAATCAGGTATTTGTGAAGTGGCTGGGACTCGCAGCAAAACATAAATTCTGGATAAATGTCAGGGATATGGTGTTACAATGATGATTATGATACGTTCATTTCTCGTTAATGTTGAGGCTCACTGTAACATTCACACGTGCTTGGTCCACATTTTGGCAGCTCACCGAATATTTACAAAATTTGGCTGACTTTCTGCGGTGTACTAGAATAGTGTTTCAAAAATATCTGCTTATAAATTCATTCAAGTGATCATTATGTATTTGCGTTCTGTCAATATATAAAACTGTTTGTAATCTTCACTAGTTGTTTTTGTTGTTGTTGATATTTTCCAGATCGTTGTGCAGTAGCTCGCGATTCAAACAATGCTCAGAGTGTAGGTTGGTTTCATTTTCTTTAAACTCTACATCGGTCTTATAGTTTGGATCTGCCTGTTTTATATATTCACCTTCACCATTACTAAGAGTTCTTTCGGTTTCGAACTCATCATATTCATGATTTGTGGGCAAGAGGTACTAGTCTCACCCCCAACTAGAGACAGCAGGTGGGAGTACGGGACCCTAGAAAAAATAATGATCCTAGAATAGGTGCAATATCAACAGAACTGCTCTAGAGGGGGATCCCATCTAAATAACTTTCTGCGCCGGATAATATGCAGAATATGGTCAGAGGAGAAGTTACCAGAGGACAGGCAGAAAAGTGAAATATGTCCTGTTTACAAAAATTTAGATGAATTAAGGTGTGAAAATTATAGAGGCATTGCTCTACTGCGCACGTCTTATAAAGTGCGCTCCAAAGTCATAGAAGGACAATTAAAGCCGAAGTTCGCACCATTGGGTTGGTGGTGTAGGTTCGGTTGAGACGGACTCCCGATTAGCGCTGGTCTGGCTCTGCGCATTTGTCCCCATAAGGACTTGTGCCAACCCTCACATGGCCTCCCTGCTCTGCAAAGATAACCATGGGACCAAAAAGGTGACTTCACACACGAACGGAGATTGCGGCTCCGAGGGGGGACCCAACAAAATCAAAAGACCACAAATACCCAGAAAAAGAAACGAAAAATAATAACGACGACGCAACCAACGGTTGCAGCCACGATGTCAGCAGTACATCGCGAGCGGTACTAACAACGACTAAAACGAAGACTAACACAACGACAGTGAAGACGGACGAAAAACGGAGAATACAGACTGAGATCCCTGCGGCGTTCGGGCGCAGCAAAAAAATGATGCGAACGCCCAAGCGTCCTATTAAGGAGAAACGGGAAACTGTGCCGAACACTTCAGGTGTTCGAGCGGTGGGAGATAACATAAAGAGCACCGAAAATTCGATTGTCACTGCTGCGAACGTTACCGATGCGACCGATGCAAGGGTCGCAAATCAAGACATTGCAACGAAAAATCCAGAAGCCAACGAGGAGATCACGGCACTAAAAGCAAAGAGTGACCAGACAACACGTGAATGCACCGCCAACGTTGAAAATGTGGCGGAAGTATTGCACTCGGAAACGAAAACCGATAACCTCTCCCAAGGATGGTCGCAAGGTACAATTGCGGCCCAGCGATACGAAGAAGAAAGACTACTCCAAAATGCGAGAGATGTTCTGAAAAGAATACAAGCTGCATGCGACTCCCCAAAAATCAGCAAAGCAGCAAAGGTGGGGCTCCTTGAACTAAAGGAGCTCCTAGATCGCATAGGGCGCTATCCGAGGAGCTGGTTAAGAGCCGAACAAGAACAAGAGGCTAAAGAGGCGCTTGGGGTGAAATCTAATGGCCACATGCAGATAGCTCCACCATTAAACGTCAACAAAAGAATGGCGTCTAGCCCAAAGAGGCACTTGAAAGGCGTGGAGCACTAGATCAGGGGTTCTTGACAGTGCTTACAAAAGGAGCGAAGAAAGCTGCGCAAATATAGCCCCACTCGAGCCGATGGCAACGATCGAAATACGAGACATGGACTGCGTGATGGATCTGGCCGAGGTAGAAGAGGCCATCAAAAAGGAGTTCCCTAGCGTGGGAAGGATCAAAGCGAGACTGACACCAGAAAACAACAGGGGACAACGCATGGCCATAGTTGACTTGACCGAACAGGACGCCGAACAATTCCTGAACAAGGGCAAAGTACGAATTGGGTGGGTTGTCTGTAGGATACGGGGAAGAGAAACGCCTCTTCAATGTTTCAAATGCCTTGGTTATGGTTACACCACACAAGTATGCAAAGGACCCGATAGGAGTTCCCTATGTTACAAATGCGGTGAAATGGGACATAAAAGAAAAGAGTATACGAAGGAGGCACACTGTATTCTTTGCAAGGATGCTGATCCAAAATTTGATTTTGGACACGTCTTGGGATCAGGAAAATGCCGGGTGTTCCAGGAAGCTCTAGCCAAGGCCAAATCAGAGCTTCGATGACCCGCATCCTGCAGCTAAACCTACACCGCCCAGCGATACGAAGAGGAAAGACTACTTCGAAAAGCGGGAGATGTTCTGAAAAGAATACAAGCTGCATGCGACTCCCCAAAAATTGGCAAAGTAGCAAAGGAAGGGCTCCTTGAACTAGAGGAGCTCCTAGATCGCATAGGGCACTATCGGCGGAGCTGGTCAAGGGCCGAAGATGAACAGAAAGCTAAAGAGGCGCTTGGGGCGAAATCTAAAGGCGACATGCAGATAGCTCCATCATTAAAAGTCAATAAAAGAATGGCGTCTAGCCCAATCGAAGGAGATCGGGATAAAAGAAGGAAGGTAGAGGCACTTGACGGGCGTGGAGCACCAGATCGGGGGTTCCAGACAAAGCTTACAAAAGGAGCGAAGAAAGACGCAAAGAAACTCCTTCAAAAAAGCCAGGAAATAAAATTCGCACGGACGCCCAATTAGAAAAAGGACTTGATGCAAAACAGGAGAGACAGAAGCCCCGACGAAGACCTCGGCAGCAGGCACTGCTTGTAAAGCCCCAAGATGGCCGATCCTACGCGGAGGTGCTGCGGGACATCAGGGGAAACGTAAGGCCCGAAGACCCCAATACTACCATTACAGTAGTACGACCAACGCGGTCGGGCCACATACTGGTCGAATTCGGAGCAGAGCCCAGCAATAAAGAAGCATTCTGTGACGCATTAAGAAAGGTCCTCGGCAAAAGCGCAAATATAGCCCCGCTCGAGCCGATGGCAACGATCGAAATACGGGACATTGACTGCGTGACGGATCTGGTCGAGGTAGAAGAGGCCATCAAAAAGGAGTTCCCTAGCGTGGGAAGGATCAAAGCGATACTGACACCAGAAAACAACAGGGGACAACGCATGGCCATAGTTGACTTGACCGAACAGGACGCCGAACAATTCCTGAACAAGGGCAAAGTACGAATTGGGTGGTTTGTCTGTAGGATACGGCGAAGAGCAACGCCTCTTCAATGTTTCAAATGCCTTGGTTCTGGTCACACCACACAAGTATGCAAAGGACCCGATAGGAGTTCCCTACGTTACAAATGCGGTGAAATGGGACATAAAAGAAAAGAGTATACGGAAGAGGCACACTGTATCCTTTGCAAGGATGCTGATCCAAAACCTGATTTTGGACACGTCTTGGGATCAGGAAAATGCCGGGTGTTCCAGGAAGCCCTAGCCAAGGCCAAATCAGAGCTTCGATGACCCGCATCCTGCAGCTAAACCTCCACCGCAGTTCAACCGTCCAAAATCTGCTTGAGCAGTTTGCGAGGGACAGGAAAGCCGACTTCTTGCTGCTGAGTGAGCAACACCATAATAAAAGTCCTGCATTATGGTATTCTGATGAAACTGGTACTGCCGCTATCTGGGTTTGGAACAGTGATTTTCAAGCGGAGAGTTGTGGACGGGGGGATGGTTTCGTGTGGGTTCGGTGCTCAGGGATCACCTTCTTTAGTGTCTACCTTACGCCTAACGAGCCGATATCATCTTTCCAAGCCAAGCTTAATGCTCTGGAGGGCGCTGTCTCGAACGCAGAGGGTAAAGTGCTCATTGGGGGCGACTTCAATGCTAAAGCAATCGAATGGGGCATGCCTCGGACGGATCCGCGGGGAAAACGAATCCTGGAAATGGCGGCCAGGGTGGCCCTCGTCGTACTAAACTCCGGAAATACGCCGACTTTCCGCCGTTTTGGCTGTGAGGGAACCATACCGGACGTGACATTCGCCTCGGAGTCCTTAGTACGGAGGATACACAACTGGAAAGTATTAGAGGGCTACTCAGCCAGTGATCACCAGTGCATTCTGCTTGAGATAAGTAATGCTATCTCCCAACGTCCGTGCTCTCGGCCTTCTACAACTGGATGGAACATTGGAAGAATGGACGTCGAGAGGTTCGTCAAGGTTCTCACAGCAGGTGAGCCGCTGCAGGGAGCTCCGGAGGGGACGGAAGAACTGGCAGCTCAAGACTGGTGAACTCTACCATGAGCATCATTACGACTGCTTGCTGCGCGTCTATGCCCCGTCGAAAACCCCGGCACGGCAAGCCCCCAGTGTACTGGTGGTCTACTGAAATCGCTGAAAAGCGGAGGGAGTGTCACAAGCTTCGGCGTGAGGCTCAACGGGCGCGGAACCGTGACGAGGCATACAAGCAGGTGGCAGCATATAAGTCAGCCAGGAAATGCCTTCACAAACTGATCAACAGTAGCAAGGCTCGCTGCTGGCAAGACCTAGTGGACAATGTGAACAAGAATCCGTGGGGCCTTGGCTACAAGCTGGTCATGGGGAAACTTGGTGCCCTACGGAAGCCTTGTATACATGACGCGGAAAAGATGGACGCGATAGTGCGGGGACTCTTCCCCGCCCATCCCGTCCGTGTTGACGCTGTCCATGGTGGAACAGCAGTCGAGTGCCCACTCTTCACACAGCTGGAACTGGAGGAGGCGGTCCTCTCCTTGAAAGCGAGGAAGGCTCCAGGTCCACATGGTGTCCCAGCTGAGGGGTTGCGGCTCGTCTATCACAATTGTCCTGACTTGCTGCTCACCACATTCAACGCTTGCCTACGGGACGGGGTTTTCCCGGTACGATGGAAGGTGGCGAGGCTCGTACTGATCAGCAAGGGGAAGGGAAATCCCGAATCGCCGTCTGCATACCGCCCGTTATGCATGCTAGACACGGCTGGGAAAATGCTAGAGAAACTCATCAAGGGAAGACTCACTGACGCGATTCGTGCTGCTGGCGACGTATCTCCTCGGCAGTACGGCTTTAGAGCAGGACGTTCTACCATTAATGGGATTGCAGAGGTGGTGAACGCGGTCCAAAAGGCAGAGGCATATAGTCGCACCAAGCGACGGATCGTCCTGTTGGTGACACTCGACGTCAGGAATGCCTTCAACTCCGCTAGATGGGTGGATATTATGGACACGCTGGAAAACTCTTTTCAAGTTCCAGAATATCTAATGCGGCTTTTGAGGAACTACCTAAAGAACCGAAGCCTGCTCTACGACACGACGCAGGGCCAACGAAGGATGGAAATTACATCGGATGTTGCCCAGGGATCTATCCTTGGTCCGGACCTGTGGAACGTGTCTTACGACGGGCTACTGAGACTTGAGATGCCAGATGAGTCGCGCTTGGTCGGCTATGCGGATGATGTTGCGGCTCTGGTCACTGGACCCACCGTTGAACAAGCGCAACTTAGGCTAGGTATGCTAATGCGCCGAGTGAGGGGCTGGATGACTGCTCGCGGGCTCAGTTTAGCACTGGAGAAAACCGAAGTGGTCATCTTGACAAAAAAGAGAATCCCTAGAGTAAGGATGATCAGTATTGGAGGCATACAAATCGAATCGAAGCCAGCGGTGAAGTACCTGGGGCTACTGATCGACTCGAAGATGAGTTTCTCTGAGCAAATCAGGGCAACGGCTGAGAAGGCTGCTTGGGGAATATTGGCTCTGAGTCGACTTATGGCCAACGTAGGGGGACCCAGCCCATCAAGAAGACGCCTCTTGATGAGTGCTGTAGGGTCAGTGCTACTGTATGGAGCAAAGGTATGGGGCGACGCTCTCAGCAAGAAGGTATACCGAAAACGTTTGGCACAGGTACAGAGAAGAGGAGCACTGAGAATTGCATCTTCGTATCCAACAGTCTCCGACTCGGCGGTGAGAGTGATTGCAGGCGTAGTACCTGTCACCTTCCTTGCTAGAGAGCGCTGCGCTATTTACCTGCGCCGAAACGAGGATGCGAGGGAGATGGTTGTCCGCAAGGAGAGACAACGCTCGCTCAACGATTGGCAGCAGTCTTGGGGGAATTGCACGAAGGGAAGGTGGACTGCGCGCCTCATCCCGGATGTGAGACCGTGGCTAAATCGAAGGCACGGTGTGACTGACTTCTATCTGACCCAGCTTTTGAGCGGGCACGGGTGTTTTCAGTCTTACCTGCACAAGATCGGTAAGTCACGGTCTCCCGATTGTCGGTTTTGCCCAGGAGAGGAGGACAATGCCTGTCACACATTTTTTGCTTGTACCGAATGGGCCAGGCTGCGAAGGGAACTCTACAGGGAGACGGGAGAGCTCACCCCGGATAATATAGTTGCGGTGATGCTCGAATCAGTGGACAAATGGAACCAGGTGGCACATTATGCTCGGGCAGTCCTAAAATATAAAAGGTGTAGTGAAGTTATAATGTTCAAATGTCCGTAAAGGACTGCAGCGATGTTTTTCTGCCTCGGCAGAAGAAGATGGAGATATCTGCCGAAAATGCCCTCGTCTGGGGACGCGTGAATGCGCTGGCAGACTAGCATTGCGGTGTCGTGGGGCGGGTTCATTTCCCCAGCACGAGGACCCACTACAAAAAATTTCGCACTCACGAATTTTTGTGGTCAAGCTAAAACGAAGCGACCGAAGTCACAAAAAGTGTAGGTAACTACACCGAGAGAAAAAGGACTTGTTCCGAGAACAAGTGGAACATGTAAAAAGGGGCGGACTTAGGGCAACTTCGTCGTTACCCGACGAAGCTCATGACCCACAAATGAGAGAAGGGCAACCGGGTGGTGATGGAGCCCCTTCGCACCCACCCAACCGGAATTAAATCCATATTCTTGTTGCAGTGGCCAGGTATTCCTCTTCTGAGTGGAAAACTCATACAACTTGACTTGTATAAACTTTCCCATCAGAAGGGGAGTACCCCGGTGACCAATTTATGCCATAGAATAATACAACTCGATTGCATAACGCTATGCCATAAAGAGGCACTCTGCTTGGGCCACTCAACCCGCGATGTACCCTGAAACGAAAAAAAGGATTAACTAAGTACCCGGTGGCTGGCTCATGTTTTTCGTGGGCAGCCTGCCACCGTACCGGGTCCTATACCCGGGCACAGGGTATTGGAAAGGAAAGACCGATTTTCAGCAGAATTAGCACTTCATTTTTCTTTTACTTTATAATTACTTTGACATTTCTATATTTAAATTTTTAATTAGTAAAATTTCAAATAATCAATCTATCCCTCCAAGACAAAAGTTATATTTAAAAAGGTTATAACAACATTTTCATATGTAAAATTTTAATTCGAAAAATTTCAAATAATTTAACTGTCCCTCCCATGCGAAACTTATATTTAAAAAGGTTATAACAATATTTTCATTTGTAAAATTTTAATTAGCAAAATTTCAAATAATTCATCTGTCCCTACCATGCAAAATTTATATTCAAAAAGGTTATAACAATATTTTCATATGTAAAATTTTAATTAGAAAAATTTCAAATAATTGATCTGTCCCTACCATGCAAAATTTGTATATAAAAGGATTATAATAAAATTGTATTAAGTAAATATATATATATATATATATATATATATATATATATATATATATATATATATATATATATATATATATATATATAAATAATAAAATGTAAGGGTACTCACCCAAACATCCTCGTCGGGCGCCCGCTGACGATGTGGGTGGTCCTGGAATGTAGATATCTTTTCGTTATAGCTACTTCTAACGTTAAAATGCAACGACGAATACAGAGATTCTAACAAAAATTCCAACCAATAGTATCGGAGATTAATGACAAACAGCTGTTCTTTGATAATTGCTGCCCTTGCTAACTTCCATCAATAGGAATAGTTGACGAAGTAGTGACTTTCCTACTCCTTTGAAGACACCGATATTGTGGACATACATTGGAGCTTCTGTGTATAGCGGCAAATCGATAGAAACAATGCAATTGGCTCCTAGTTTTACCAAATGATTTAGGGGCACCGCGTATTAGACTATTTGAATGTCACTACGTCTGCCCCTTTGTATCGTCCCTCCTTCAATTGTTGAAATTTACGCACGGTTAATAAGTGCTTGCTTTCGGCAATAACAATAATTAGAGCAACGCGACGTTCCCGATCACTTCATACTTGCGACAGCCCTAAGAAGAGAGTTCGGAATGCGAGACTTCACAGTTCTGCCCACTAGAATCCAGCCCAAACTACAATTTACAATTTACCACGAAACGACACGGAACAAATCTATAAATGAAACAAACTGCCTTCTATCTAACCTTTTCGAGGGGTTTTAGTCAAATACATTGTCTTTCGCTCAGCTGGATGTTATTTTGCTTTTACACGAGTCCCGATTAGACATTCAACTGTTTCTTTGGGTCCCACTCCACATCCGATTCCGAACTTAGCTAAAAGGCTAAACCAAAATTTGCGTTCATCATATATTACAATTCCGCTAAATTTCGTCAACCTGCGATGAAAAGACAACAAAACTCCGCCATCTTTGACGTTTCGAAACGCATTCACTAGTTGCTTCAGGGAATTTATCTTTGGGATGGATGAAGATAATGACGAATAAATTCTCTTTACAGTACGAGTATGTCCAAAAGTTTTGTTCGATCATACGCGCCTTCGTCTCGCTTAAAAAAAGCCGTGCACCTTGAGTTGATCTGGCTTCGCAAGTCCAGATTTCGTTGGCCACTGGCAAATGTTCTCTCGCTGATCACCTTGAAGCTGTAATACTTCACCGTATTCGGGACGCTCTACTACTGTGCCTTTGCGCGCAAATTTCCTTTTACATGCTCGCACAATTTTCTTCAGGTTATATTCCGAGGAAAGGCCCGGCACCGTAGTTCGCGTTTTTCGACCATTTCTCTGCTGAATTCTTATGTGCACAAGTCTGTCCTGTACCGTATCATCAGCACAATTGATTGCATCGACAAAGGGGTCAAAGTTTTGCAAATTCTGGATGGACATGCGCTAAACAAATTAAACACAGGCAAGAAATAAAACTGCCATTCGAATATCGGGCACAACTTGTCAAACGTGTGTTGCCTGTTTAGTGCACTTGAAAAATGTTTCCTATCATTCGAACAAAACACAACCAAAATCTAAATGCAAAAAGCCACAAGATAACAAGATAACACTTGAAAAATGTCTTTTCTTACCTCCGCCCAATGGCAACTCTTCCATATAAAAAGAAAACTGGTTTATTTAGCGTCGTCTTTCAACTATGTACTTTGCCTTAACTTTTGCTATCCACTAGCCAGAGTTGAATTCGAATCCCCAGAAACGCGAATCACATGCTCGTTTTTCCTGTCCGACCACGGCGACTCCTGTTAAAAATATTAAATCGTCCCAGATCAATCTTAAATCGTCCCAGTTCGATCGTAAATCGTCCCAGTTCAATCTTAAATCGTCCCAGTTCGATCGTAAATCGTTCCAGTTCAATCTGAAATTGTTCCAGTTCAATCTGAAATCGTCTGTTTAGTTGATCTGGGACATATTATGCGCAAATTTCCTTTAACCCTTTGCCGCTCAATTACTACAGGGCAGCTAATTTTCTCGCGATCCCAAGGCGACGAGGATTGCGAAAAGGGGCTGAAGGATCTTGCAGGGTACCATGGGTTATCTTCGGCGTCAGGACACGAAGTGACGAACAATAAAAGAAAAACACAATTGACAGACGGACGGACTGACTTATGTTTATGTTTGGCCGGCATATATTCTCAACAACCCTTGCGCGTTGTTGAGAATATATGCGGACGGACAAAACAGACGTGACTAATTATCTATCGGCGCAGGTCTTTCGCGTGGTATATCCCCACTTCATTTCCCGATGGGTCCGTTAGCAGGTAACGGTTAGGTCCCATCACCTGCTTTATGCGGCTTTTCAAGAATCGCCTGTCCAGCTTGGCATTGTAATGCCCCGCGGCGTCATTTTGGCGTAAATTGCGCCGAAAAACTTCATCTCCTTCTTTGAAATTAGCAGATCGTGATCGGAGATTGTACTGCGCCTCATTTGCACGTCCCGCGGGCTTGATCTTCCGTCCGATCTGTTGACGGAGGTCTCCTAAACGCTCGTGGGGCTCCAGCGCAACAACGGGGTCTCCCAAACACTTCAATTGCCGTAACAGCCGGTATGATTTACCGTGGCAAATCATGTGCTGTCCAAAGGCGGCAAAGTAAGGGGCGACACCGGTGACGGAATGATACGAGGATCGCAGGGCGCATGTGATGGTGGACAATCGCCGGTCCCAATCTTTTTGAGATGGGTGGACGTAGGAACGGATCGCGGCCAATAGGGGGCGGTTCAACCGTTCGGAGGCGTTAGACTGAGAAGAGTATATGGGCGTCAGTTGGTGTTCAACGCCATACTACTCGAGTAGGCCCTTCAACTGCCGAGACCGGAACTGTACTCCGTTGTCCGGTACACACTCTCTGGAACCCCGAACATGTGGAATACCCGGTTCTCTAGGAATTTCACGATAGATGGAGTTGTGAATTTACGGATAGGTTCCACCAGTGGGAATTTTGAGAGCTGGTCTAGAACGACTATAGCTCCGATGTGTCCCATGGATGACCGAGGATATGGACCGAGCAGATCTATGTATAGACGTTGGAATACGCGTTCTGGGACGTTGAGTTGACCCATAGGAGGTCGAAGAGGCTGGTTGGGCGCTTTGGTGCCTTTGCAGGTCTCACAGGCGCTCACGTAGTCTTTGACCTGGGATGCCATTTTAGGCCAAAAGAAGTATTTCTTGAGTCGCCGTAACGTCCGACCGTAGCCTCCGTGGGCACTTAAAGGATAGTCATGTGCGCGGAGGATCAGATGTTGTGTCATTTCCTCCGGTACCCAGAGTTTCCAGGACTCTTCTTCCTGCCATGGATCACCAGTGGCGTATTCATTTCGTCTATACACGTAGCCGTCTATTACCTTCAAATCAGGTAGCTGCGATTGTTGGGTCGCGATGGTTTGCCTCAACTTTTTGTAGCTGTCTGATGCGAAATGTGGGCTGTACAAATCTATCTCGATGGGGTCCTCGTCATTTATTGTCAATTCGGCTCCCTCTGGGGAAAACGCCCGTGAGAGAGTGTCGGGTACGATGTTCTGGGTCCCTTTCCGATGTTCAATGGAAAACTTGAACCCTTGCAGTTTAAGAGCCCATCTTGCTAGGCGTCCATGTAAATCTGCCTGGTTCATCAACCATTGTAGTGAAGCGTGGTCCGTGATGATCTCGAATTGGTGGCCCCCGATATATGCTCGGAATTTCTTCACAGCCATTACCGCTGCCAAACATTCCTGCTCGGACACAGTATAGTTTCTTTGGGCCGAATTCAACTTATTGGACATGAAGGCGATGGGAGCTTCCTCTCCCTCATCGGTCAATTGCACCAGCACGGGTTCAACTCCATGTTGACTTGCGTCACAATGAATGGAGAAGGGCTTAGTGAAGTCGGGGCTGTGGAAGACCGGAGCTGATGTGAGGGCTTGTTTTAGCTCTTCAAATGCCTTTCGGCTGAGTTCGGTCCAAATAAACTTCCCTTTTCGCAGCATGTCTGACAGGGGCGCTGAAACTGTTACCTAATTCCGAATAAACCTTCGGTACCAACCGCACACACCAAGGAAACGTCGTAGCTGCTTAACTGTTTTTGGTAAGGGAACTCATCAATCGCACGAGTTTTGTCTGGATCCGTTTCGATAGTGCCATATCCTATGACATGACCTAGGTATCGGACTTCTTTCAAGACAAACTTACTTTTCTGTACGTTGATGGTGAGTTCCGCCTTACTGATGTGCAGGGCTACTTCTTGTAGGAGTAGGAGGTGTTGATCGAACGTTTCCGTGATGATTAACAGATCATCCAGGTACACGAACACTTGGTGTTTCAGGTGAGGTGGGATGACCTTGTCCATCAGCCAAGTCATCGTTTGCGGTGCGTTACACAGGCCAAAGGGCATTTTGACGAACTGATATAATGGTCGTCCAGGCACTGTGAAGGCAGTCTTATCCCTCGACCCCTCATCGAGTGGAATTTGCCAGAAGGCGTCTTTTAGGTCGAGACTGGTGATATAATTGGCTTTCGGCAGTCTCCCTAGTATTCCATCGATGAGTGGAAGAGGGTACGCGTCCTTGATGATAACCGCGTTTACCTTACGGGCATCTAGACAAAGGCGGACTTTACCTGGCTTCACCACCAAGGTTACCGGTGATGCCCAGGCACTTTGGGACTCCTCTATGACCCCCAACTCGAGCATCCTATCCAGCTCCGCATACACCAATTTCTCTATGGCCGGTGAGATGGCATAGTGTCTCTGCTTAATCGGTTTACTATCGCCAACGTCGATGGCATGTGAGACTAGGGTGGTGCGGCCAAGGCCTTGGGTAGCGTAAGATGGAAAAGCAGCGATAGATGCTTCCAGGCGTTGCCGTTGGTTAGGCGTCAGTTCATGCCTATCGGGAACAGAAGTGATTTCGTTGACATATCTGGTATTTAAAGACAAATCTGTGAATAAATGGGGGCCAGTCCAAAGCGAAGGACGAAATCGACGCCAAGGTACACATTCTGAGTCAAAGACGGGATAATGTAGAAAGTAATATCCTTCGTCTGACCCCTGAACGTCCCGGGTGTGGTTAGTTTACCTCGTATAGGGTGTTTGGTGCCATCAGCTGTACTAATTTCAGTGCGTCAGGATTTAATCAAGGTCGGATATTCTTGGAGCACCTTCGAGCCAAAGCTCGAGGCAAGACAACTGATACTGGCACCTGTGTCGATCAATGCAAACACTGTTTCGCCCAACACTTTAATTGGATGATAAGGTCTGATCTCATTCTCAGCAACCTCCGAGATGTTACAAGAGTTCAGGGGTTTGACGGCAGGTGCGCACTCTCTTGCGGAAATTCCGCCAACGACGGGTTGACCATTTTGTCTTGCGCGGGCGGGAAGTGACTACTTCGGAAGCAAATATTCGGTCTCGAGCCACCCGATATTCCTGCAGTCGAACATGATAAGGTTTTAAAGTGCGTATTTGAGGCTGCCCGGGTTCTTCTGGCGGTGACTGTGGTGGTCGCTTCAATATTGTCGTTGGCGAGGTCTCCGGAAGAGAGTGAACATCCGCAGTCATAGTGGTCATGGCTGGTGGGTTAACGTCAGGTTTGTTGGGGTGAGCAGCTGGCTGAGGAGCTACTGCGGGAGCTTCAAGAACCGCTGAAGTGGTAGGGTACTCGTTCGTCCGTTTTTTGGTGTGGCATCATCTGGGTAATCCGGAACACAGGTGCTTGACTCCGTGTTTTCTTCCCGATCTGGGTTGTTGCAATTTAGTGCCACTTCTGCGATTTCACGTCGCGGACCCGTCCTTGCATGTAGGTAAGGCCGTTCTTGGAGGTCTTTTCCAAGCCTTTCCAATCGACTCACGAACCTCAGTAGTGCTTCCATGTTCTGCGGGTCCGAGTTTACGACATGGCAACGAAGTTCCGGCTTTAGATTCCGTTTTAACACCCGCAGCAGTTGAGTGGAAGACATAGGCTCTGACAACTGGTCATTCAACCGAAGGATATCGGCTCGATATTGATGAAAGGGCTCGTCCGGACGTTGCCATCTGGCATGGATCTTGTCCAGGACACTCTCATCTATGTTGACCGTCGGGTATTCCATGCGGGGTACCTCCTTCAGCCGTGTCCAGCGTATTGATGGTGGGGCCGAATGAAGCCGCCAGTAAGTCTTGAGTGCTGCTCCCCTAAACAGCATTGGTAAATATCCTGCCAGCACCGTGTAGTCGCCGGCCAACATCTCTCCGACTAAGGACTCCACCCGACCAATGAAAACTTCCAAGTTCAGGCCGTTTGGCTCCCCGGTAAAATGAAGATACCAACCCTGTACAATGCTGGGGATATGCTTCGGTTTCAGCATAAAGGGTTGTTTCTGCGGAGCCACTGGACCTAGAGTCGTCGGTGGTACTTGGTTGAGTCGTGGCGGAAGATCCCAGGAGTTCCAAGGCTGATATCAAGATGGTGGATCCGGATCTTCAGACGGATAGTAATCAGTTCTCCGAATCTTGGTTGGCTGGTTTATGATTGGTTCCTGAGGACGGCGTGCCGATTTGTGTCGTTGTAGGGTTACCTCGGTCTCTTTGCAGCAACGTATGAAGGAGTATATCCGTTCCACTTCCGTGTAACAATCACCACAGATTTGATCTGGTGAGCCATCTTCAAGAGTGATATTAGTCTTGATGTACTCCTTCAGAACGTCGATAACAGCAATCCTCCTCACTTCGTCGACCAAACTATCACTCAGCGGATACATTTCTTCGCTGCTCTGTAGGCAAAGTCTACATGCGTTTAGAAAATCCATTATTCTAAAGATGTTGACGCTAATAAATAGAATAGTAAAAAAAGAAATAATTAAATATTATTAAGACAAAACACAAAAAGTGGCCGAAAGTGGCGAACTATTCACAATCCTCACAAAAAAAAAACGAAGGTATGAAAAAGTTTAATAATTTACGTTATCCAAAACAAAATAATCGGTCTTTCCATTCCATGCCTCTTCCCAAGTATAGACACCAATGGCACAGTCCTTCTATAGTGTTCAGGGACAACTCTCTTGCGGCACCATGAGAATCGGAGTTCAGAAGTGCTCCCTCATCCGCAAGTTTTTCAAGTTACAACTTGTCAGCCCAGGGTTGATTTCCGATCCACAAGCAGCACGTGTCTTGTCATGGATACTCATGGATTAGCTAATCAGCCAATCACATGAAATCAAAATCCATGTAATTCAAGCCACCCAGGCACCGCTGGTTTGGGGAGCGGATCAGAATCCTCCGCAAAGTGGATGTTGAGATAATAACTTCCGAACACAAATAGGGACTCTAATATCATTTGGCCTCACTAGTCATACAGTGATGGTAAACCACCAAGGTATAAATCAGCAGCAGGACCAAACGATATTGATGTCCAAAGACAACACACGTCCGGAAGTTACTAAGTTGCTGGGGCACGATTCGTGCGAAAACCCTCGGGAGTTACCTACCCGCCAATAATCTTGACACCTTGTGGGGACACCTAGAGACGATGGACTGTCTCGTGCTCACGACTGATGATACAGCTGGGCATTTCGGTGCCCCACGTTGGGCGCCATTTGTAGTAAAGTTATAATGTTCAAATGTCCGTAAAGGACTGCAGCGATGTTTTGCTGCCTCGGCAGAAGAAGATGGAGATATCTGCCGAAAATGCCCTCGTCTGGGGACGCGTGAATGCGCTGGCAGGCTAGCATTGCGGTGTCGTGGGGCGGGTTCATTTCCCCAGCACAAGGACCCACTACAAAAAATTTCGCACTCACGAATTTTTGTGGTCAAACTAAAACGAAGCGACCGAAGTCGCAAAAAGTGTAGGTAACTACACCGAGAGAAAAAGGACTTGTTCCGAGAACAAGTGAAACATGTAAAAAGGGGCGGACTTAGGGCAACTTCGTCGTTACCCGACGAAGCTCATGGCCCACAAATGAGAGAAGGGCAACCGGGTGGTGATGGAGCCCCTTCGCACCCACCCAACCGGAATTAAATCCATATTCTTGTTGCAGTGGGCAGGTATTCCTCTTCTGAGTGGAAAACTCATACAACTTGACTTGTATAAACTTTCCCATCAGAAGGGGAGTACCCCGGTGACCAATTTATGCCATAGAATAATACAACTCGATTGCATAACGCTATGCCATAAAGAGGCACTCTGCTTGGGCCACTCAACCCGCGATGTACCCTGAAACGAAAAAAAGGATTAATTAAGTACCCGGCGGCTGGCTCATGTTTTTCGTGGGCAGCCTGCCACCGTACTGGGTCCTTTACCCGGGCAAAGGGTATTGGAAAGGAAAGACCGATTTTCAACAGAATTAGCACTTCATTTTTCTTTTACTTTATAATTACCTTGGCATTTCTATATTTAAATTTTTAATTAGTAAAATTTCAAATAATTAATCTATCCCTCCAAGACAAAAGTTATATTTAAAAAGGTTATAACAACATTTTCATATGTAAAATTTTAATTAGAAAAATTTCAAATAATTTAACTGTCCCTCCCATGCAAAATTTATATTTAAAAAGGTTATAACAATATTTTCATATGTAAAATTTTAATTAGCAAAATTTCAAATAATTTATCTGTCCCTACCATGCAAAATTTATATTTAAAAAGGTTACAACAATATTTTCATATGTAAAATTTTAATTAGAAAAATTTCAAATAATTTATCTGATCTACCATACAAAATTTGTATATAAAAGGATATAAAAAAAAAAATATATATATATATATATATAAATATATATACATATATATATATATATATATATATATATATATATATATATATATATATATATATATATATATCTATATATAAATAATAAAATGTAATCTACTCACCCAAACATCCTCGTCGGGCACCCGTTGACGATGTGGGTGGTCCTGGAATGTAGATATATTTTCGTTATAGCTACTTCTAACGTTGAAATGCAACGACGAATACAGAGATTCCAACTTTCCTACCCCTTTGAAGACACCGATATTGTGGGCATACATTGGAGCTTCTGTGTATAGCGGCAAATCGATAGAAACAATGCAATTGGCTCCTAGTTTTACCAAATGATTTAGGGGCACCGCGTATTAGACTATTTGAATGTCACTACGTCTGCCCCTTTGTATCGTTCCTCCTTCAATTGTTGAAATTTACGCACGGTTAATAAGTGCTTGCTTTCGGCAATAACAATAATTAGAGCAACGCGACGTTCCCGATCACTTCATACTTGCGACAGCCCTAAGAAGAGAGTTCGGAATGCGAGACTTTACAGTTCTGCCCACTAGAATCCAGCCCAAACTACAATTTACAATTTACCACGAAACGACACGGAACAAATCTATAAATGAAACAAACTGCCTTCTATCTAACCTTTTCGAGGGGTTTTAGTCAAAAACATTGTCTTTCGCTCAGCTGGATGTTATTTTGCTTTTACACGAATCCCGATTAGACATTCGACTGTTTCTTTGGGTCCCACTCCACATCCGATTCCGAACTTAGCTAAAAGGCTAAACCAAAATTTGCGTTCATCATATATTACAATTCCGCTAAATTTCGTCAACCTGCGATGAAAAGACAACAAAACTCCGCCATCTTTGACGTTTCGAAACGCATTCACTAGTTGCTTCAGGGAATTTATCTTTGGGATGGATGAAGATAATGACGAATAAATTCTCTTTACAGTACGAGTATGTCCAAAAGTTTTGTTCGATCATACGCGCCTTCGTCTCGCTTAAAAAAAAGCCGTGCACCTTGAGTTGATCTGGCTTCGCAAGTCCAGATTTCGTTGGCCACTGGCAAATGTTCTCTCGCTGATCACCTTGAAGCTGTAATACTTCACCGTATTCGGGACGCTCTATTACTGTGCCCTTGCACGCAAATTTCCTTTTACATGCTCGCACAATTTTCTTCAGGTTATGTTCCGGGGAACGGCCCGGTCGCGTTTTTCGACCATTTCTCTGCTGAATTCTTATGTGCACAAGTCTGTCCTGTACCGTATCATCAGCACAATTGATTGCATCGACAAAGGGGTCAAAGTTTTGCAAATTCTGGATGGACATGCGCTAAACAAATTAAACACAGGCAAGAAATAAAACTGCCATTCGAATATCGGGCACAACTTGTCAAACGTGTGTTGCCTGTTTAGTGCACTTGAAAAATGTTTCCTATCATTCGAACAAAACATAACCAAAATCTAAATGCAAAAAGCCACAAGATAACAAGATAACACTTGAAAAATGTCTTTTCTTACCTCCGCCCAATGGCAACTCTTCCATATAAAAAGAAAACTGGTTTATTTAGCGTCGTCTTTCGACTATGTACTTTGCCTTAACTTTTGCTATCCACTAGCCAGAGTTGAATTCGAATCCCCAGAAACGCGAATCACATGCTCGTTTTTCCTGTCCGACCTCGGCGACTCCTGTCAAAATATTAAATCGTCCCAGATCAATCTTAAATCGTCCCAGTTCAAATCGTTTCAGTTCAGTCTGAAATCGTTCCAGTTCAATCTGAAATCGTCTGTTTAGTTGATCTGGGACATATTATGCGCAAATTTCCTTTAACCCTTTGCCGCTCGATTACTGCAAAGGGACTCACAGCAGCCGGGGGCGCTGGGGCTGGGGGATCGCTCTTCTGGCATTTCCTCTTCCCCTCTCCCCTCCCGCTAGGAAAGGGACTCCCCAGATTGAAGGCGCTCCACGGCGTAACAAAACGAGACCTGGCCCGAAGTAATGTGTCAAACGGTTCCGGGCTGGGTTCTCAGGTTGACAGGGGAGGTGTTTAGTGGGTAGTCTAGCCGCACATGGGAGTCCCATACTCTGTGCATAAATAGCATTCACCTCCCTACCACAAAAAAAAAGCCGCACTGTGAAAATATTATGGGAGAGTATTAGTGAGGCTTTGAAGTGCATGGTCTACAAAAGACCAAATATCCTCAGTAAAGCAGGCGCAAGAAAAGTCACAGGAATAGAACGTCGATGGGCACCAACTATTTTTAGGCGTCAAGCAAGCATACGACAGTGTCAATAGAAATGCGCTGTACAAAATAATGCTAGCTTTTGCATCCTACCAAAACACTCCACATAGTCAAGGTCACGATGCTAAATACAGAGTCCCAGGTCAAGGTTAATGGTGAACTAACGGACAGCTTTATAACAGAATCAGGCTTAAAACCACGGGATGGTCTTGCCTCAATGTTCTTAAATATTGCGCTGAAACACTTCATCAAGAAGATGTCAGCTCAAACCTTGGGTACACTAATGATCAAGTCCCCGAAATCGGTAGCATATGCTCATGACAACAATATTATGGCACGTTCAATCTCAGATGCCAAAGGAGAATTTCTGCGTCTACAATCTGAAGCAAACTGATTAGGCCTCAAAATAAATGAAAATAAAACTAAATTCATGACTAAAATCAGGAAGAAAACTCCAGTTCGATAAAAGCTGATCATAGGCGACTACAATTTGGAAAATGTGGATGATTTTGTGTATCTTGGTGCCAACCTGAATAGAAGAAGTACTGGAAAGGACGAGATTGGACGCTAGAAATAAAGCAAGCACTCTGTACTTCTTCAGAGTGGCACAAAAACAAAACAAGCTCGGCATTTACAAAACAACACTAGTCAAACCTATGCTGTTATATGGAAGTGAAACATGGACCCCGACAAGTGAATCAGAAAAGTCAATAGACTTATTTGAATGCAAAGGGCTCCGGAAAATATATGGCCTAGTAAAGCAAGGAACAGAGTGGAGACTATGTTACAACAATGAGTTCTTTGAACTATCTGACAATCCACCTGGTTTCTCTTGCGTAAAGTTACGTAAATTAATATGCGCAGGCCATGTGGAAAGCATGGAACAAAACCGGCTACCCAAAAGAACATTCACGGGTAGAGTACAAGGTAGAAGTTGATTGGGAAGACTGAGGACTCCATGGGAAGACGCGATAGAAGCTGACAGCAGGTCCTTGTTAGGAATATTCAGCTCGCAGACCGGGTTGCGAAACTGTAATGATTGGAGCAAATTAATTCTGGAGGCAAAGGCCCAGCTTGGGTTGTCGCACCATATATGATGATATTTTCTCTCCTGCTCCAAATCATCTATGTCACCGAGCCAACAGCCCCTCGAAAATAAATTCTTTGTCCTACTCGCAATGAACCTTGGCAACACTTTCCCCACCAGTGAAGCTTACCACCTAACACAATAAAATTCCATTTGAAAAATATATTTTGTCTGCTGCACAGAACTCTCTTCCTTCTCTCACACCCACCCATTACTTCAATTTTAACATGCTGCCAGTTTTGAAAGGAGAACATCTCGTCGAAATTCCTTAAACTACAATCTTCTCCATTCCTCAATGCCAATACTAGTGACCTTGTGTCATATTTAGGGTCTCATATGTACTTTCAAACCAGCTGAATCTTTTCTTAAATAAATAATCCAAAAAGTGCGCTTTATTACTTTACATGTACGATAATGTCACATATGCGGCAAACGCCCCATCCAAAACATTGCGCCTCTTCCACTTCTTATCCAATTCACTATTAAACCACAAATCACACCATGGAAAAAAAATATTTCCAAATTCAAACGACCTTGCATGGGAGACTTCTATACATATCATCACACTCAACATCATCGTTTATCACTAGTTCATTTACAAACAATTCAAATTTAAAGGACCTTGTATGGGAGGTTCCCACATGGAACGTCACACCAGTCTATTCACAAAATACTATGACCTTACGCGCCCGCACTATATTATTTTATCAATCGACTATTTGAATCGCAAACAATCATGCACTTGCCAACCGCAAACATGTTATCGCCATTCAATGCTCTTGGAGATTCATTTTGTCGAACTCTCAAAGCAGCATTACACATGCACCAAACTATCAAGATCCGTCGTCTAAACCACCAACACCTGCGGTCAAGCAACACGCCTCTGACCAGAAATAACCACCCACAAGAAATTTACATGAACATTATTTGGAACTCTTCCGGAAGTCGCTAACCACAAGAAATTTATATAAACATTATTTTGAAGTATCATATTCCATCTACTCAGTTCAGTTGCATATACTCGTAGTTGTAGTCCAATACAGTTTGATAACAATTCAATATGATTTGAGTATGGGAAGGGTGAAGATAGTTTCAAACAATTCCAAAAAGAAGGAAACGGAATTAAACACTGCAAAAATTGTTTAGAAATCGAGCTACAGCCTATTGAATGATTATTTCAAACTATTGTTACGTCCAAAAAACATTGAGCCTTCTTACCATTTTTCGATTGAATATTTCTTTTATTTAAAATAATTTTATTTAAGTACATATTATCCATTATTATCTATGACCTTTTGCTATTTTTCAGGTAGAGCCATTATACCATCTGGGTACAATTTCTGTAGTTTATCGGCGAAAAACTTGGCCAAGTGATTTTCACAGTCTCTTTTTGAAGTGAATTTCTTTTCATTAAGGAAGTTTTGCAGAGAACAAGACAAATGATAGTCTGATGTTGCAAGTTCTGAACTATACGTTGGATGCATCAAATTTTCCCAGCCAAGCTCTGTCAATTTTTGCCGGGTCATAAAATATGTGTGTGGTCTGGCATTGTCATGATGGAAGACAACGCCCTTTCTATTGATCAATTCTGGCCGGTTTCTTTGAAGCATCCGCAAACATATTAAACGCCTCTGAGCGACGGGTCCGGAGGCGATTAATATGAGCGAAGCAAGACGAGGACCAATAGCGAATTCGATACAACCATGAGCTGAATGAAATTTTCAACGAGCCGGTGATCTCAACGATTGTAAATCTGCAGAAACTGCAAGGAGCTGGCCACATGAATCGTATGGATGAATAACGGATGCCCAAAAAAGTATTCGTTGGGAGAAGACAGTTCATCGCTGCTTGGATTTGAAATTGGAGGACTCGGTCAATGGACCAAGACAGTTGGGGGCGCTCGAGTAAAAAATCTTCGACTACCCGTAGAGGATGATGATATTTTTAAAAAATACTACGTTGATATAACCATTAAGAAATTTAATAAAATAAAGGCAAACAAATTCAAATTTGAAACGACGACGACGACAAAATAACGCTGATGATGCATTCAGTTCATAGTGATACCGATAAAAGAATGACATACTCCGTGCAGTGGAGCCAAATACCTCAAAAGCTGGCAGCATATCTAAAATTCGTTCTTTTTCGAGATCAACGAAATTTCTTTGAACGGATACTTAATACATTTGTGCATGTTTCCCCTGACGATCAAATTTCTGAAGAAGGATCTTATGCTTATAGTATCACTTTAAAGTTTACTTTCTGTTGGAGCAGTTGTATATGCGAAAAAAAATTCTATAACTTCCAGTTCGTATAGGGTTTTGCATTACGGACATAACAATTTTGTATCTTTATATGAACACACCTTTAAATTTTTTTAATGAACTGTTAATGTCCAAACGTTGGTTAAAGTCAAAATTTTTATTAAGTTAAATTCCACGAACCAGCAACGTTTGGAAATTATTAAAAATTATTATTATTAATTAATTAATTATCGGAAAATTATCTTGAGCGATGAAGCTCATTTTAACTCAATGGCTTTGTTAATAAGCTAAATATGCATTATTGGTCAGCAACAAACCCACATGTGCTTTTTGAGACACCGTTGCAACCGCAAAAAATTACTGTTGGGAGTTGTGATTCGGCCGTATTTTTTCGTGAATGAAAACGACCGTCAGGTTACTGTCAATGGAGAGCGCCATCATGTTATGTTGGAAGATTGTTTGTGGCCAAAATTGGATGAACGTACATCAACGATATGTGGTTTCAACAAGACGATGCCACTAGCAACACAGCACGCTTCACAATCGATTTATTGAAATTTGTTTATATATTGTAATGTTTTTAATGAAAAATCCTGTATATATAGTACTCGTGTAATTTTTTCAGCTCCTTTCAACATAGATGGAATATCTGTAGGTTTTTTCAGGAATTTTAGTTGATGCGATCCCATATGATCGTAATAAATAACAAACGTTTCTTTCTTGTATATAATTTTGATTATTGACTTAACGATCAGTTGGAAATGCACTTTTGTTTTTTTTTTTATTTTTTTTTTCCCAGCTATTATTCAGGTGAAATTATATGGCACCAAACTTGACCACTACTAAGCAGAAAAAAACCATGCCCACATGTGCCCTTTTTAAAGTTCTGAACTCTTGTGTGTGCCATCATAAAATATAATATTCATAACAAATTTTGAAATAGTTTATTTTCCTTTAAGGATCTGGTTCAACTAAAATATTTATGTCAACAGGGGGGCTGTTTAATATTTGAATGTATAAAATTGTCTTATCTCGAAAAAAATTCGATTACTTAGAAAAGCACATGGAAAATCTAAGAAAGGATGCAGAACCACTTGTTGTGGATCTATATAAAAAATTAACTTACTTTGCGTCGGAATTCAAAAAAAAAAGGCTAAACACAAAATGGACATGCGGAAAGTCTCTTGCAAAAAATCACAATTGGACATGATTGTTCGATAAGTTTTACAAGAAGAAAAAGAAAACTCTGGACGTCCTCAAAAAAGTTTTGAAGCGCTATCTGAATGAAATAAATGACAGATAAGGATTTGCAAACTAGCTTTATTCCTGAAGAGTTGTATTATACCAGCTAAATGAGTTCACCATTGGTGGGATACACTGAAGCTTCTAAATTAATTAAGATAAAACTAAGTTCCCCAAAAAGAGTTATAAGGTATTGAAGAGCATTTGAAAAAGTTGGAGCTGATCAAGATCAACGTTTATCTGGTAAAGAAGCTCTTTCACTGATTGTCGGTATCAAAACAATATATTGTAATAAGATCGAAGTACAAATTGAACTTTCTACCCTACAAATTGATACAAAAATCTAAAAAGGAATTATTACCCTTCCAACAGATATATCAGTGACATCTTCATTTGCTGAAGCCAAATTGTAAGCATTGTTTGATCACTGTGTACATCGTGTAATGCAAGCTCAAAAAGACGTGATAGAAATGCAAGAAGTAGAGAAATTGTGCAAATTTTATCGGGTTTATAAATGGGTGTTTAGTAGAGCGATTATAAAAAGCAACTTGAAGGTGGAGCTCTAGGGGCGCCAGTATATTTGTAACTTCTTTGGTACCCATTCAACTTATATTAGGTAAACCCGGTTCTGGTGAAAGGGTTATCTTTTAACACAATCCACGGACATCTACAACGTGGTTTTGTAGACCAGTTTGATTTCATGTTGTCCATGAAACAAATGAATCAGCGAGACCAAATAAAACCTTCAGCACGCAACTTTAATGGAATTCATATTGATGTAACTCATAAGCTATTGCTTAAAATGGAAGATGGTAAAATATGCAATATGGCCACAGGAACGAAGTCTACTCAATGTTGCTATATCTGTAGTTTGACTAGCAAAAATTTGAAATGACTTGCAAAATATATCATCTACAACGATTGATGCATCAAAGTTTATAGTTCAGAGTTCCAACCTTATACGGATTGATTCATTTCTTTGGATTTTTCTTGCATCTTTCTTTTGAACTTTTGTTACAAAAGTGGTAAGCTCAAGGAGATGAATAAAAATTCATTATTGATGAGCAAAAAAAAACTAGTGCTATTCAAGCTTAAGTCTTAGGTAGGGTTATTAGTGGACAGGCCAAACACCAGGATTCGGAAGCACGATAGATGGCTATACTGTCATGTGAAAATTTCAGCAAGCATCACTGGTATTGATGCCGAATTAGTTAGAAGACGCTACATTGTACTCCAAACTATTTCTAGTGTGATTAAAATATGTGTAGATAAAATCAAGAGATATACACAGGAAAAGTAGAAATTTATGTCAAAAGGTATCCATGGTACCAAACGCCGACGAGTGTTCACAAGATTTTAATGCATGGACCTAAAATGAAAGCTTTTGCTCTTCTTCTTATTGGACGATCAAGTGAAGAAGCACAAGAGGCAAGAAATAAAGATTTTTAAAAGTACGGATATATTGCTATTTAGTTTTAGTACAATTTTGTTTAGCCGCTTTAATAACGAACGAATTAAATTCAAGTTCCTTAGGCTAAAATATATTTTATATCCAAATATTGATTGATTCCTTCTTCAGTGGATACTGGTAAGAATTTACAATTTTTTAAAATTACTCAGCTAAGTATTTAGTAAGTTAAAGCTTTTTCAATACAAAAAGAACAAAATTGTAAATTCTGGTAAGATTTTACAAGTGAATAAAAGCTTTGTCAATGTTAGAAAATAAATAAGTCGTAAATTTTTGCCAGTATTCACTGAGAAAGGAAGCATACAGCTTTCGAAATATCGATATCTGTAAAAATAAAATATTTTTTAGCCTAAGGAACCTGAATTTAATTAGTTTAGTTTGGAGAAAGTTTCTCGCTCAAATTCTCTAGAAACAAAAACTAACGAAGACATTTCACATGCATTGCGGGTATGTTACCATCTTACATATCAGCGTTTACACACTTATTTCATCCCTAAGCAAAAGGTACAATAAAGAAGTTTTGGAGACGTTAGTGTCGCCAAAAATCTCGAGTGCAACATTCGAAAAAATCCTATAAGAGTCCACGGAAAGTTATGAGTCACTAAATCCACTTGAAACGACTGACTGAACCCTAGCTAACTATAATGTATGTCAATAAACTGAAATAATATCTACTCGAAAAATGTCTATATACGAGGCTCATTCAACAAGTACTTAGCCTACAGAAGAAAAACGAAAATTTTGGAAAGGTGGCAATTTATTTTTCCACATAATCTCCTTCAAGCTCGATACACTTGGCCCAGCGATGCTCTTACTTTTTCAACCTGTCCAAAAAATACATTTTCTCGAGGGCTGCAAAATAGGCCTCCGTGGCGGCGATGGCCTCCTCATTCGACCCAAATCTATTCCCGGCGAGTGATTTTTACAGGTTTGGAAACAAAAAGTAGTCACAGGGGGCCAAATTTTGAGCGTACGGTGGATGGGGCAGTGATTCGTAGCGCAATTCGACCAATTTGGCCATGGCGATGGCGGAGGTGTGAGCCGGCGCGTTGTCGTGGTGAAACAGCACTTTTTTCTTCGCCAAGCGGGGTCGCTTTTTCTTCAATCCGACGTTAAATTGGCCCAATAAGTAGCGCTCCGTGATTGTTTTACCCTTCTCGAGGTGATCGATGTGGATCATACCTTGTGAATCGCAGAAAACGGTGGCCATCACCTTTCCGGTTCAATCAGTCTTCGCCTTCTTCGGAGCACGTTCGCCGGGTGAAGTCGACTGTTCCTTGGTCTCTGGTGTGTACCAGTGAATTCATGTTTCGTCAACGGTCACGAAACGACGCAAGAACTCCGCCGGATTGCGCTGAAACAGCGCCAAATACGTCGCCGATGTGATCTCACGGTTGCGCTTGTTTTTCGGTGTGTGCAAACGCGGCATCCTTTGCGCCGACAGCTTTCTCATTCCTAGTTCTTCGTGTAGAATAGGATGCACCGTTCCTTCTGCGATGCCCACAGTCTCAGCTTTCTCGCGAACCTTCAATCGACGGTCTGCCAACACGAGATCGTGGATTTTTTTAACGTTTTCCTCCGTAGCAGCCGTTTTCGGGGCACCTAGGCGTGGCTCATCAAAAACCGACGTGCGGTCACGAACAAACTCGTTGAACCAATTCTTGACGGTCGCCATCGAAGGCATCCAAGCGATATTTGATTTCGCTGCGCGTTTTCCCTTCCAAAAACAAGAATCTAATCACTGAACGATATTGTCCTTTTTCCATTTTTGTACAACCGACCGACAAGCTCGCTTCCAAAGGCTATCAAAACAAAACTAATGAAGGGAATTGACTGAAACTTTGACAGTGGGCTACTAAAAGAATGTATGCACAATGGTAAAACTCTTTTGTAGTAGCAGCGCCATCGGGCGGTGAGGCTAAGTACTTGTTGAATGACCCTCGTATGTATGTAAATAAGTTTAACTTTAAGGAGATATTATGTTCATGTTATATATGTAGTTTCACTTCAGTAATTTCAATAAATTACACTCATCATGCATTTGAAATTAATTTTATTCACTAAAGACATAAAAATATATAAACGAAGCAGATGATTTTCTATCAACTTTTGTGGTAAATGGCTCCACCGTGCGCTAGCTCAAAACAGTTTTAAGGGACAACGGGCTATAAGATTGGATGACTTGTGGCAGCCAAATTTAGTCAAAACGGGAGCATATGCAAGTAATTTGTGTATGCCGTGGGAGCTTATGGCAAAAAAATACTTGCAAACCAAATACTTTCAATTAATAACACGATTTTAACTTTAACACACGATTTATTCAGTGAACCACTTACGAGTTAGCACTTATAAATTAGACTGGGGGGCCACCGCGACTTACAGGTATGCTTTCCTTTTATATTTTTAATTTGCTGATTGTATATGAATTATACGATGCGTGTGAAAGCTGATTTGCTGACGCTCCTGAGAATTTCTATGCGCGTGTAATATATCCGGGAAAAGCTATTTCGCGTTTGCAATGATTCCAGGTAAGAATTTATGGTGTCAAATTTATTTATATTTGATGCGGATGTAGGCATATACACGACTTCTCCCCCCTTTTGAGTCAAATTCTCCTGAATTTGTCTAGGATAATTGATTTTTAGGGTTTTGTAAAATAATTTCACAAAACCCTACTAGTTTCGCGACCAGTCTGTCCGTCTGTCCGTTTGTCCGTCCGTCCGTCCGTCCGTCCGTCCGTCCGTGTGTCACAGCAGTTTTTCTCGGAAACTACTGAAGCTAGAAACATCAAATTTTGTGTATAGGTGTAAAGTGGTGTTTTCTTCAAAGTTCAACTACAAAAAAATTTTATAAGGTATTTAAGGGGGGTCTCCCCATATAGGAGAGTGACCCCCCGAAAAAAAAAATTCATTGAAGGTAGCCGATATGGGTATCAAATGAAAGGTCTTGATGAGAACTTTACAAAACAGGTCTTTGTTTGGCAAAATTTGCTTCGGGGGGTGTACAGGGAGGGGAAATACACGAAAAATTTGTGTCCCCCCCCCTCGCGATTGGAGACCTGTGATCCGAAAAATCTGAAAAAAATCAAGATTGTAGGCCTTGGTGAGTACAACAACAACAAATACGTTAGAAGTCGCAATTCACTCAATTTTGTTAGTAATAGTATGATTTATCGATCTTATGTTTTCTTGAATAAAATCTTAACGGTACCCTTAAATTCAATGAAATTCAGTACGTAGATGTCTTTTTATAAGATTGACCAATCCTGAAAGTTTCATAAAGATTGAATTATATTTAGCGAAGTTATAGCGGTTTGAATTTTCCTGTATTACTATGGAACAATATGCGCTGCATTTATTACCATGGCAACATATGGCTATGGAACAACATGCGCTTTTTACCGACTCAGACACTACAGTTTTGCTAGGATTTGCATGAAAATTTCAGGAATGATAGGTGTCATGAATATCTTTGAGAATCGGTTCAGCTAGTGGTATCAGTTATCGTTAAACAAAATAGTGGCTGTTTTAAATGCGAAGATTGAATAATTTTGAGTTATTTTTTCCCAACTTCAACGCTTAAGGTGCATGCTTTGAACACTTGATTCAATTTAATGGATGACTGAAGATGAGTACCTACAATTAATGCTCATAAGTGAAACAAGTCAAGGAGGTGGGAGAGATCTCCTAGCAAAAGGGTTTGTAACCATTCTAGGATTCGAAAAAATTGGCCATTAATCGATGATAACAGTACAGGAGAGTGGACCCTGAAAAAAAAATCATCAAACGTAGCCGATGTGAGTATGAAATGAAAATTTTCATAGGAGCTTTCCAAAACAGTTGTTAAACTGTCAGTTTTTGCTTCAGTGGGGGCACAGAGGGGAAATACATGAAAAATGTGTTTCCTCCTCGCGGATGGACATCTGAAATAATTATCAAGGGAGATATTTATGAGTATAACAATACCAAAAACCTCAGAAGTCGAAATCCGTTCATATTCTCTCCAATAAAATCGTCTTTGCCATGTTTCTTGTTTTGATTCGATCTGGTGACTGAATTTTGTAAATTGAATACAAAACCCTTCTGACATGAGCGTAGGTCTGTTTGCCCAACTTGTTTCTTTTACATTTTGTACGACAATTTGCAACTTTTTATTTTTGAAATGAATAGTAAGATTGATGCCAAATATGAGTCACAATATTATAATAACAAATGTAAAATTGATATAATTAACATTCTTATGAAGTTTTAATAGATTTATATGTTTTAAGTTTTCAGTTTGTTTTAGCATAATTTGTTCAAAATTTAATTTTTCGGTAAAATTATGAAATTTTTCTTCATTATACAAAAATCTGTTGATAAATTTTTCATTTTCATTCTTATATGTTACATTTAATATTTTAGTGCTAGAATTATTTATTGTTAATAAAAAGCGTCCAATGAAGTTAATTTTTCTGTCATCGCAGTTATTGTCAATTACTTGATTCTTCATATTCTTAACAATTAGTGTACTTTCATCAATTTTTATAACTTCTGTTTCTTTATTTTGTTTGAGTTTACAATCATTTTTTTTAGGGTTTTATAAAATAATTTTACAAAACCGTACTAGTCTGTCCGTCTGTCCGTCTGTCCGTCTGTCCGTCTGTCCGTCCGTCCGTCCGTCCGTCCGTCCGTCCGTCCGTCCGTGTGTCACAGCAGTTTTTCTCGGAAACTACTGAAGCTGGAAACATCAAATTTTGTGTATAGGTGTAAAGTGGTGTTTTCTTCAAAGTTCAACTACAAAAAAATTTTATAAGGTATTTAAGGGGGGTCTCCCCATATAGGAGAGTGACCCCCCGAAAAAAAAAATTCATTGAAGGTAGCCGATATGGGTATCAAATGAAAGGTCTTGATGAGAACTTTACAAAACAGGTCTTTGTTTGGCAAAATTTGCTTCGAGGGGTGCACAGGGAGGGGAAATACACGAAAAATTTGTGTCCCCCCCCCCCTCGCGATTGGACACCTGTGATCCGAAAAATCTGAAAAAAATCAAGATTGTAGGCCTTGGTGAGTACAACAACAACAAATACGTTAGAAGTCGCAATTCACTCAATTTTGTTAGTAATAGTATGATTTATCGATCTTATGTTTTCTTGAATAATATCTTAACGGTACCCTTAAATTCAATGAAATTCAGTACGTAGATGTCTTTTTATAAGATTGACCAATCCTGAAAGTTTCATAAAGCTTGAATTATATTTAGCGAAGTTATAGCGGTTTGAATTTTCCTGTATTACTATGGAACAATATGCGCTGCATTTATTACCATGGCAACATATGGCTATGGAACAACATGCGCTTTTTACCGACTCAGACACTACAGTTTTGCTAGGATTTGCATGAAAATTTCAGGAATGATAGGTGTCATGAATATCTTTGAGAATCGGTTCAGCTAGTGGTATCAGTTATCGTTAAACAAAATAGTGGCTGTTTTAAATGCGAAGATTGAATAATTTTGAGTTATTTTTTCCCAACTTCAACGCTTAAGGTGCATGCTTTGAACACTTGATTCAATTTAATGGATGACTGAAGATGAGTACCTACAATTAATGCTCATAAGTGAAACAAGTCAAGGAGGTGGGAGAGAGCTCCTAGCAAAAGGGTTTGTAACCATTCTAGGATTCGAAAAAATTGGCCATTAATCGATGATAACAGTACAGGAGAGTGGACCCTGAAAAAAAAATCATCAAACGTAGCCGATGTGAGTATGAAATGAAAATTTTCATAGGAGCTTTCCAAAACAGTTGTTAAACTGTCAGTTTTTGCTTCAGTGGGGGCACAGAGGGGAAATACATGAAAAATGTGTTTCCTCCTCGCGGATGGACATCTGAAATAATTATCAAGGGAGATATTTATGAGTATAACAATACCAAAAACCTCAGAAGTCGAAATCCGTTCATATTCTCTCCAATAAAATCGTCTTTGTCATGTTTCTTGTTTTGATTCGATCTGGTGACTGAATTTTGTAAATTGAATACAAAACCCTTCTGACATGAGCGTAGGTCTGTTTGCCCAACTTGTTTCTTTTACATTTTGTACGACAATTTGCAACTTTTTATTTTTGAAATGAATAGTAAGAATGATGCCAAATATGAGTCACAATATTATAATAACAAATGTAAAATTGATATAATTAACATTCTTATGAAGTTTTAATAGATTTATATGTTTTAAGTTTTCAGTTTGTTTTAGCATAATTTGTTCAAAATTTAATTTTTCGGTAAAATTATGAAATTTTTCTTCATTATACAAAAATCTGTTGATAAATTTTTCATTTTCATTCTTATATGTTACATTTAATATTTTAATGCTAGAATTATTTATTGTTAATAAAAAGCGTCCAATGAAGTTAATTTTTCTGTCATCGCAGTTATTGTCAATTACTTGATTCTTCATATTCTTAACAATTAGTGTACTTTCATCAATTTTTATAACTTCTGTTTCTTTATTTTGTTTGAGTTTACAATCATTTTTTTTAGGGTTTTATAAAATAATTTTACAAAACCGTACTAGTTTCGCGACCAGTCTGTCCGTCTGTCCGTCTGTCCGTCTGTCCGTCTGTCCGTCCGTCCGTCCGTGTGTCACAGCAGTTTTTCTCGGAAACTACTGAAGCTGGAAACATCAAATTTTGTGTATAGGTGTAAAGTGGTGTTTTCTTCAAAGTTCAACTACAAAAAAATTTTATAAGGTATTTAAGGGGGGTCTCCCCATATAGGAGAGTGACCCCCCGAAAAAAAAAATTCATTGAAGGTAGCCGATATGGGTATCAAATGAAAGGTCTTGATGAGAACTTTACAAAACAGGTCTTTGTTTGGCAAAATTTGCTTCGAGGGGTGCACAGGGAGGGGAAATACACGAAAAATTTGTGTCCCCCCCCCCTCGCGATTGGACACCTGTGATCCGAAAAATCTGAAAAAAATCAAGATTGTAGGCCTTGGTGAGTACAACAACAACAAATACGTTAGAAGTCGCAATTCACTCAATTTTGTTAGTAATAGTATGATTTATCGATCTTATGTTTTCTTGAATAAAATCTTAACGGTACCCTTAAATTCAATGAAATTCAGTACGTAGATGTCTTTTTATAAGATTGACCAATCCTGAAAGTTTCATAAAGCTTGAATTATATTTAGCGAAGTTATAGTATTTGAATTTTCCTGTATTACTATGGAACAATATGCGCTGCATTTATTACCATGGCAACATATGGCTATGGAACAACATGCGCTTTTTACCGACTCAGACACTACAGTTTTGCTAGGATTTGCATGAAAATTTCAGGAATGATAGGTGTCATGAATATCTTTGAGAATCGGTTCAGCTAGTGGTATCAGTTATCGTTAATCAAAATAGTGGCTGTTTTAAATGCGAAGATTGAATAATTTTGAGTTATTTTTTCCCAACTTCAACGCTTAAGGTGCATGCTTTGAACACTTGATTCAATTTAATGGATGACTGAAGATGAGTACCTACAATTAATGCTCATAAGTGAAACAAGTCAAGGAGGTGGGAGAGAGCTCCTAGCAAAAGGGTTTGTAACCATTCTAGGATTCGAAAAAATTGGCCATTAATCGATGATAACAGTACAGGAGAGTGGACCCTGAAAAAAAAAATCATCAAACGTAGCCGATATGAGTATGAAATGAAAATTTTCATAGGAGCTTTTCAAAACAGTTGTTAAACTGTCAGTTTTTGCTTCAGTGGGGGCACAGAGGGGAAATACATGAAAAATGTGTTTCCTCCCTCGCGGATGGACAACTGAAATAATTATCAAGGGAGATATTTATGAGTATAACAATACCAAAAACCTCAGAAGTCGAAATCCGTTCAACTTTGTTAATAATAGTATGTTCTTCGTATTTCATATTCTCTCCAATAAAATCGTCTTTGACATGTTTCTTGATTTGATTCGATCTGGTGACTGCATTTTGTAAATTGAATACAAAACCCTTCTGACATGAGCGTAGGTCTGTTTATCCAACTTGTTTTAGTTATACAATTGCTCATAGGCTGTAATTTTGATTCATATAATCGTTTGTTATTATGACGATGTTGAGTTTTGTTAATTTCAATTATTTATTGATTTTCTAAATTATTCTCAAGTTGATTTTGTTTTGGTATAGGAATGATGACTTTATAGTCGGCTAATTTATATACATCCGGAGTTTTAAAAGCCAATATTAAGTTATCTATGTCGCGTCTTAAAAGTCCTGTCTGTACAGTTTTTAGTTTGTTAAAGTCTCATTTAATAGCATTAATTTCAGTAGCTGTAAGCATACTCGGATGTTTTATTGCATGACTAATGAGAGCAATATTGTCTATTATTTGATCGAATTTTTCTTTCAACATCTCTAAATTCAAAATTTGTTCTAGTTTTAGTTGTTAGGTGCTCTTCGTTTTCTGTCGTTTGTTGGCAAGCCCCAATGATTTTATTTCGGTCTGATTCTATTTTAAATTTTGAAACTAGTAATGGATTCATTAAGAAAAGAATTAATTTGGATTTGATTCTTTACGTCCGGCAATT
Source organism: Odontomyia ornata (assembly GCA_963969285.1). Taxonomy (NCBI): domain Eukaryota; kingdom Metazoa; phylum Arthropoda; class Insecta; order Diptera; family Stratiomyidae; genus Odontomyia; species Odontomyia ornata. Next base: position 43,868,469 of record OZ017743.1, read on the forward strand.
ACTACCTGATTTTTGCTAACTGCGTTTTTTTTTTGTGGTAGTGAGGTGAATGCTATTTATGCACAGAGTTTGAGACTCCCTCGCGACTGTACTACCCACTAAACACCTCCCCTGTCAACCTGAGAACCCAGCCTGGAACCGTTTGACACATTACTTCGGGCCAGGTCTCTTTTTGTTACGCCGTGGAGCGCCTTCAATCTGGGGAGTCCCCCTCCTAGCGGGAAGGGAGAGGGGAAGTGGAAATGCCAGAAGAGCAATCCCTCAGCCCCAGCGCTCCCGGCTGCTGTGAGTCCCTTTTATATTTTAGGACTGCCCGAGCATAATGTGCCACCTGGTTCCATTTGTCAACCGACTCGAGCATCACCGCAACAATACTACCCGGGGTGAGCGCTTCCGTCTCTCTTCGCAGCCTGACCCATTTTGTACACGCCAAAAATGTGTGGCTGGCATTGTCCTCCTCTCCTGGGCAAAACCGACAATCGGGGGACCGTGACTTACCGATCTTGTGCAGGTAAGACCGAAAACACCCGTGCCCGCTCAAAAGCTGGGTCAGATAGAAGTCAGTCTCACCATGCCTTCGATTTAGCCACGGTCTCACATCCGGGATGAGGTGCGCAGCCATACTTCCCTTCGTGCAACTCACCCAAGACTGCTGCCAATCGTTGAGCGAGCGTTGTCTCTCCTCGCGGACAACTATCTCCCTCGCAGCATCCTCGCTTTGGCGCAGGTAAATAGCGCGGCGCTCTCTAGCAAGGAGGGCGATAAGTATCACGCCTGCAATCACTCTCACCGCCGAGTCGGAGACTATTGGATACGAAGATGCAATTCTCAGTGCTCCTCTTTTCTGTACCTGTGCCAAACGTTTTCGGTATACCTTCTTGCTGAGAGCGTCACCCCATACCTCTGCTCCGTACAGTAGCACTGCACAAGAGTCGTCTTCTTCGTGGGCTGGGTCCCCCTACGTTGGCCATAAGTCGACTCAGAGCCGATATTCCCGAAGCAGCCTTCTCAGCCGTTGCCCTGATTTGCTCAGAGAAACGCACTTCGAGTCGATCAGTAGCCCCAGGTACTTCACCGCTGGCTTCGATTCGATTTGTATATCTCCAATACTGATCATCCTTACTCTGGGGATACTCTCTTTTGTCAAGATGACCACTTTGGTTTTCTCCAGTGCTAAACTGAGCCCGCGAGCAGTCATCCAGTCCCTCACTCGGTGCATTAGCATACTTAGCCTAATTTGCGCTAGTTCAGTGGTGCGTCCGGCGACCAGAGCTGCAACATCATCCGCATAGCCGACCAAGCACGACTCATCTGGCATCTCAAGTCTCAGTAGCCCGTCGTAAAATACGTTCCACAGGTCCGGACCAAGGATAGATCCCTGGGCAACACCTGATGTAATTTCCGTCCTTCGTTGGCCCTGTATCGTGTCGTGGAGCAGGCTTCGGTCCTTTAGGTAGTTCCTCAAAAGCCGCATTAGATATTCTGGAACTTGAAAAGAGTTTTCCAGCGTATCCAGAACGAACTTCCGAGCGTTCTATTAAGGAGAAGCGGGAAACTCTGCAGGACGCTTCAGGTGTTCGAGCGTTGGGAGATAACATAAAGAGCACCGAAAATTCGATTGTCACTGCTGCGATCGTTACCAAAGCGACCGATGCAAGGGTCGCGAATTCCGACATTGCAACAAAAAATCCAGAAGCCAACGAGGAGATTATGGCACTAAAAGCAAATAGTGGCCCGACACCGCGTGATTGCACCGCCAACGTTGAAAATGTGGCGACAGTACTGCACTCGGAAACGGAACGCTATTACCTCTCCCAAGGATGGTTGCAAGGTACAATTGCGGCCTAGTGATACGAAGAAGAAAGACTACTCTGAAAAGCGGGAGATGTTCTGAAAAGAATACAATCTGCATGCGACCCCCCAAAAATCAGCAAAGCAGCAAAGGCAGGGCTCCACGAACTAGAGGAGCTCCTAGATCGCATATGGCACTATCGGAGGAGCTGGTTAAGGGCCGAAGACGAACAGAAGGCTAAAGAGGCACTTGGGGTGAAATCTAAAGCCGATATGCAGATAGCTCCACCATTAAAAGTCAGCAAAAGAATGGCGTCTAGCCCAATCGAAGGAGATCGGAATAAAAGAAGGAAGGAAGACGCACTTGATGGGCGTGGAGCACCAGATCAGGGGTTCCAGACAGTGCTAGCAAAAGGAGCGAAGAAACCCGCAAAAAAACTCCTTCGAAAAAAGCCAGAAAGTAAAGTTCGCATGGATGCCTAATTAGAAAAAGGACTTGATGCAAAACAGGAGAGACAGAAGCCCCGACGAAGACCTCGGCAGCAGGCACTGCTTGTAAAGCCCCAAGATGGCCGATCCTACGCGGAGGTACAGCGGGACATCAGGAGAAATGTAAAGCCCAAAGACACCAATACTCCCATTAAAGTAGTACAACCAACGCGGTCGGGCCACATACTGGTCGAATTCGGAGCAGAGGCCGGCAATAAAGAAGCATTCTGTGACGCATTAAGGAAAGTCCTCGGCAAAAGCGCAACTATAGCCCCGCTCAAGCCGATGGCAACGATCGAAATACGGGACATGGACTGCGTCGCGGATCTGGCCGAGGTAGAAGAGGCGATCAAAAGGCAGTTCCCTAGCGTGCGAAGCATCAAAGCGAGACTGACACCAGAAAACAACAGGGGACAATGCACGGCCATTGTCGACTTGACCGAACAGGACGCCGAACAATTCCTGGTGGGTTGTCTGTAGGATACGGCAAAGAGCAACGCCTCTTCAATATTTCAAATGCCTCGGTTATGGTCACACCACACAAGTATACAAAGGACCCGATAAGAGTTCCCTATGTTACAAATGCGGTGAAATGGGGTACGAAGGAGGCAACCTGTATTCTTTGCAAGGATGCTGATCCAAAACCTGATTTTGGACACGTCTTGGGATCAGGGAAATGCCGGGTGTTCCAGGAAGCCCTAGCCAAGGCAAAATCAGAACTTCAATGACCCGCATCCTGCAGCTTAGCCTACACCGCAGTTCAACCGCCCAAAATCCGCTTGAGCAGTTTGCGAGGGACATGAAAGCCGACTTCTTGCTGCTGAGTGAGCAACACCATAATAAAAGTCCTGCATTATGGTATTCTGATGAAACTGGTACTGCTGCCATCTAGGTTCGGAGCAGTGACTTTCAAGCGGAGAGTTGTGGACGGGGGATGGTTTCGTGTGGGTTCGGTGCGCAAGAATCTACTTCTTTAGTGTATACCTAACGCCGAACGAGTCAATATCATCTTTCTAAGCCAAACTTAATGCTTTGGAGGGCGCTGTCTTGAACACAGAGGGCAAAATGCTCGTTGGGGGCGACTTCAACGCTAAAGCAATCGAATGGGGCATGCCTCAGACGTATCCGCGGGGAAACAAATCCTGAGAATGGCGACCAGGACTACCCTCGTCGTACCAAGCTCCAAAAATACGCCGACTTTCCGCCGTTTTGGCTGTGAGGGAACCATACCGGACGTGACATTCGCCTCGGAGTCTTTAGTACGGAGGATACGCAACTGGTAAGTATTAGAGGACTACTCAGCCAGTGATCATCAGTGCATTCTGCTTGAGATAAGTGATGCTGTCTCCCGACGTCCGTGTTCTCGGCCTTCTTTAATTGGATGGAACATTGGAAGAATGGACGTCGAGAGGTTCATCAAGGTTCTGACAGCAGGTGAGCCGCTGCAGGGAGCTTCGGACGGGACGGAAGAACTGGCAGCTCAAGACGTGGTGAACTCTACTATGAGCATCATTACGACTGCTTGCTGCGCGTCTATGCCCCGTCGAAAACCCCGGCACGGCAAGCCCCCAGTGTACTGGTGGTCAACTGAAATCGCTGAAAAGCGAAGGGAGTGTTACACGCTCTGACGTGAGGCTCAACGGGTGTGGAACCGTGACGAGGCATACAATCAGGTAGCAGCATATAAGTCAGCCAGGAAATGCCTTCGCAAACTGATCAACAGTAGCAAGGCTCGCTGTTGGCAAGACCGAGTGGACAGTGTGAACAAGGATCCGTGGGGCCTTGGCTACAAGCTGGTCATGGGGAAGCTTGGTGCCCTACGGAAGCCTTGTATACATGACGTGGACATGCTGGACGCGATAGTGCGAGGACTCTTCCCTACCCATCCCATCCGTATTGACGCTGTTCATGGGGAAACAGCAGTCGAGTACCACTCTTCACACAGCTGGAACTGGAGGAGGCAGTCCTCTCCTTGAAAGCGAGGAAGGCTCCAGGTCCAGACGGTGTTCCAGCTGAGGTATTGCGGCTCGTCTATCACCATTGTTCTGACTTGCTGCTCAGCACATTCAACGCTTGCCTACGGGACGGGGTTTTCCCGGTACGATGGAAGGTGGCGAGGCTCATACTGATCAGCAAGGGGAAGGGAAATCCCGGATGGCCGTCTGCATACCGCCCGTTATGCATGCTAGACACGGCTTGGAAAGTGCTAGAGAAACTCATCAAGAGAAGACTCACTGACGTGATTCATGCTGCTGGGGACATATCTCCTCGGCAGTACGGACGTTCTACTATTGATGTGATTGCAGAGGTGGTGAACCCGGTCCAAAAGGCAGAGGCATATAGTCGCACTAAGCAACGGATCGTCCTGTTGGTGACACTCGACGTCAGGAATGCCTTCAACTGCATTAAGATGATTCAGGATTTCCTGTCGATCATCGTCATTCATTGTACCAAATAAAAATTTATGAGCTGAACTTACTATGTTGAGAAGTCCTCTTTTTTGTCTAATTTTAGGATTAATAGCCGATAATTTTGCTTCAAGAGTTTCCGATTCATTCTGTATTATTACATCATAAAGTATGCCTATGTTTTTAATATTTTGCTCTATGCTGGATATAATTTGCCTTATTTCAGTAACGTCAATAATGTGTAGTATTATCTAAGTATTTGTTATTGTTTCTACATGTCCTAAATTTACGATTGTATATCCATTGTTAGTGGTAATAGGATTCAGAACAAGTGTTGCAGTTGTTGATTCTACCAGTAGTAATAATATAAAAGGAAAAAGTTTTCGAAGTTTCATCTGAAACAATAACTAAACCTATAAAATACTTTGAATTTGCATAGATATATAAATATTGTGGCGTGTTTTCGGTTAGCGGCCAATAATTTTAATGTTCCGGGAAAGTGAAAACGCAATGTCTTTTAATTTAAGTTAAAAGAGCTTATTTAATTACAAAAGCGCACAATGATCAATCTAACACTTTCACTAATTTTAATTTTCACTATTAAAATTCAACCTTCTACTTGTCCATAAATTTCTATCGCAATTGTCTACTTAAAATCACTTCACTATGACTTGATCGCTATTCACACTCCACACACTATCGCCGTGTTTACTCTCGCGGTTGAATGAATGATTCCCCCATTCATTCAGCTCGCCTTTATATAGGGTCTCTAATCATTCAACTCAGTTCTCGTACATTGGTGAATTAGCGGGAACATTCCAGCAGTGGATGGATGGAGCAGTGACTCACTTTCAGATGTTGTTCTTGCTTGTTGGGTTCTCGTGGTTTCGAGTAAATTCGTGTTCTTCATTGTTGTGAAAACAATTGCGACAGTAGCTCGCAGAATTATTTGTACATGTAACAATATAAATATATGCATATTTTTTTTAAAGAGTAATTTTCCTTCAATTATCTCTAGAATAATCCTTTCCCTAATATATGGCATGTTCTCTTGACTGAAGTTAATCTGTTGTTTTCTACTTAAAAATTCTGCAAACATGCAAACAAATACTCCACAAACACTGCTGTTGCTTAGATGGGGAATATCTGACACATTTTCTTTTCGGAATGTTATCATGTCAAGATTTTCATTTAGTTTGTAAAAAAAACTCTTTCTTAAAATATTCTTCTAGTGCATCCAAAAGAGTGTTGTTTGGATTCCCCAGGGATTCATAATATTTGAAAAATCTTTGATAAGGTTGAACAACTGCTAAACACCAGTGGTTATTGTTTACATTGACCGGTATCAAAATTAAGTCATAGGAAAATAGATTAATCCATAATTCCATCTACGCACTGCGTTATACCCTGATTGTAATAGTTTAATAATAAAGAATGTATTCATTATACGTGTTTTTGGTAAATTGTGTTCCTCTTGATTTTCGCTACGTTCCATAATCATTTTAAAATAGAAGTTAATGATGTTATCATTCATCCATTTCATTGGTTTTAATGTTTTAATATCTAGTCTTGTTATATTAAGGTCATATTTCGATACAAGAATTTCGTTTAAATTTTGTCCTTTCAGCCCGTTTTCAATGGTACTTTCTTGTTGTTCGGTCAGGTATTCGTCAATATCCATGGAAATGAATTCCTCTTGATCTTTATTTGCATCCCAATACTTAAGTTTCTTTTTGATATCAACTGTATGAACGTTACTTAGTTTTGCCTTTCTGTACGTCGAAAGATGTTTAAGTCTTACCGCTTTGTAATGTTTAATAAAACCCGTTGTCCCTGTTTTCTTGTAATCTTCTCTTGTCTGATTCAATTTAGTTAAATATTTTGCCTTCGCGTTTTCCATGTTATGCTTTACTTTTTCAAAGTCAACTTTAACATTTTGGACTCTTTAGGAGTACATTTAATTGTAGAGTGGTATCTCTCGTTGTCATTCCTTACGGCTTTTTTGATAGTTCTTTTAACTGAATTTTGCGTTTTACGAAGTGAGAGGGTCCTAAATTTTTACAATATAGTGTTATGTAATCGTTCTATGTCAGTTATTCCTGTATAACTGTGTGCTTTTGTGAGATGGAGTGTTACTCCTTCTACTTTTAGAAAGTCCTTAAAAAGGGCTCCATCAAACTCGTTTCCTGCTATAATTTTGTTGGGTTTGCCTATTTTTGTAAAATAATCTTCCAAATTATCTATAATAGTGATATGATTCCTATCAGGTAGATGGTATATGACTCCAAACTTCGAAAATTTACCAATAATGGTAAGGAAACTTTGATTTTTGACAATAAATATATCTATTTGTACTATTTCATTGATGTCCAATGGGGTTTCTGTATATTGGAATTTCGGTTTTATGAGTTTTCTATCAAAGTTGACCATTTGACAAGTATCACATTCGCTGATAACTATGGTAATAAATTCCAACAATTTAGGAAAATAAATTTTATTTTTCAGAGCATTAAAGAATTTTTGTATTCCTGAATGATAACTTTCTCTCACATGGCGGAAAGATATTTGTTTTACGGCTTCAATTTCCGTTTCTATATCTTGTGCCCGCTTTGAGCATCGAATGAATTTTGTTTGATTATAATTTGAGAATAACTCCCTAATTTTTTCTTGTACGATGTTATATTTCGGATCCTCTAATTCCGTGTAGATACCAGTAGTTCCTTCCTTTATGTATCTCTTCAGGATATCGCTTAAATTTGGAAAGTCATGTTCTGCTATAAAAATTATTTTTTTACCGTGTATTATTTTATGTTCCATAATATTGTTATTGGTTTAAATTAGTTGGGTCTTGTACTTATTCACAATTTCGTCTTTGATATGTTTATGATCAAGAAGCTCTTTTCCTGCTGAATGGATAGTCGTCATTGTAGATTCTTCATCATTTTCCATGTTAAATAGAACTCCTAAGTCAGAATATGAGCTGGTTTTAGTTTCTAAGCTTTTGAGGTCAGAATCATGTTCCGATTTGGGTTTTATTCGGCTTAGGAAGTCAGCGACCTTATTCTCCCTCCCTTTTACGTATTCGATTTTAAATTTATACTCTTCTAGCTTCAGCAGCCACCTTTGATGACGTGGTGATAGGTCCTTTCCCTTGATTTTAGTTTGAAGAAATTTTATGGGTTGATGATCAGTGAAAATTGTAAATTCATTCCCATATAAATACGGCCTAAAATAGTTTACAGACCATATTATTGCCAAAAATTCGTTGTCTGCTGCTGAATAATTTTGCTCATGTTTGTTCAAAGTCCTAGACGCAAAGCAAACTGGATGTCCTTTTTGGGATAAAACCGCACCAATTGCATAATTTGATGCATCGGTTGTCAGACAAAACCTTTCCGAAAAACCGGTAAACCTTAAAATCGGATGTGAGCCTCAATGTAATTCGGATCTTTGGAGTTTACATTTGCATCTTCTTCAAATATCTCGTCATGGGTTGAGCTACTTTAGCATAGTATTTTATGAACTTACGATGAAAACCCGTAAGTCCTAAGAAACTTTTGATTTCTTTTGCTGTCTTTGGAAGTCGTACGCTTTGGATTATGTTCATTTTTTTCTAGATTGGGCTTCAGACAGTTCTTCGTTATAATGTGCCCTAGAAATGTTGTTTTATGTTGCATAAAATTACATTTATCTATCTGAATTTTCAGTTTGTGTTCTTCCAAAACCCTGAAAATTTCACTTATGGCTTTTATGTGTTCTTGAAGTGACGTACTGAAAATAAGCACATCATCCAGATGTACGACACATGTTTTGTTTATAAAATCTCTCAGAATGTTATTCATCAATCGTTGGAATGTCGCCGGTGCATTTTTCAAACGGAACGGCGTACTAATGAATTCATAGAGTCCTTGTGGAGAAACAAATGCTGTTTTACGAAGATCTTTTTCAGAAACCATGATTTGATGATAGCCTTCCGCTAAATCAATAGTTGAGAAATATTGAGCTCTACCTAATTTATCTAAGATAGAGTCAATATTTGGAAGAGGAAAGGTGACGATAATCAATTACTATTCTGAACTTTTTCTTCCCAGAATTGTCACTCTTTTTCGGAATGACAATCGATGGGCTAGAATATCGTGAATTACTTTTGGCAATGATACCCTGTTCCTTCATTTCTCGAATTTGTGTTCTGACTTCCTTCTCATGCTTTGGAGGATATCTATAAAGTTTTGCATTAATTTGTTGGTCTGTTTTTGTTTGAATTTCGTGTTGAATGCTCAACGTACTTGTCAGGCGATAGCTTTCTTTAAAGAAAATATTTTCATATCTTCTAATTATTCTTGTTAATTTGTCATACTCTTCTTGGTTCAAATGATCTAGTTTGAGCCTTTGGAAATAGTCATATTGGGCTATTTCCAATGACTGTATTTCTGCTAATGAGTAAGGGTTGCTTAGAAAGGTTAGAATTTGTCCATTAAGAGTTATTGTATTTTTTTCGAAATAAATACATGTTACATAGTTGTAGAGAAGATCGACCCCTAAGATAAATTTATACTTTCTATTTATCAAATTTTTAACTTTCCATCTTATTCTAGCATTTGAGAGGGATTTAAATTCTTCAGGTGCTGGCATATGCACTTCAAATTTAAATGCATCTTTTCCAACAATTGTGGAAAAAATACTTGCAAACCATATATTAGGAATTAATAACGCGATTTATTCAGTGAACCACTTACGAGTTAGCACTTACAAATTAGACTGGGGGGCCGCCGCGATGCACATGCTTTCCTTTTATATTTTTAGTTTGCTGATTGTATATGAATTACTTAATGCGTGTGAAAGCTAATTTGTTGACGCTCCTGAGAATTTCTATGCGCGTGTATTATATTCGGGAAATGCTATTTCGCGTTTGCAATGATTCCAGGTAAGAATTTTTGGTGTCAAATTTATTTATATTTTACGCGGATGTAGCCATATACATGTCTAGCGACAATACAAAGTTCTATCTCGTTCTTACAATCATCGACACATTGCTCAAAGAAACAAGTTGAAGCAGTGGGAGAGTGCCCCTACCAAAAGGGTTTTGTAAAACAAAAATCAAACAATATATTCTGCATATCAAAACTTGACTAATATACAGATTCCATAAATTGAGTTCGAAAAATTAGTATGATTATTATGTTTTTAAATTTGCTGCCATTTTGTTTCAAGTGTTTCGACCCCGTCGCTTGATTAGCCATGTTAAAACATCAATATTACAAACCATTTCTGAAATTTTTGTCAAAATTCCTAGATATTTTTAGTGTCTAGGTCCTTTGCAAATGTTTATCTCCCAAGTATCACGTGTTAATGTTGTTGTAATTGTTAAATATTCAATCGGCTATAACTCACCTGTTTACTGTTCAATTATTGTGACATTTTCAGATTGCTGACAATTGCTTCCAAAAACTTTAATTGTAGCTGTTGGGAAATTTAAGGGTCTCATTTTGGTTTTATACGCAAAAATGTAAAATTTATAAAATGTACTATTATTAACAAAATTGATTGAATTTCGACTTCTAAGGTATTTGTTGCCCTTGTGCTTCTAAAGTATCACCCTGTAATTTTTTTGAGATTTCTCGGGTCAAAGGTATCCAATCACGAAGGGGTGGGGGGACACAAAATTTACGTTCATTTCCCTTTCTCCTACACCCCTCAAAGCAAAACTTGTCATTTTAAAGCTTGTTTTGGAAGTCATTAAGACCTTTCATTTTATGTGCATATTACCTATACGCGATGAAGTTTTTTTTCCAGGGGCCACTCCCCTATATGGGGAGACCCCCTTAAACATCTTATAAATTCGTTTTCATAGTGAAATTTTGAAGAGGGCCTCACTTCACACCTACCTACGAAATGTTATGTTCCTAGCTTATGTAGTTTCAGAGAAAAGTGGTGTGACACACGAGCGGACGGACAGACAGGACGCGATTTTAGTAGGGTTTTGTAAAAAGATTTTACAAAACGCTAAAAGGACTGGTCAAGAATTTGGTATGGTGATTGTACACATTTTCTAACAGGGATGCGGTTATAAAACCTTACAAACAGATGATGGAAAAGAATCTAAAACAAATATTTTTAAACTAATATGAAGAAATATCATTCAAACAAGTATTCTACGTACAATCCTCTTAAGGCATCTATTGTTGAACGATTCTATCGTAAACTAAAGAATATGATGTGTAAAGAGTTTATCATGAATCAAAATTATAATTAGATCGAACAAGTCGATGATATATTGTGGTTAATGCTTACAACAATAAAAACACTGAATCATAAAAATTTCTCCGAGTGCTGTGAAAAGTAGAAGACTTACCTATGGTGCCGCCCCTTTCTGTTTTGCTAATAAGGGAAACGCATCAAGGCATATTTAATTTTACATCGTAGGTGGACTTTTGTTTATGGCTTTTTCCAAAAAAGGCAGAGTTAAATAAATTCTTTTACAATCTTATTTATACAGAGAACGCATGTGAATAAATTAATCGATATCCGCAGTACCATTCTTGGCGAAGTCGTTTTATATTTTCTACATCTGCATACTTAAAATTGTCTTTTTATAACACATTTTGATTTACGAACTTGATCTCTATGTACATTCTATTTTATGTATTATAAGATTAATAATATCGTGTTACATAATTATGTACTATATTTTTACGTAACTATCATGAAGGTATTTATACCTTGAGTTTTTCATTTTTTTGAAGATTTAAAATAAGACAACTCACAAGATTTGTATGTTTTATTTATTGCACTTAAGATGTGATACTTTTTTTTAACAAAAAAAAAAGAGAAATTATACTTTTTCGCTATGATGTAATATTTGATAATGGTAAAAGAATATTGTAAAATGCTAAGATCAAAGAATATTGACATCATATGTAGATCATAAAGTATTGTTTAATTTGTAGTTTTGCCACAAGAGAAAATTCCTCTATCAATTGTTCAAATCCAAATTCTTCATTATTCAGAATTTCGGCTTCAATGTTAAGAATCGCGAGGGATTTCAATTTTTCTTCCTTTAGTGTAGAACGTAAATATGACTTAACTGTTTTTAATGGCAAAATGACCTTTCAGCGGAACAGATGTTAACTGCAGTACACAAATACATTCTCAGAGATATATCTACGTTACGAATTGTATCCTGGAAGTTCTCCTCCTTGAGAAACTTGCTCATAAAAATAGGTGTGACTTTAACATTTTTGCAGCTGATTAACTTTGAAAATGCACGCACTCACTTTCAAACGATGACTCTAGATCAGTATTCTCAAGTTTTTGAAATTTTGCTGCATGTTCTAAGATTAATGATGGTTTTGAGTTTCAAATGTTAGAAAATACTGAAAATCGATCAGCTACTACAGAGTGTGCTTCTTTTCTTTTTAGGTTTTTGTACTAAAATACAAAACCCTATTGCAATCACGACCTGTGTCCGTCTGTCCGTCCGTCCGTCCGTCTGTATGTCACAGCACTTTTTCTCCGAAACTATAGAAGCTACAGCCATGAAACTTTGTGGAACGGTCAGAAGTGGTAACTTTTTGAAAGTTCAATGGTGGAAAAAATTGTCAAAGGGGTTTAAGGGGGGTCTCCTCATATAGGGAAGTGACCCCCCAAAAAAAAATTTTCACCATTGGTAGTCGAATAGGGTGTCATTGGAAAGGTCTCAATGAGATCTTTTCAAAACAAGTCTTAAAATTGCCTTATGAGTACCGAGGGGGGCAGGGGAAGGGGAAATGTACGAACTTTTCGCGTACCCCCCCCTCGCGATTGGACACCTTCCATCCGAAAAATCTGAAAAAAATCATGGATGTAGGCCTTAATCAGTACAACAACAAATACATGAGAAGTCGAAATTCACTCAACTTTGTTAGTAATAGTATGATTTATTGATTTTATGTTTTCTTTAATAAAATCTAGACGGTACCCTTAAATTCAATAAAATTTAGCACACAGATGACTATTTATAAGATTGATTTTTTCTAAAAGTTTCATAAAGATCGAATAATATTTAACGAAGTTATAGCGATTTGAATTTTCCTGCATTACTATGGAGCCATATGCGCTTTTTACCGACTTAGAAACTACAGCTTTGCTAGGATTTGCATGAAAATTTCAGGAATGAAACGTATCATGAAGATGAGAAAGGCAGGAGAGAGCTCCTAGCAAAAGAGCTTTGTAACCATTCTAAGATTCTAAAAAACAGGCCATGAATCGATGATTACAGTACTGAGGAGTGGCCCCTGAAAAAAAATTTCATGAAAGGTAGCCGATATGAATATCAAATGAAATTTCTCTATGAACAGTTCTTAAACTGCCAGTTTTTGCTTCTGGGGGGCATAGGGGGGAATACATGAAAAATGTGTTTCCTCCCTCGCGAATGGACACCCGTGATCTTATAAAATCTGAAATAATTATCAAGGCAGATATTTGTGGGTATAACTATAACAAATACCTCAGAAGTCAAAATTCTTTCAACTTTGCTGATAATAGTATGATCCTCGAACATGACATGTTTCTTGATTTTATTCGTTACTGGTTACTGCATTTTGTAAGTTGAGTACAAAACCCTTCTGACATGAGCATAGGTCTGTCTACTGTTCACTTCTGAGTCTGCCGATAATGACATAAAACGTCTGGACGACGTTTTCTCTACTGCAAGCTTTTAAAAGAAGTTTCATAATCACTCTCACATCGATCCATTGCCTTCTTTTCGTATATGTTAAGCATATCATGAAAAGAGTCCATATATTCATCAAGGGAACTATAAAGTCGATTTGCTCTTTCAATATTCGTATCAATACTTTAGAGAGTTCCACTCACTTTTCCAATCTATTCAAACCTCCAACATCAATGCATTTTCAAACCTGTCCAGGTCATTCAAAGTACCGCAAGCTTCATTTCTTACAAGAGGTTTTTTATACGGGTCATTTAGGTAAAAGTTGAGGGCTTCAATTACAGCTTTCCAGTTTTTAACACAAGCTTTTGCAAGCAGCCTCACGTCCATACCACCTTGTATTAGATAAACTCTTCACAGTTTTAGTTTTCTGTACCTGGCACTGCATTAACTTCTCCCAACATTTTGTAGACGCTGTGGAAAAATTGTGTTCATTTTGTACGAAATTGAAAAACATGCATGCTTCCCGGCAATAACTCGCAGCACATGTATCTACTAAGTGAAGCAAATGTGCAACACATGGGACATAAAGCGCTTTGGGGTTGATTTCTTTAATACGAGCTTGCAGGTCGGAATAGATTCCAGACATATTGTAGTGAATAAAAATGTTCATATGTCCGTAAAGGACTGCAGCGATGTTCTGCTGCCTCGGCAGAGGAAGGTGTCGGTATCTGCCGAGAATGCCCTCGTCTAGAGACGCGTGAATGCGCTGGCAGGCTAGCATTGCGGTGTCGTGGGGCGGGTTCATTTTCCCCAGCACGAGGACCCACTACAAAAAATTTCGCATTCACGAATTGGAGTACAGATCAAAAGGCGACCGAAGTCGCAAAAATTGTAGATAACCTCACAGAGGGAGATGGAACTTGTTACGAGAACAAGTGGAACATGAAAAGAAAGGCGAACTTGGGGTGACCTCGTCATTACCCAACGAAGTTTATGGCCCACAAATGAAAGAGGGGCAAACGGGTGGTGGTGGAGCCCCTTCGTACCCACCCAACCGGAATAAATCCATAGATATCTTGTTGAAGTGGCCAGGTATTCCTCTTCTGAGTGGAAAACTCATACAACTTGGATTGTATGAACTTTCCCATCAGAAGGGGAGTACCCCGGTGACCAATTTATGCCATAGAATTATACAATTTGATTGCATAACTCTATGCCATAAAGAGGCACTCTGCTTGGGCCACTCAACCCAAAGTTCACCTGAAACAAGAAGGATTAAGTTGTACCCGGCGGCTGGCTCATGGTTTTAGGGGCAGCCTGCCACCGTACCGGGTCCTATACTCAGTCAGAATCTTCGGAAAGGAAAGACCAATAATTGCAGGTTACTCAACCATTATTATTTTCTAATATCATACAAATATACTCGCCGATACACAATTCCTCAAAAAACTAAAGGTATGAAAAGTTTATCAAAATTTACGTTATCAAACAAATTTTTTCTGTTTCTTTATACAATTTATAGTTTAACCAATTTTTAAAATTCAATTCGTTTATCCCGTGATGGAGAAAATACTTCACTACTATACTGCTAGGTTCGGTTCTATTTACGTGCTCTTCCAATAAAGACAACAGAAAAAAAACGAACTTCGTTTAGGTGTTAAAGCACCAAATGTACGCTTGAAATCTTTGAATTTAGGAAAAATAAAATAAAACATGAAAAAGGGAAATCTTCCTTTTTTTTCCCTATTTTTTGGTTTGTTGAACAAAAGAAAGGGTAATTACCACAACCTCCTGTTACGAGCGCTCGTGTTCGGGGCGGGTAAATCCTGCAAATTGGTGTTAATATTATTTTTGATTTCCTTTTTTCCTTTTATTTATAGTAACACTTCGCGCTTTTTCCCGAGTCCACTAATTTTCTCCGACACGTTTACATAGACTATGACAACAAATTTACGTTTTGGACTATTAATCTTGAAAGTAATGCGATCTAATTCAGCCTCCCGAATACTACTCATGAGCTATTTGAGAGCTTTAATAAAAAAAACTATAATCAGAAGTCTCATAAATGCTTTTATCCAAGCCCCGCGGCGTTCCTCGTTTAGCACCGGCCGTTGTTACGCGGTGAAGTCCCAAGGCTGCGAAAGCAATCATATGGTGCGTGGTAGCCAATGAGAAAGGAAAAGTGGTTGCAACGCCCATGCGAACCTCACGAAATGAGTATGGCAATTAAAGCACAAAGCGCGTGGAGATGATTTGTCTACGTTAATTGGCAACAAAACAGCCACAAACGGGGCGTACACTTGAAAATCTCGCAATTTCCGTACACAAAACAGGCGAGCACCACAAAACACCGAATCGCATCTTTCACATCAAAAGCAAGCGACACCTTTTATCTCGTCGGACTTTGCAAGCGTTTCGGGCGAACAAAATAGTGCAAACGCTATTCACACAACCGTTTCCTCCAACATCCCCGAAATAGCGCACTGTATTGAACCCGTTGTTCTTGGTGACCGCTGACTTTCACTAATCCCGTATTAATCGCTGCCTGCGCGGGCGTTTGCTTTTCTTCCGTTCAAAATGTCAAATCACAAACACTTCACAATTCGATATCGCGCAAGAATCATATTGGAAAAAGTTTATTTCTTTTCAAGGTGCTGTGGCGGTTATAATCCTTTTTATTACCGTCCTTCAACGCACTGTGAAAACACTACACTCTCCGAATCATCTCTTCCTTTTCCTTTTTTTTCGTTCCTTTCGCGTCCGACGTGCTCGCCGCCAAGGTCAATCGCAGACCCTCCCAACTCGCTCGCGATCGCGCTCATTCCAAGCAGCAATCATATCATGCACAAGAACGACAGAGTGTCAACGAACGCCGCACAAATGCAACAAGATAATTTGACACAGAACCGCGTTTTAGCTTCGGTTCAATGTGGGACACCTTGAAATTCCGACCAAACCGACAGAATTGCGTACTCGTGGCAATGCGGATAAAATACCCGTTCCTAACGCACTACAACTAGTCCTTTAATCAACAATCGAAAGTTAAATTTCCATGAAGCTAATAAGAGTCATTCAAGGAAAATGAATCGTGCGTATTGAACAACGTTATTACGACGGCCTCTTCTCGACCTCTCAAACTCGACTCCTCATCTCTTCGCGACAGCACCAGCAAAACCCCAACCGGTCCTACTCCCGCTATCGCCACCGCTATTCCTCTTCTTGAAATGTTCGTTGTTGGTAATATTCGCACTCGGAAACATTACGGAGTGATCTCCTTGATCGTTCGCTGCGTTTACAGAGAGCTCTTGAATATATTTCACAGTTTGATATTTACTAAATATATCATACTTTTGAACAGTATCATATTTACATCTGGGAATTTCAGGGACCGCATAGTCCTTTGCATTCGCATTGAGCAATTTTCGTAGCTTCGTCTGTAATAGATCTGAACTAGACGATGCACTTCGACGATTTGTCGATCGATGATGCGTACTATCGTGGATCCGCGATGGTGATAATGCACACTGAACATTCGATGAGACTCCACTTGCAATGCAAACGTTACTCCCGCCGCCCCTTTCGCCGCTGGTGGTTATGCCTGGCGTTCGGTAAGAGAATTGTTGGTGGCGATCTAAAACCGTTTCGGATTTCACATAAAGTGGTTTACTTTCTGCGAGTAGTTCCACCGCCAATTTTCGTTTACTATGCTGTCACTGTCCAGCATACATTAATGCAGCCGCCTGAGAATGGTGATAATGGGATAGCGACTGCGATTGAGCTGAAGAATGTTGATAGGGAAAAGATTGCGGTTGAGGCTGCAACGAAGAGGATGACACTGGAGTGCCAGTGGACAGGTAGGATGCAGGTGGAAGCAAGAGGCTATTGGAGCCAGACTGAACTGGATGCGATCCGAAACTCAGTGGCGGAGGTTGTTGTGAATGCTGCGGATTGGATGAAGTTGAAGAACCCATCCCAGACATATAGTGATGCGACTGGGGTAGAGTATTTGAATGTTGCAGATGATGAGCATTGGACATGCGTCCATGATGCCGAGGACTATTACCGTAGACAACAGCCGCCATTTTTAAAAATGCAAATCTCGCTTCTTCTATCTTCGGATTGAAACGTTGGCAGCAGGTGATATACACGCTTTGGATAGCAACAACTATCGTATATGTATGAAAAAATCAATCCTCTCAACATGATCAAGTGAAAGATCTAGTTTAATTTTTGTTTGTTTGTCTGCTTTTTTTTTGTTTTCTTAATGAGTTACTTGCGTGGTCTTAGACAGTTTAATTATTCCTTTTTGTTTTATCACTCACTTAAGAATTCTTTTAGTATTACTTTATTTAGTTTTTAGATCTTATACTTTATTTCTACATTTCTCAAATATTAGTAATACCAGACATTATATTTTTAAACTATTGTACCTCCGATGGTTCTGGCTTCCGGAGTGATGATTATGAGGGTCCGGTGCACTTAGTGGCTCTTGAAATGGGAATAATCGAGATTTGACTTCATTTGCCGTCGATTTACTCAGTCCAAGTTGCATACCCACTTGATTAGGCTGGGGTACAGCTGACACTGGTGGTGCGGAAACTGCCTGAGACGGAGGTAATGTTGGTGGAGCATGTGCTCCAGCACTATGTGGTACTTCGTGCGGAGTTGTGCTGTGTGCCTGTGGCAGCGCTGGCTTTTAGAGCCATACTCCTCAATTACTACAATATTACTTGCGTTGTCACACAATTACCCTCAGCAGTCAGTGATGTTAATGTGCAGTAAATCTAAAACCTTTAATACAGTATCCGCCAAATTTTCTAATTTGTGTCCGGAATTAAGGACAAATAAAAAGAATCGTTCAACTGGTAAACCATCTTTTCCAACCTACCTTATTTCAAAGGAAAATTGGTGGTATGAGAGATGTCAGGAGTTGAATCTACTATTACTGAGACTCTTAATTTCATTAACAGCGATCTTCTTGACTTTATTAGCAAGTAAATCTACAACTTCATCACATATTGTTCAAGAAATGTAGGAGGTATTTCCTGATCCAGGGTTATCGTGTCGTTGAATGTGATTAGCCAGAAAGGGATCGAATTCAGCAATCAGCTCTAATGACATGCTAAATTACCCATTGTGCAAAGAGCAAAATTTTTTATCATAACCACGAAGAGCGCGGCCTCTGCTCGTCAATTTTTTTACAACCGCAAAAACTCTAAAAAGAACACTTCTTCAGTATTTTGTTTCAGCTTCTACATACCAATCGTAGTGACTTGTATTAGTTCCTAAGTACTTTTTTCATGTTTATAGATTTAACTGACAATTTTTATGGTCTTGAAAGTTTTCGTGGGCAGACAAAATACTTGCAATATTTTGCCAGTCTGATATACCTACAGTAGCAAAATTTGATCTTGTGGAGGCCACATATTTTGAGACGAAAAAGCTTGCGTGGAGCAAAGCAAATGGAACTTTTACCAGGAGAATAAACCAAATAGTACTTCAATATTATCTCCCCATTGGCTATTTGACGATAAAAAGCGTCCTCTGTTAAACATCTTCTTTTTTCTCCAATCTTCCTATAGGATTGGACTTTGTAAAAACTTAATTTTTATTCTGGTTAATACCTCGATGCAATATAATTTCAATTGTGGCATAATTAACTGTCCATTCAATTGGATCATCACTAACTAGTCCAATTTCCTTTGAATTACCTATTACACTATTCTTACTTTCAGTTTCAGGATCACATATTTCATAGACTTCAATTGGGGTTACATTTTAAACTTTCCTACTATGAGTGTTGGTTGAAGTGATATTTCTTGGTTTATCACTGATGTAATCATGTTGACTTTCTTTTTTGTGTTGCCCATTTTCTTCTATTGTCCCTTTTTTTTTGAAAAAAAAGCTCTCGACCTTTTTGACGAATTTTCTCTCTTGCGGAAATCAGCACCACTAAACTTGTTCCGTTTGTCGCTCATTATTTGTAATAATGTAAAAAAATCAAAAACGGGTAAAGAGGAATATGGATATTTTACCTAAATTATGTTACAACTGACATACGGTAAGCACACATAAAACATTTTTATTCATCACTAGAAAACCTGATATCGACTGTTACTCGCAGTCACATCTCTGCATGGCGATAAATGAACGTGAGTTATCACTTAAAACCATGATATAGGTGATGGGCGTGGTGGCTGGGCAGTAATGTGTTTTTATGGTCAGGAACAGTACCGCCCCTAAAGGGCTGCGCCCCTAATCATGTGCCTATAGTGCCTAAAGGTAAGTCCGCCATTGGCTGTGGATACTTCCAACGAGAACTTGCTTAATTCCACTGTAAACAACAACATTGAGCTGATGGGCCCATTTAAATCAAAGACATTTAAGTAATGGACACGAAATGAGCTTATTTTTCTCCGTACGTATGTGAAGCTATATTACTACATAACATAAAGGGTTATCCTCTTCGTGGTAGGAAAGTATAAACCTGCAATTTGACATCTGTGAGGATTAAATGTCAGCGTGTTTTTTTTAGTTGAAGGTTTGCCATTTAGAAATATCGATCGTTTAACAGTCGAAGAACACGTTAAAATTATTAAATTTCAGTATAAAAATGGTGATTCTGCTATATCAACATTTAGGGCTTTACAAGCCGATTACGGTCAACATAATCAACCTACGCAGCAAACAATTTCGAACACAGTGCGAAAATTTGAAGAGACTGGATTGGTTATTGATATTGCAAGGCCTGTACATCATCGAAACATTCATTCCGCTAAAAGTATCGCTCTCGTTGCTCAAAGTGTGGAGGAAGACCCGAATTTGTCAATTCCTCGATGTGCTCAACATTTGGGCTTGTCAAGAACTTAAGCCTCAAGACCATACACAACGCAGAATGTATGCGAATTGCGTGATTGAACAACAAGTTATTGATAAAGAGCTTTCGAACAAAATTTTCATTAGTGATGAGGCTAATTTTTCGCTCAGTGGTTACGTAAATAAACAGAATTGCCGCATATGGGGCTCTCAAAATCCTCGGATGATCGCAGAAAGGCCTTTGCATCCAGAAGAAGTGACCGTTTGGTGTGCATTATGGTCTGGTGGTGTTATTGGCCCGTATTATTTTGAAAACGATCAAGGAAGAGCCATTACAGTCAATTCTGACCGCTATGGACGGATGTTAACCGATTATTTTTGGAGAGAAATTAAAGATTATGATCTGGAGAACATGTGGTTTCAACAGGACGGAGCTAGTCGAGCACTTTGGCAAGAGAAATTTCCAGGCCGCATAATTTCGAGATTGAGTGATGTCAATTGGCCTGCAAAATCCTGTGACCAAACACCTTTGGATTTCTTTTTATGGGGCTATTTGAAAGATTGGGTTTACGCAAACAATCCTCAAAACCTTGAGCAATTGAATACCGATACTCGTGAAGTTATTGCCGAGATATTGGCGGTAATGTGCCGAAAAGTCTTTGAAAATTACCTCAAAAGGATTGAGGCCTATAAGAGGTCCCCTGGAAGACATTTGAATAATGTTGTATTTCAAGTATAGTGGCAAGGTTCAATCTTTATATTGAATAAAAAATTTTGTTTCCTTCTGAATATTTTATGTGTTTTCTTTAGCTTTACTTTCCCAAGCGTACAATGAATAACCCTATACATGCCCTCCACTCTCATATGAGTTGACATTCCCCCGCCTTTCACGCCGCTAGGTCATCAACACACTCAAATGGCTCTCTAGTTACTTTCACGAAAATCCCACTCCTGTTATTCTTTATCCCTCGAATTGTCAACGAAAATTCAACAGATGACGAGAAATATCTAATCAAGTTGAATTTGAAATTGTACACAGAACAATTTTTTTATTGTAGTGCAAAAGCGTTGTAGTGTTGTGAGTGAGATCGTAAAAACAGCTACAGGAAACATGTCAGGGACAGGGTTTAGTCATGTTGAATCTTTTAAATCGTTTAAGTTGGAATACCCGCACGGAAAAAATGTAGGTAACCAACAAAGAGGAAAATTGCTTGTTCCGAGAGCTAGTCGAAACGAGACAAGACAGACGGACTCGGGGAGAGTTTGTCGTTACCCGAAGATTCTCATGGCCCACAAATAAGAGTGCAACCGGATCAAGATCAAAATTGTTGAAGTGGCCCTAAATTTCCCTTTTGAGTGGAAAACTCATACAAACATACTTTGCATGAGCCTTCCCATCAAAAGAGAAATATAAATGTGACCAATTTATGTCATAGGATTATGTGATCGGGTCACATAACCCTAAGCCACAAAAAGGGCATTTAAACTGGAGGCCACTCAGCCTGGCAAGAGGCCCTGAAACTAAAAAACAGTTGGAGCGCGCCCGGTGGTTAGCACATTTTTTCCTTGCAAAAGCCTTCCAACGTTTTGGGTCCTGTACCCGGCAAGAAGAACAAAATGAAAAGACTGATTTTATATTTTACTCTAACATTTTATTATTAGGTAAACGAACGAATTCTATAACCATTATTCGACAAGTTCTTCGTCTATCATCTACGAGTAATTATCCGATTAACCGTGCCTTTATATATATAATGAACGTTTCAATTGTTTGGTTAACCTTCGTTCAAGGGAATTCTATGACGATCTAAGTTTTATTATTTTTTTATATATATAAAATTAATATAGATGAATAAATGTCAATATGTATATATAGAAATATAAATGCATGTAAAAATTTGAAAGGAACCATAAGAGTACTTACCCATCCTCCTCGACGAGCGCTCGTAGATGGGGTGGTCAGTGCACGCTCCGATTCTAAACATAAACTGAAGCGTTGTTCAAAAAATTTAAATTTAACGCCTGAATGATTTATTGGGCTTGTAGGAAACTTTTTTTACACAAAAAAAAATTTGATTTTTAAATATTTAATTGGTATGATTAATAGGTTTTTCAAACACTCCACCTGGTTTCATTTAATTCTATTTTTATGATTTCGTTCTTTTATTCGTTCGAATGTTTTTGATTTCATTCAACTTTACTACTCGTATAACAAAACTTTACTACTCTTATAAGAAATCAAATGCGTCACTTTTACTTAAATCTCTATAGAAAATATCAGCTCAAAAAAACAAAAGCCGCACAGTTTCTAAACTTTCACTGAATTGCCAAACATCAGGAACGCAAATGCATTCCAATCCCCATAACAACAATGTAAAACCTGGTTCATTTAATTCCATCTGAACCCCCTTTTTCTTTACGAGTTTATCAGCCCTTTTCTAGGTTACTTCGGCACTTGTTTTTTCTTTCGGTTTCAAGCAAAAAATCTAGCACTGAACTTAAACACAACGTGCACCTTCACGCAATTCATGACAAATACATCCCCCTTCAAGCACTTAACGTTTTTCTTTTTCTTTCAAATTCGCATTAGCACTTTTAAGCGCCCAAACCATACACTCGAACAAATTGCGGACATGGCCACATAGTAGCGTCCATTGCGCTTTATTGTCTTATCAACGTAATTTCAAATTCCTCCATGTGTGTACCACTACTTATATACATGCATCGTTTCTCACTATTCGTTCAACTTTTTTATAGAATTTGATTAATATCTTTCATTATTTTAATTCAAGCTTGCACTTCACTTAATAAATGCGTTCCAGGTAATAATCACTGTTTAAGGGCGAATTTTACTTCATTTTATTCAGAACGCAGCAGAACCTTCTTAACTTTGTTCTTGCGAACAATCAAATTTTTGTCCCCGTTTTCATCGAGATTCATCAAGATTTCACTCTTATTTCAATCAATGTAACACCGACTCACGCCTTTTGATTTACCACAATTTCAAGTTCCGTTTCGAAATCGACCACAAAGCACAACTCTTTTATTATCCTCCAAACATTCGGTGATACATTTAAAAGTTTTAATTGTCGGCTCCAAGAAACTATCTCGATTCAAACCATGATGCAAATCATGCACATGAGTCCTACCGTATCACCCGAGTCTAAATCCAGAACTCTCCTCCATTAAAATTTTCCATTTCGTTTCGAAACTTAGACTCCTCTTCTGTCGTGATGTCACCAAATCCACTATCTGTACGGTAGAATACCAGGCGCTCTATTGTTATTGCTGTACTATTGCCTATGTCATTTACTTCAAATTGTTGCTGCTGTTGATGTTCTGCATTGGGATGAGAGCTTGCTGAGCGCTGAATCATCCCAATCCAATTGTTCAGTAGTGATCTTTAACGTTTACCTCGTCCCAAGGCCCACTTACATATATTGTTTTTATTATAAAATATGGGAACAGAACATGAATTATATTTAAACTCAAAATGGTTTTTATTTATCTCTCTCGGTTGCTGGAAAGTAATGTGCTGTGAATATCTGTATGTATTTGTTGTGATACCGAGGATTATCTTGCGTGGATATTACAATCAATACTTCATTTTTTTATGTATTATAATATTTTCATCTCTCTTTCTCTCTTACTGACTTACTTTTAGACAGCAAATGCATTTATCTTTCAATTTCATTTCTTATCTGAATGGGAAGGGGATGTTGGTTTCATTATTATTTTCCTTTTCTTTTCACTTTTTCTCTCTATTACATCAATTCTGCCCTGGTGCTCATACAATCTGCATGTTTTACTGCTCTTCATCGCCCAATTCATGTTTGATTTTTGAGAAATCAAATTCCTCGCCCGTTCCACGCTTGAATATATCCAAAACATGTAGGCATGTTGTTTCAAAATGTGTTGTTGCATTATAGGTTCTGATATGAAAATTTGCGATTCTAAGCCCTTATCAGTTGCCTCATAATCATCTGATACAGATAAGAATTTTTGTGTGATGGGTCCTAATAGACCTAAGCCAGGCTTTATTTCATTTTCTGGATTTTCCGTTTCATACTTTTCTATATTTACACTTACAATAGTAATCTAAGTTTTTTTCAATTACTTTTTTTACTAAAAGGAAGCATGAGGATAATTACATAACTCAGTTGAATAAAAATAACTTTAACGGTTCACAAGATAAAAATGGGAAAATCAATAAAACTTGATATAGGTATTTAGACAGGAAGTTGGTATTAAATTTTTTCACCAATTTGATGTTACAGCAAACGCTACTTCTTATGTTCTAACATGTACATATAATGTTATAACATGTATAATGTATAAATTAGGTTTAAATTTCAACGGAGTAAAGTAAGAACTGAACAATACTTCAAACGGAACTACATTAAAAGCAAATATTGTAGATAAAAGAAAAAATAGCAATCCACTTTATTGGCTGTTATATTGCTTGAATTTAATTGCTTGAAAATAGCACTCTCATTTTGAGAATGAACTCAAAAGAAGACTTTCAGTCGTATTTAATCTTAAATAATTCACAAATAAATCGATTGATATCCAAGTCCACGCTAATGATAATCTTAAGAATAAACGGGAATTCATAATCTATTTTAAAACCGTTATGCTCTCAATGTTTCTGTCAGGGTGAAGGAGATAGGAAAGTTTTCGAGCAGTTTGATAGTGTAACTGCTCGATTACTACAATCATGTGCAAATCAGTAAATACAATCCAACAGTAAAGAGCGCTATACGAGTATACGGAATTGGAACACGGAAAGTTTCAGGAATCCATAAAATCTGCTTAACTAGTCTCGTTACATACCTATTAGAGGATTATGAAGGAAACAAAATTGAAGGTCATTTTCATGAGCCTGAACTCTTGAAAGCTAAGAATCCACTACTTTATCTCGTAGAAAAAGTATTGAAGAGGAATGGTAATCAAGCGTTAGTGAATTTGTTGGAATTCTCTTCTAAACACTATTCCTGGGGATTAATCTCAAAAATACGATTCGGTAATATTAAAATTTACATTTAAACATTGTCGTTGGGTTGAAGAATAAAAAAAAATTAATTTATTTGTTATTGCTATTTAAAACTGCACAAGTTTTATCAATTTCGCTATAACATTAACAAGTTTCATACACCCATGGACAGCTCACATAATGCTTTCCGAATCTGCTAACTTTCTGCGGCATATTAGTGTAGGGTTTAGCATACTGCAGTTGCTTATATATTCGTTGAAGTGTTCCTTGAGAACTAACCCTTTGTTAGTACACAAAAATTTTCTATAATCCTGAATTTAACGTTGAAGATCGTTGTCTGCATTATTGTTGTTACTAAGCATGGTCGTTGCCACTTCCAGATCATTTGTGTTTTTCATGATTTTTAGATATAGAAACTCAATATCGGTTTTATAGTTTGGATCTTCCTATTTTATATGTTCGAAGTCCCTATTACTAGGAATTTCTTCAGGTTCAAATTCATGATATTCATATCTTGTGATTTTAAACGATCGTTTCGAATAGTTGCTGTCATATGAGCATTTTTAAAAATTTTTGAAAATAAAATCGGATCATACGCAAACAGTATTATTGGAGGGAATTAAGGTGGTCTTAGAGCAGATAGATCGGCAATAGACCAACTGTTCACAATCAAGCTAGTACTTGAAAAATGCTGGGAGTTCAACGTACACGTCCACCAGATTTTCGTTGACATTTAGCAAGCATGTGGCAGTATTGATCGTAATGTACTGTACCAAATAATGCTTTGCTTTGGTATCCCAGCCAAATTAGTCCATCTTATCAAAATGGCAATGACATCAATGACCTCGCAAGTCGGCATAAATAACCAACTCAAACCTTGGACTAAAGCAGAAAGATGGTCTGGTCGCATTGCTATTTAATTTGGCTTTGGAGTATGTCATGAGGAAGCTATGCATCGATACAGAAGGTACATTACTGTATAATTTGAGCCAACTACTACCTATGCGGGTGACATCAACATTATGTCACAGTCATTAACAACTGCCAAAGAACTCTTCCTGGAACTTGACAACGAAGCAAAATTAGTAGGTGTACAAATCAATGATAATAAAGTAAAGCTCATAACGTAGTCAAGGAAAAATACCTCAAGTGCACAAAATATCACATTTGGCAAACACAATATCAAAAATGTGAATTAATTTGTGTATATATTAATGCAAACCAGCAATGAAAGAGACGAAATATATCAGAAAACAAAGCTCGTAAATAAAATATATCATTCAGTTTTGACGATCTTGAAGACCAACTGCATATACAGGAAAACGGTGTTCCAAAAATACAAATCTGTGATGAGACCTGTATTATGCTATGGGTATTAAACATGGGCCTTAACCCAAGCATCTGCAAATTTATTGAACGTCTTCGAATGACGGGTCCTGAGGCAAATAATCGGAGCGAAGCTAGACAGGGACCAATGGCAAATTCGATACAACCATGAGCTGCATGAAATTTTTGATGGTCCAGAGGTCACAACGATTGCAAGATTGCAGAAGTGGTCTCGCGCTGACAAATGAATCCGATGGACGGACAACGGATACCCAAAAAGGTATTCGTTGGGAGAACTGAAGGCTGGAGGCCAGTGTGGAAACCGAGAAAACGGTGGTCTGACTTGATCGGCGAAGACAGTTGATCGCTGCTCGGATTCCAAAATTGGAGGACGCGGTCAATGGACCAAGACAGTTGGAGTCGCTATTTGCAGGAAGTGAAGGCCCGAAAGGGGCTGTAGTGCTACGAAGCAAAAAAGGTCAGAAGTATTTATAAAACCGTCTATTTTTAAAGGTACTGTAAAATATTTTTCACGATACCCTACTACAATCACGTCTCTTCGGTCGATTTTTCATGCGTTACAGCAAGTTATCGCGCAAATTACATGAGCTAGAGTGATTAAGTTTTCTACGTAGGTCAAAAGTAGTGCCCTCTCAAATGTCGCGGTGCAAAAGTATACAGAGGGATGAATTTTAAAATGTTTTTTTAATAAAGGTACCCAAGATGGCTGTCAAAGACAGGTTTTGACGAGGACTTTTCAAAAATGGTCCTAGACAAGAGGCATTTGCAAGCAGGGGATCAAGGAGAGGGTTCTGTATGAAAAATTTTCGTCCCTCGACGCAATTCGACATCTTTTGACAGAAAAATCTGGCAAAAATCAAAAAAGTTGGTCTTCATGAGTACAAGTTTAATAAATATTCTTAAAAGTTAAAATTGAATCGACTTTGTGAATAATAGTACATTGTATGAATCTTACGTTTTCATCTATAGAGTCAATGAATGTGCCTTAAATTCGCCAAACATTTTCATCTCGCTTTTCTGATCCAAAGCGCTTTCTGGAAGTTGTAAACAATTTAAATTTATCAATGACAATAACAATTTTACTCGATTCTGTGAAAACGCACGTTCCCAAAAGACCCAAACACTACAGACGTGTGAGAGTTTTGATGAAAATTTTAGAAATACTTTAAAACATTGATATGTTATCATGACTACTCAAACATTGAGGTCAACAGTTCAATTCATGGAATATATGTGTGAGCCAATTTTTGATATTTAGGAGACGTTGTTTGATTCACTAATTATTTTACATTTCCCTTCTAGCATGACTACTCTCCTGCTACTTTAGCTTATCCTTAAACATTGATTGACTTTCAAAGTGAGGGCCAATAAAATGAATTTTTGCTTTTAAAATTATGGTTATCTACGACAAATTTGACTTTCTGAGTGGTAATGCCAACGGAAATTTTTTTTCAGCACTTAATTTAATGTCGATGAGCGACAAACGAAAACAAAGCTACTTTGGGGTGTCGGAGTTGTTCGCGATGATATCGGGGTTGGAGTCACTCTACTGCAATTTTACAAAGAAGACACTAAGATGTTTCACTTTTGCTCGCAAAATCTTGTGTGTACTTTAAAAAATCGAAACTTCCACTCTATCAAAGAACCTAAAAAGCAAAATAATTAAACTAATTAATTGAATTTAATACTGAAGCTACTTGTATATCTTTCTCTTCTCCTTCTTTGTAGCACTACAGCCGCTCTCGGGCCTTAGTTTCCTGCAAATAACGCCTCCAATTGTGAAATCCGAGCAGTGATGAACTGTCCTCGTTAACCGAGTTAGACCAACATTTCCTCAGTTTCCCCCACTCGCCTCCAGCCTTCAGTTTTCCCAACGAATACCTTTTTTCGTATCCGTTGGTCGTCCATACAATTTATGTGGCCATGTCACTCAAAGGCGTTCAAAATATTTGCAGATGCCAAGATTAGGTTTCATGTTTCACGCTCATACCGTAACACAGGTCTTTTCTCAGATTTTTATGCTTGGAGCTTTGTTTTCCTGTATATGCCGCTGGTCTTCAAGTCAAAACTGAACGAAGTCACTGCAGTTTTTTAGCAGAGTTTTAACAGAGGAATGCGTAACGTGGGGTGGCATTCTTAGGCCGGCTAGCACTCAGACGTGTCGTGGGTTTTCTGGATACCCTCTGCTCGTGCTGAGCCACACTAGACATAAAAACTAGCACAAAAGGAACGGACGAGAGAGAAGGACATCAACTTGAGAAGTGAAAATTTATGGTTTTTCGTGAATCATGGCTGTTTTTTTATTTAAAAGTTTTATGTATGCCCCTACAATATCATTACAATCAAATACAAAACAAAAGCATAAGAATTAGCTATGAACACACATTGAATTCTGTAAGTTAATTTTAACCCCCTTTTTATGCTTTCGTGGATTTGGTTTCGAAATAGAAAAAAATTCACCAAAGGAAACAAACCGTTCGTCTTGCCGCTAAATCTACACAGTTTATTGAATAGTTAGACTAACTCAATTAAACACGTTATCACTCACAAACTGCTTCTAATAAAAAGCAAACAATGGCTTCCTTTAGCACGAACGCAACTGTTGATGGAATGCATATTTTATCATTCAGTTAATAGCAGAATCACCAGTTTATCATTTCACACTATTCTTTTTCACTCTATTCATCTAAAATCGTCTCACACTATTCTTGTTCCACTTTATTCATTTAAAATTTAATTTTCATTAACTTATCTTCGACACCGCCAAAAATTGATAAAAAAATAGGAAACTTCTATCCAAAACTCCAAAATCAAAAACTTTCCTTCCTGCATTAAAAATCCACTTCCTGAATCTTAAATAAAGACTTATTCTCACGAATTTCAATCAAAAACTTTCACCGAAACCGCCAAAGAAGTCCCTTTTCTCTGCAAGCTAAAATCAGACTCCCCTTCCAAATCAAGAATTTAACTCCATCCCGCAATCCTTTCATTCCCAATTACCGCTGCCGTACCCGGGCTATGTCATAGAAGTTCTATACGCTTCGATTCTATTACCCACATATATTTTCCATATCGACAAACGCAACAATTTCCATTTTGCATACATGGCGATTTGCATAACCATGATAGCGTTTGATTAGATACAAATCATCATATATATATATATATATATATATATATATATATATATATATATATATATATATATATATATATATATATATATATATATGTGTATATATATATATATATATATATATATATATATAAATATATATATATATATATATATATATATATATATATATATATATATATATATATATATATATATATATATATATGTATATATATATATATATATATGGAAACAATTGCTTTTTCCGATATTCCAAAAAGAGTGCTTTCCTGCGCTTGGGGAACTTGAACACAGGGCCCCAGCGGACTTCCGGTCGAGAATCCATGACGCTACCAATGGAGCCAGTTTCTGTTGATCTTCCATGCATTTATTTATCAACTTCAACTGTGAACCCTTCTTAATGGGCATGGAAATGAAATTTGTTTGTAGGGAAGCGTGGATGAATTTTCGTTAGCACAACAAATAAACTTTTGTTAGTGGGAAATAATGCATAAGACTAGTGAGTATGTAGGAAGAAAGAAGGTTCTGTTAATGAAAAGGTATCGAATGAAAATGAGTTAGTGGGAAGTAATGATTGGAGTGTTGTTAGTGGAAAAGTTAAGATTATTATTATGTTTGTTGTTTTTTTTGTAATTGAAAATAGCGAAAGAGTGTAGAGTTGAGATGATGGGGAAATAAAATGTAGAGGGAAATTTTTAAATGTAAAAAAGAAAAAATAAATAAATTTACAGATAAAAAGGTATATGTGCCCAAAAGAAGGTGAAGATATTACGGAGGCAGTTTGAAGTTGGGAATGGGCTCTAGCTCTAGGCTCCGCATGGCTAGCTTAATTGTTAAAACTTTATGTGATGAACTTAGTGCTTTGCACAATAAATGTTCAGTTGCGTGTAATGAGATTGCTCCCTTGCTCCAGTTTGTTGACACTATATCTGCGCATCTTCTAACTGAGACGAGCCTTGATACTCGCGATGTGTTACAGCCTTCCGCACCAGATCGTCTTTCATCGGGGGAGAATACTAGAATATCATTAGATACTGCTCCTGCCATAAAAAACGAGAAGTAAAACCCAAGCTAAACCTGCAACAAAAAAACAGCGCTAAACTGTTGACCAGCAGTGATTCAGAGATTGTATTTCAATCATCATCTGGGCCCTCATCTTCTCGTCGAGGTGCTATATTGAAAAATCGGCCCACCTCATCCAACACTCTTGTAACGGATATTCAACCAACGCCAGTAGCTGATGTTTCTAGTTCCGCTCTTAATATGCCAGCGCCACAGAAAGTTCCATCTCTTCATGTCGTGGCACCGCCGAAGCAAATATTTATACCTCGTCTGGCTTATGAGATATCGACAAATGATATTTGTGATTATGTCTCAACGAAATTTGGACCTTCAGTAAAGATCATCAGCTGCCACAAACTGACAAAAGACAACATTGAGGGAAGAGTTATTACTTCTTTTAAGTTACTGTACCGTCAAACTGCAACATAGTTCTTCAATCAGAATACTAGCCTCCTAGAACACCAATTAAACCATTCGAGGCAACCTAAAGAAGAAATTTTCGTCGTGTGGTAAGCTCTCTTCCGAAACTTTAACAACTGGTCGCCCTACAACTTCATCAAATATTATTTTAAATTTTGATACTCAAAACACTTCTCGTAGCTTCAATCCTTATCATCAAAATGTACGTGACATGTGAACCAAGCTGAAAGCTATTAAAATTGCCTCTTCCATTTCCGGCGATGATTTAATCTGTTTTACAGAAACCTGGCTAACTCCTGATATCGCCAGCAGTGAAATTTTCCCATTATATGATGTCTACCGAACTGATAGAGATCGTTTGATTTCAGGTAAATCTGACGGTGGTGGTGTGCTTATTGCTACTCATGAAGCCTTAGACAGCAAACTCTGCTCTGACTTTTCACCGTCTCTTCCAGTAGAATGCATCACTGTCTTAATCAATATCTCTCAAGCCATGAGTTTAGTATTGCTTTGCGTGTATATCCCTTGCAATGCTCCTTTCCACGTTTACAACCGTTTTTTCTCTGAATTTTCTTGGTATTTCTGTAGGATCAACCCTCTATACAATATTTTAATCCGTGGTGACTTTAACATGCCTTGCCTAAGGTGGGACTCAAGCTCTCATACCCTCTCATCCTTCAATAATCTCTCTATCCTGTTTTCTTCTTGTTTATCGCTTTGCTCCCTATCGCAATTAAATATGATCCCAAACGCAAACAATCAACTTCTTGATTTCATCCTTCCTACCAATCCTGCCTCTATCTTCTCGATTACTAAATCCCCCTACGAATATGTAAAACCTGATACCCATCATCCTCCGCTTGAGGTTCGTTTATCTTTTCTTGCACCTCAGTCCAAACGCACTCCTTTCTCCTCAAGATTTAATTTCCGCAAAGCCAACTATGCAGCCATTCTGCTTGAGCTGGATAATATTGACTGGAATTCAATGCTACAGAAGCTAGATGTCAATTCAGCGCTATCAACTTTCTATGAGAATCTGAGTAGCATAATTGCAAACCATGTACCTATCTGCCGATCCCCTCGGAAAAGGAGCTCCAGCTGGTTTTCTGCTGAAGTCTCAGACGCTCTCTATTTGAAGGACCAGGCGCGCAAAAAACTTTATTATTCCAACACTAACACTGACCTCACCAACTACCGACTGCTTTGTAAAGAAGCCAAAAAAGCGGTTAAGAACGCAATGCGATCTTATTATTATATGATTGAAACATCACTGCAATCGAATAGTCCTAAGCCCTTCTGGACATACGTACATTCTCTGAAAACGACATCCCATATTCTTAATATATTCTCATGGCGTAATTGCCAAGCTTCTTATGGGGCAAGCTATCTGTGACCTTTTCGCTCAATTTTTTTCCTCCACATTTAAGGTTTCGAACCCCACTATGTACTCATCGTTTCCTTCTCCTTCCCCTGTTATGCATTTTATCGTGACCTCTCTATCGAAATTTGAAAATGTACAGCTTACCTTTCACATTAATGGTGGTCCGGGTCCTGATGGAATACCAAATCTGTTCGTTAAGTCATTATCTTCTTCATTATCTACCCCACTTTCAATTATTTTCAATATTAGCCTTTCTTCCACCTGCTTCCCTGACGTTTGCAAGCATGCTAACATCTTTCCGATCCATAAGTCCGGAGATCGAGGTGAAATCCCTAACTATGGTCCGGTTTCTTTGCTTTCTTGTTTTGGCAAGCTCCTGTAGAGAATTGTGCATAACAGAATGTACGATGATATCAGTATCCTGTTTGGAAACGAGCAACATGGCTTCATTAAAGGTCGTTCGACAGTAACTAATTTGTTAGAACTTACGAATACCATCTCTTTTGCTTTCGACAAGAGTCAACAAGTCGATGTCATATACACCGATTTTGCTAAAGCCTTTGACAGTGTTGATCATGGCCTTTTGGCTAACAAACTCCAATCATTCCGCGTTTTCGACTCTCTCCTCTCTTGGATCTTATCCTTCTTACCCCGTTGCTCTTGCACCGTTACACGGAATAATTTTTTTTCGTCGAGCTCATTTAGCCCAAAATCTGGTGTTCTTCAAGGATCAATTTTAGGCCCTTTGCTATTCAACATTTTCATTAATGATCTTCCCCAATGCCTGTCCTCTAATTGTCTTCTTTACGCTGATGATTTAAAAATTTATCGCCCCATTAATTCCAGCAAAGACTGCTTATACCTCCAAAATGATCTTGACAATCTCCAAAATTGGTATCAAGGTAATTTGCTTCCTCTTAACATTTCTAAATGTTGTCACATGAGATTCACCAACAAAATTTCATCCTGTTTTATATGAATACTAGATTAATGGGTCGGTACTCGCACTTGTGGACAAATTTAAAGATTTGGGAGTAGTATTTGACCCAGGTTTGAAATTTAACATCCATGTTTCATGCATAACCACTAGAGCTTCACATATCGCTGGTTTTTTTTACGATCCTCTTGCAAGTCTTTTAGCATTTCAACCAGCGTCCATCTATTCGTACTTCAAGCCCGGTCAATCCTTGAGTATGCCTCCCAAGTATGGTCTCCTCACTATACCAATCTATCGCATGCTGTTGAAACTGTACAGCGTAAATTCACACGATCTCTATTCTACAAATATAACCCAACTTACAACTCCTACGATGAGCGCTTACAGATCCTAAACATTCCATCACTCAAAAATAGGAGAGAATTCTTGGACCTGTGCTGCTTATTTAAATTATATCACGGTATTCTTTAATCAAACCTTCGTGAAAGGCTTTATATACGTCCCACCTCAAGTAAGCGTTCAACTGATATATTCTTTGTGCCCTTTGCTCGTAATGATATTTATTTTTACTAATTTTTAATACGCGTATCATGTCATTACAATGAGCTCCAGCTGGGTCTTCTGCCACATTCCTTAAACGCTTTTCTGCTTAGCTTCCAATAGTTTATTAGTATTTTATATTCTTGTTCTTTTTTTCTTAGTATAACTTTGTTTATTCGCATGTATTATATTATATTATATTTCATTAACTACGTGTATTTTGTAATTGGGTTCACGAATCTGTAAAATAGTGTAAATAAATAAATAAGTTTGTCTCTTGTTTTGTTTTTTTTTTTTTTTTTTTTACCTCCATTCCCTTCCACTCTCTCCATCACACTTTCTTCGTCGCACTACGCTCGTGCGATCTGCACTTCACATTTCGTCGTTTTCTCAGGTGTGCCACCCAGGCAATGTATAACACATCGGTATAAGGGGGCACACAAAAATATGTGAAGTCCTCCGGTTAAACTTGTCTTGTCCATATCGTGATCAGCTCTCAGAGATAAAAAAAATTATAAATTCAACGCAGTAAAAAAAAACTCTGAGTTAAAAGAATAGCTGTCTCTTCAAGCATCTCGACGATAGGGTCAACAATGCCCTAAGATGCTATGTTGAAATTACTGGACTGATATTATAATAATAGTAGGTGTTTCTCGAGGCATCTCGAAGATAGGATCAATAATTGACCTAAGATGCTATGTTTTACTTATAAAACCACCGGGCTTACTTTTTTGAGTGAGCCGGTGCGTTTTGATTCCTTTGGGTCTCCTGTAGTGTCTAAAGGAAAGCATGGTTGTTAGCGGGCTGGCCTTAGGCTAGGCTAGGTAGAGGGGTAAAACATTTTTGTATGTTTGGTTGTTGGATTTCTATGTTTTCTGTCGTTTCCGATTTTGTAGGAAGGTGCTGTCTAGTACTGAGAAAAGCACATCGAAATTCGTAATTAGTGGTTCGTTGCCGAAGCTATCGTCTGTCATTCTATATTTATATATTTCAAGTCTTTCTAGGATTTCATATCTCAGTCCTTTGCTTTGTATATGTAACAATGCTATAGAGTTTGTCATAGCATCAGACTTGTGTGCTTCGCTTTTTTCGAGTCTGCTTTACTGTGTAAAAAAGATCACAAGTGCTTTTAGTATCCTGTATCAATTTAAGCATGTCTAAATAATCCCCGATACTGTGACCTTAGATGCCGAGAAATGCTAATAACTGTAAAGACATCTAAAGCTCTGCTACTAAATCCTACTTACACCTCCTTCATGAGGGCGTAAGAGGGTGAATGTAAATCTTCCGCACCTGATAACGGAATCGACGTAATAACCATGCCGCCGAAATGGAGATTGGGCCACGGGCTAACCCAGAGGAAAACCTTTAAATGTTTCGAAACCTACAGATGGGCCTTAGAATGGATTGGACTCACGGCAACGACCTCGTAAACGAAAACAAGACTATGGCATTTGATCTTAGAATATCAGATCACTCAATTACCCTGGCGCTGTTCAGGACCTTTAATAATAGACCTGTCAATATCAATTAAACATACAGGTAGTCCAGGAAACGAATTGGACTGGAAACGACATTCAAGACATGAGATCGCACACAATGTTCAAAAGTGGGAAGCCTACTGGAAAACGAGAATTCGGAGTGGCCTTCATTGTGGACAGGGAGTTCAAATCGCACGTTATTGATTTTAAGGTAGTCGATGAACGGTTGTGTGCGATCCGTATAAAAGCAAAATTTTTCAAAATCTAGCTGATAAATGTTCACGCCCGACCGATGAAAAGAACGAAGAAATGAAAGATACATTCTACAATCACCAGAAAAGACTAGTCGACTCATTGTCTACAAACGACACAGAAATAATTCTGGGTGATTTCAACGCTAAGGTTTGCAATGTGCTATCACATCGGGGAACGACTAGAGTATATAGCCTCCAAGATGAAACACATGACAACGGCCTGCCCCTGATTGACTTTGTATGTAGTAGAAATCTAGTCATACGTTCGACTTGCTTCCTATATTGACGCATTCATAAAATATCCTGGGTATCACTGGATGGCAACACATAAAACCAGATCGATCATGTTCTGATCCAACAACGTTATGCCTCCAGCATACTTGACGTCCGTACATACTGAGGAGCCAACTAAAGCTCAGATCATTACTTGATCAAATTAACCAGTCAATGTCGTATGTCAAAGGCATATTCGGGGAAGACCAGCCTGCTACAAAAATTTGACCTCAAAAGGCTCCAAACGGCGTCTGTGGCCAAAAATTTCACGGAGACCCTAGACAACCAGCTGGCTCCCATCTTATCAGATGCATCATTAAAGACGAGCAACGAGCTCTGGATGGAAGTGAAAGTGGCTGTAGGACCTTGGCAGAACAGACGATTGGACATCAAGCCCGGCGCTAGAAGAATGATTGGTTCGATGATGAGTGCCAGAATGCGTTAGACAAAAAGAATCAGGCGTACAAAATACACGTTGGTAGGAAAACCAGGACGAAGAGAGAACACTATGAAAATCTCAGAAAAGTAGCAA
The DNA here is from genome assembly GCA_963969285.1 of Odontomyia ornata. NCBI lineage: Eukaryota > Metazoa > Arthropoda > Insecta > Diptera > Stratiomyidae > Odontomyia > Odontomyia ornata. Next base: position 43,904,982 of record OZ017743.1, read on the forward strand.
CTAAGATAATTAGCATCAAAAAAATACTATAACCACCAATTGAGAAGTATAGATATAAGTTTAGCGAGCAACAACAAAAGACAGGCACACAAAGTAGTGAAAAGCCTGAAACGTGGTTATCAGCCCGAAATCACGCTCTGTCGTGATGACATCGGCTATATCATCGCTGATGAAACCAAGATTAAAGAAAGATGGGCATCTTATTTCAAGAATCTCCATAATCCTCCGCACAGCTCCAGAAAATCGGAGCCTATAGATGTCTGCGCAGAGCGTCCATTGGCCCCACGAACTCTGGATGGAGTTTGTTTCGCCATTAAAGTCCAAAAGAATAATAAAGCCCCGGGCATCGATAAGATCCCAGTGGAGCTCATCAAATACGGTGGCAGTAGTGCTCATCAAGCTATTCACAAAGTCATCAAGCACATGTAGAAAGAGTGGAGCCAATCCACAAAAAAGGTGACAAACTACAGTGCGAGAATTATAGAGGCATATCGCTACTTTGTACGGCGTACAAAATATTTTCAATGATCTTAGAAAATAAAATCGGGTCATACGCCAACAGTATTATTGGGGAGTATTAAGGTGGTTTTAGAGCAGGTAGATCAACGATAGACCAATTGTTCACAGTCAAGCAGGTACTTGAAAAATGCTGGAGGCTCAGCATAGACGTATACCGAATTTTCGTTGATTTTAAGTTAGTATTGATCGTAACGTACTATACCAAATAATGCTTTGCTTTGGCATCCCAGCAAAATTAGTCCACCTTAGCAAAATGACAATGACATCGACGACCTTCCAAGTTGGCATCAATAACCAAGTCACCAATGCCTTTGAGACAAATATCGGACTAAAACAGGGAGATGAGCTGGCCCCATTGTTGTTTAATTTGGCTCTGGAGTACGTCATGGGGAAGCTACATGTCGATACGCGAGGTATACTACTATTCAAGTCGAGCCAAGTAGTATCCTATGCGGGTGTCATGGTCAATAACAACTGCTAAAGAACTTTTCCTGAAATTCGACAGTGAAGCGAAGCAAAACTAGTAGGGCTTCAAATCAATGAAAATAAAACAAGGCTCATGACGCAGTTGGGGAAAAATACCTCAAGCACACAAAATATCACACTTGGCGAATGCAGTATCGAAAATTTGGGTGAGTTAGTGTATTTAGGCGCCAAAATAACGAAAACGGGTAATGAAAGAGACAATTCCTAAATAGAAATATTTTGTTTTGTAAAAAATGAAAAAAAAAAAAAATTTCTTAGGAAGAGCTTATCATTCTGTAAAAATTCGTCAAAAACGATAGTTTTCGATAGTTTGGCGAAAGTTCGTAGATAGTTTGACCGTAGTCTAATGATAGATTAGATAGTTTTGGTAGTTTTGAGGATGATATCACGATAGTTGTACGATATTTTTATGGTAGTTTTAAGATAGATTCACGATCGTGCGAGTTTAATGATAATTTTACCATAGTTTTACGATGGTGTTACGATCGTGTTAGGAAAGCTGTACGATAACTTCAATAGCGTTAGGATACGTTCATGAGGGTTTTGTGATAGTTTCATGATCGTTTTACGGTTTTCTAACAAAAAAATCGTTTCCTGGGCAAACCCTTTTTGTTTCCTTTATAAATGAAGTTTCAATGCAGGCAATGATGGGCTTAACTAAACTGTTCCTTATTTAGGTGCCTAATCAGTTCATAATTTAGACAAAGATGGGGTTGCCTAAACAGTTCTTAATTTAGGCAGTGACGGGGCTTGCCTAAACAATTCCTAAACAGAAAACTTCTTGTTGTGTTAAATTGAAACGAAATAAAACGACTTGGTCACTTTTTTTCTATATGGCCTTAATGCGCTCTGACCAAGTTTGGCATGCCTAATGTGGCTCTACTGGGTCCCAATGTGGCATACCCAAAATGAATCAAATAAGTATTCAAGTTATGTATGTACAATTATCACAAATGTAGATATATTTTGCGAAGTAAAGAGAATGGTTGGTATTATGAACAAATTTACATCCTTCGTATCAGTTTTGCTAAGGAAGTTTTTCGCCTTTAGGAACTGTTTAGTTAAGCCTTATTACCGTCTAAATCAGGAAAACTTCAGGCAAGCCGCATTACTGCCTGACTTAGGGACTATTTGGGCAAGCCCCATCATGCATGCTTAATTAGGTCCGCATCAGGCATGCCTAACTTAGGCGTGCCCAATTAGGCTCGCATTAAGTGTGCCTAACTTTAGCAAGCGTCACTGTTTTTGCCTCAGGCCCTAGTGCCCGTTTAGGCATGCGTAAACTTATTTCTACCTGGGAGGCCCTAAATTTTGTTTAGACATGCCTAATTAGGGCTTCATAACTGTCTGAGTTGAATTTCTACTAGGGTAGATGCCGCTGTTCTCGTATACTGATGTTTCATTTAGTTTGGCTACAGTTTCTTTCCAATATTGTTTTTATGTTTAAAAGAAATTTGCAGTTTTAACTTCTTAAGGATACTTAGTAGTTTGTGTATCTCTTGGTTTACGTATGATAACAAAATGCACTGTTGGTCATTCTAGTCCACTTCAATCCAATGGTGGTCCTGTTTTTTGTTTATACCGTGTCATAGGTTTTTTACATAGAACGTTATTTCTATTCATTATTAAAAACGATATTATGATTGTTATGTTCATTGACGTAGTTAGTAGGCGTCATGGAGATAGAATGTAGGGATGGGAAGAACGGCGCCGGTTTAAGCGAAACCCGGTTTTTCCGAGGTTTATCCTCCTGGCTTAAACGTTTTTTCTTTCAAATCCAAGAACCGGATAAAAGACTGGGTACAAAGGTATAGAAAAAAACTAAAGATGAAAAACGACGAAAACAGTTTTTTGCCACCCCTACCTAGGCAGCATTAATGACCACAGTCACCAGAGCAAAGTAAATTTTCATGTTTGATTGGTTCTTGATATTAGTTGTTTATACTTCGTTTTAATATAGAGGACCCTACGTAGGGTGTGAAGTGAAGCTAGCACGCAATACACAGTGAACGCAAAATGCTTGGAGATTGAACTGAAGATTCTTTGATCCTTATTCTGCAAATGAATGATTTGACTTAAAACTAAGCCATCGACTTGAATTTCAATACGTTATTCTCTCATTTTCTAACACAAAAACCAAATATTTTTCAGTTCATTTCGATTTAAATTTTGTTGTGAGTAAAAAACAACTAATCAATGGGCACTAAATATACATTTAGTTTTGAATAGATTTTTTTATTTAAAAGATTTGCTAAGAAAAAACCAAAATAACGGTTCTTAAAAAAATCGTTTTTTTTTTCTGGCAATAAAATCCGCAAGGTTATCAAAAACCGCCATCCCTAAAAGAATAGAGTTTCTGCACCATTGATTTGTATGCTGCTGGTTTATGTTGTGTAGGGTAATTGGATGCTGCGTGTACGGTACGGCTAGTTATGGCTGGTTTTCTGTATATTTCGTAGTTGAATCGTGTTTTCTTATTTTTGTTTGTAGTAGGGAGGTGAATGTCCATTGACGTACAAATTGTGGGACTCCCATGCTCGCAAGAAGATGGCTGGAGTACCCACTAATCACCTTCCCTGTTAACTTGAGAACCTAGCGTGGGACAGTTTGACACATTACTTCATTACGTCTCGGTTTTATTACGCCATGAGGCACCTTCAAGCTGGGGTATCCCTCTTCCAGCGAAAGGAGAAAGAGGAAGTGCCAGACAAGCGATTCCCCAGCCCCACCATCAACAGCTCCTGCGAGTCAATTTCATCATTTAGGACTGCCACCTGGTTCCATTTGTCAATCGATTTAAACATCACCGCGACAATATCATCCAGAGCGAGCTCTCCCGTCTCCCTGTGGGGGTCCTTTAACAGCCTGTCCCATCGTGTGCACGCAAAAAATAGATGTCAGGCATTGTCTTTTTCTTCTGGGGGTAAATCGACAATCGGGGAACCCTAGCTTACCAATCTTGTGCAGGTGAGCCTGAAAACACCCATGCCAGCTCAAAAACCGGGTCAGATAAAAGTCAGTCTTACCATTCCTTCAATTTAGCCACGGTCTCACATCCAGGGTGAGGCGCTTAAAAGCTGGGTCAGATAGAAGTTAGTCTCACCATGGCTTTGATTCAGCCAGGGTCTCACATCCGGGATGAGGCGTGCAGTCCACCTTCCCTTCGTGTAATTCACCGAAGACTGCTGCCAATCATTGAGTGAGCGCTGTCTTCCTTCGCGGACAACCATCTCCCTTGCATCTTCGTTTTGACGCAGATAAATAGAGCAGCGGTCTCTTGTAAGGAATCCGACAGGTATCACACCTGCAATGACTTTCAGCGCCAAATCAGAGACTGTTGGATATGAAGCTGCAACCGTAAGTGCTTCTCTTTTCTGTATCTGTGCCAGGCGTTTTCGGTATACCTCCTAACTGAAAACGTTGCCCTATTATCCTGCTCCATACAGTAGCACTGACAGTACAGCACTCATCACGAGGAGTTTTCTTCATGGGCTAGGTCACCCTACGTTGGCCATAAATCGACTCAGAGCCAATATTCCCGAAGCAGCCTTCTCAGCCGTTGCCTTGGTTGGCTCCGGGAATTTCATCTTTGAGTGGATCGGTAGCCCCAGGTACTTCACAGCTGGTTTCTATTTGACTCGCATGTCTCCACTACCGACCATCCTTACTCTAGGGACTCTGTTTTTTGTCAAGATGACCACTTCGGTTTTCACCAGTGCTAAACTGAACTCGGGAGCAGTCATCTAGTCTCTCACTCGGTGCATAAGCATACCTAGCCTAAGTTGCGCCTGTTCAATAGTGCGTCTAGTGACCAGAGCCGCATCGTCGATCAAGCGTGACTCATCTGGCATCTCCAGTCTTAGTAGCACATCGTAAGGCACGTTCCGCAGGTCCGGGCCAAGGATAAACCCCCGGGCGAAACCAACCTAGCAGCCATCCTTCGTTGGCCCTGTGTCGTGTCGTAGAATCTCCACCCATCTACTGGAGTTGATGGCATCCCTGACATCGTGTGTCACCAGCAGGACGATCCGCCGCTTGATGCAACTATATGCCTCTGCCTTTTGGGCTGCGTTCATCACTTTCGCAATCGCATCAATAGTAAACGGCTTGCTCTAAAGCCATACTACCGAAGAGATAGGTCGCCAGCAGCACGAATCGCACCAGTGAGTCTTCCCTTGATGAATTTCGCTAGCACACTCCTAGTAGGGTCTAGCATGTATAGCGGGCGGTATGCAGACGGCGATTCGGGATTTCTCTTTCCTTGCTGATCAGCACGAGCCTCACCACCTTCTATCGTACCGGAAAAACCCCGTCCCGTAGGCAAGCGTTGAATGTGTTGTGCAGCATGTCAGGAAAATGGTAATAGACAAGTTGCAATACCTCAGCCGGAACACCATCTGGACCTGAAGCCTTCCTGGCTTCCAGTTCCGGCTATGTGAAGAGTGGACACTCAACTACTGTTTCACCATAGATAGCGTAAGCACAGACAGGATGCGCGGAGAAGAGCGCCCGCATTACCTCATCCATCATTTCCGCATCATATATGCAAGGCTTCCGTAGGGTGCTATGCTTCCGCATAACTGGCTTGTAGCCGAGGCCCCACTGATCTTTGTTCACTTTGTCCACTAGATCATGCCAGCAGCGAGCCTTGCTATTGTGAACTAATTTGTGAAGACATTTCCTCGCCGACTTATATACTGCTACCCGGTTGCATGCCTTGTCACAGTTCCACACACGTTGAGCCTCAGGTTGAAGCTTGTGACACTTCCTTCGTATTTCAGCAATTTCAGCTGACCACGAGTACACTGGGGGCTTGCCATGCCGGGGTTTTTGACGGGGCATAGAAGTGCAGCAAGCAGTTGTTAGTTCACCAACTCTTGAGCTGTTGGATCTTCCATTCACTCTGAAGCTCCCTGCAGCGGCTCCCCTGCTGTGAGTAAGTTGACAAACTTCTCAACGTTCCTCCTTCCGATTTTCCATCCAGTTATAGAAAGCCGAGCGTATGAACGTCGGTAGACAACATCACTGACCCTAAGCTGAGTGTCCTGATGATTACTGGCTGAATGGCCTCCTAATACTCTCCAATTGTGTATCTTTCATACTAAGGACTCCGAGGCAAATGTCGCATCCGGTATGGTTCTTTTCCAGCCTATATGACAGAAATTCGACGTTTTTCCGGTGTTTAGTACAACAAGCGTCGTCCTGTTTACCATTCCTAGGATTCTTTTCCCCATTCGATTGCTTTAGCGTTGAAGTCTCTCCCAATGAGCTGCGCCAAATACAGGGCCCTTCAAAGTATTAAACTTGGCTTGATATCGGTTCATTCGGCGTTATGTACACACTAAAGAGGGAAGCCCTTGAGCACCGAGCCCACACAAAACTACCCCCCGTCTACAACTCTCTGCTTGGAAATCACAGTTCCGAACCCAGTACCAGTTTCATCAGGATACCAGTACCAGTTTCATCAGGATACCATTATGCAGCACTTTTATCCTGGTTTTGCCCACTCGGCACCAAAAAGCTGGATTTCATATCCCTCGCAAACTACTCAAGCAAATTTTGGGCGGTTGGGCTGTGGTGTAGTTTTAGCTGAAGAGTGCGGGTAACTGAAGTTCTGATTTTGCTTCCGGTAGGGCTCCCCGGAAAACCTGGCATTTTACTGATCACAAGACGTGTCCAAAATCAGGTCTTGGATCAGCATCCTTGCAAAGAATACAGTGTGCCTTCTTCGTACACTCTTTTCTTTTATGTCCCATTTCACCACATTTGTAACATAGGGAACTCTTATCGGGTCCTTTGCATACTTGTGCGGTATGATCATAGTCAAGGCATTTGAAACATTGAAGAGGCGTTGCTCTTCGTACAGACAACCCACCCTATCCGTACTTTTCCTTGTTCAGGAATTGTTCGGCGTTCTTTTCGGTCAAGTTATCTATGGCCATGCGTTGTCCCCTGTTTTCTACTGGTGTCAGTCTCGCTTTGATCCTGCCCGCACTCGGGAACTCCCTTTTGATGACCTCTTCTACCTCGGGCAGATCCGTGACACGTTCAATGTCTCTTATTTCGATCGTTGCAATCGGCTCGAGTGAAGCTATATTTACGCTTTTGCTGAGGACTTTCTTTACTGCGTCGCAAAATACATTCCTATTGTCAGCCTCTGCTCCAAATACGACCAGTATGTTGCCCGACCACGTTGGTCGTTCTGCTTTAATGGCAGTGTTGGTGTCTTTGGGCCTTTTATTTTCCCTGATGTCCCGCAGCTCTTTCTGATCCACTTCGAGGTTAAACCCGGTCCTCCGATAATACCTATGTGGTCTAGGAACTCCTCTAATTCAAAGAGCCTTTACTGCTTTTTTGATTTTTGGGGAGTCGCAATTTACGACCCTTACATCGGTCGCTTCGGTAACGGTCGCAGCAGTGACCATCGTATTCTCGACGTTCGTTATATTTTCCTCCACCAGTCGAACACCTGAAGCGTCATGCAGAGTTTCCCGCTTTTCCTTTTTACGGCGCTCTGGCGTTTGCATCATTATTTTGCTGCGCCTGAACAGACAATCTGTTATTTTTGGTTGTTCGTCAGTCTTCACTGTCATTGTATTAATCGTGGGTTTTGTGGTTGTTAGAAGTTCATCTTGCTTATTGTTGTTGTTAGCAGTTCATCTTGCTTATTGTTGTTGTTAGTAGTTCATCTTGCTTATTGTTTTATGTCAGTAATGATGAACCAATCATGTTGTTTGTAAGGTAGTGTATTGAATCTTTCGATAATTTCATTTATTAAGACTTCTCCAAGGGATTGATAGAATATCTCTAGCACTATTGAGGGCATTGGCACTATATATGTTATTACTGAACCTTAAATAGTTCTGCTTAATTATGGTCTTTATGAGATTGAGTATTTGATCTCTGAATCGTCGGCTGTTATTGAATGGAAGTTTTTCTTTTAACATGGTCAGTTTTTCATCGACGGGTATAGAAATGTAGAGGTTCGTGATGTCCAGAGATAGAAATCGACAAGTGTCAGTCAATGTTAGAGAGATGGTGGAATTCGCTGAATCACAGCTGTTGATTAATGTGTATGACAAGGTGCATGACATCTACGAGTATCGTTGCCAAGTGCTGCGCTAATTGGTATGCAGGAGCTGAGCGGTAATTGATAATAGGTCGAGTAGGAATATTGGGTTTGTGAAGCTTATGTTACGTTTCAAGGCCTGTGTGAACGGTAATTTTAGCGTTTTTTATTTATTTTTGTTGTTGGTTTAAATGTGATTTAAGTTAGTTCAAATGTAGCGATTCACACGCAAAAATACACTTAGTCTCTGAAAAATATTTTGTTATAAATTTTTTTTTATTTTAAGCCATTTTTTAAGTGGAAAGAACGCAAATAACGTACTTAAAGTTCCAGTTAAAACTATTTGGTTCATATTACACAGAAAAATACGTACTTCAAATTTTTTTAGCGCGGGGTAAATTATAATGAATATAATAATTTAAAGCACCACGAGTTCGCCATGCTAATGTTAAGTAACAACTACTGCTTAGTACCAACTTACTAAAGATCTTTCATTTGTGAAAGTGTAGTAGTAGCATGACCCACAAAATAGAAATATTTCAAGAGCCATCAATGATACCGTCACAATTGGATACCGTGCAAGTGGCACAGTAGCTAGAGCAATTGAATGCAGAAGACTTCTTCTATTTGCAACTTCGAAAATATTTCAAAGTTCGCCTTTATCCTCTGGATATTTACGATGACTCCCATACGTGCCAAGTATTACAGCAGCTGCACTACTTAAGCCGATCAATTGTATGAAGTGTATTTGAGTGCCGGAATGTTTTGAAAGCGGTAAGATATTTGAAACAATTTTAGTGAAAATCGATATAAAACGACTGTAGAGAATTTTATATTATACCTTTTAGCGATGCTGGAAGGGCCCATGCTAAGACTGCCATTTAGTGGGTTGTCGACGAGCAAATGATGAACGCTGTCACTTACAGACATTGTTTGAAGATATTGCCGAAAATTTTCGAGTAGCTGCCGTTATTGAAAAAATTCAAAACTTACACAAGAGACGATTTATATTTTGACGATAAACTTAGCTATCCAGACAAAATTTTCACCTTAAGTCTTGCCAGAACTACACCCATTTATCCTCAAAATAATGTAGATGCTTTTTGGTGCATAGTCTCTCTTTCTCCAAAAAAACCCAAACATGAGCTCCAATTCAAAATGATGAAAACACCTCCGACCTACAAGAAACCAGGAGCTGTTCAAATTATGGCGTCAACTGCCTTTCACTAAATTTGTTGGCCATCACACTATTGCTAGTATGCTATCCAAAGCACCCGATGGTAGAAGCCATGTAGTGGTAAGGGTTTAGCAAGATACGTCTTAATTTCTCCATTACGACAGGGTAGCTGATTTTTCATTAGTCATGGGAATTCACTAATTGATAGAAAAGCAGCTGAAAAAATATCCGCTATAGATTCTTTATCATTGTAATATGCTATTATACCCTTTAAAGGTAAGCATGGAAAAAGCCAAACTGGCAGGAGGATTCGAATGGACTGTCAAACAAATAAAAGTAAGTAAGGTGGAATATACAAAGGAGAGAAAGGCAGAAGTTTGTAAGAGAATTATCTACTGAACGTGGATGTGTTGGGTTATGGTTACTGATGCAGGTCATTAGCGTGGTTCAGGTTCAGCTTTTTGGAAAACGCCAATCGAGCTTGAAATTTTAATGACCAGTGGCATCGCTTTGGTGGAAGTTGTAACGATGCACCTCATCCCCTTTTCTGGATTCAGGTGTTGAAAGTTATAGGCTGTAATTGACTTCATTAGCACATTCTGCATTCATTACCTTCTGCCAATTTCTTGGCGTAGCATTCATAATCTTTTGTGGGGCTTCAGCGCAATGATGGCGACCTTGCCATGGTAGTTCATGCGCTTTTTAAAGGCAGCAAAATTGGAAAAGTATATGTGATAAAATGATAAGAAGATGGCAGTCTCCAAGTGTGTAGTGAATTAAAACTTTCAAAAGTTCGTAAAGGACTGCAGCGATGTTCTGCTGCCTCGGCAGAAGAAGATGGAGATATCTGCCAAGAATGCCCTCGTCTGGGGACGCGTGAATGCGCTGGCAGGCTAGCATTGCGGTGTCGTGGGGTGGGTTCATTTTTCCCCAGCACGAGGACTCACTACAAAAAAATTTCGCACTCACAAATTTTTGTGGTCAGTCTAACACGAGGCGACCGAAGTCGCAAAAAGTGTAGGTAACTACACCGAGAGAAAAGGTACTTGTTCCGAGAACAAGTGGAACCTAAAAAAAGGGGCGGACTTGGGGTAACCTCGTCGTTGTCCGATGAAGCTCATGGCCCACAAATGAAAGAAGGGCTACCGGGTGGTGATGGAGCCCTTCGCACCCACCCAACCGGATTTAAATCCATATTTTGTTGCAGTGGCCAGGTATTCCTCTTCTGAGTGGAAAACTCATACAACTTGACTTGTATAAACTTTCCCATCAGAAGGGGAGTACCCCGGTGACCAATTTATGCCATAAAATTATTCAATTCGATTGCATAACTCTATGCCATAAAGAGGCACTCTGCTTGGGCCACTCAACCCGCGACATCACCTGAAACAAAGAAGATTATAATGTACCCAGCGGCTGGCTCATGTTTTATGCGGTGAGCCTGCCACCGTACCGGGTCCTATACGGTCTGAACCAACGTGATGGAAAGACCGAAGGGTATGGTATTAATTCATGTTTTTATTTTTTTTTCGGCATATATATATATATATATATATATATATATATATATACATATATATATATATATATATATATATATATATATATATATATATATATATATATATATATATATATATATAATTATTTATTTAAATGATTCACGCATAAATATTTTTATAAATTCCTTTATTTTTTAAATGGAAAATATGCAAAAAAAAATTTGATACGAAGGAAAAAACATGCAATGAAAAATTTAATAAGAAAGGGTACTTACCCAGACCTCCTCCTACGAGCGCTCGTGTTCGGGGTGGGTAAGGGCCTGAGACTATTTTGGCCATTATTAATTTAGTTTTTTTTTTTAATTTAGACTGAATCTATGTATATTAAAACTTCTAAAATTTCCAAAAACTGTACGGAACACCCTCGACAGGCAGCGCCACTGCTGGATAATGATTTCCTCTCAAGTGCCCCGAAATCGCATCAAAGACAATCTTTAGCACTGGTTAATCATGTTTCCCGCAAGGTGAGTTTGGTCTTGATTCTAAAAATTCAGGCATCGTCTAGCGTTTGCATCAGAACTTAATCACAACCGAATCACATATTTTCATTAACTTGAATATCTGAATTTATAGTCAAAGTTTCCACTTGAACACTACCAAGTTTGCATGTTTCATACAAGATCACACAAGATCAACAGAATATGTATATACTTTTCGATGTGAAAAGCACAAAATGATGTGAAATGCACTTTTAGAACGGTTTTCGATCACAAAGTAAAATTTTTCAGATTTCTTGATGAAATCGTAAACGTTGTTGCTAATCAAACATAATGACGCTCGTTAAAATCACTGCACCCGCCAAATCGAACAAATTCCAATTTTCCATATCAGAAATGTGATTTTCGCTCCCGCATCGGCAAATATGAACATTTCGCCTTCCCATACGAATTCCACACTACCACAGCTTCCGCGCTGGTGCACAATCCCGAGCCGAGTAGAAGAAGGCTATTAAAATTTTCGCAGTATCTTTCCCTCATTCAAACACGGCCCCAAGACAATTACTTCCCCGAACTACTATGGGTTCAAACAAATTTCTTTGCAAAGGAACTGCTCTTTGCAATAAATGGCTTTTAGGGGCCAGAATCTGCACTCTTTTTAGTCTATCCCAAATCAATTTATTGCGAATCGCGCCGCATATAACTTGACAAAACACCCACTTTGGACTTGAAATTGTGCCTGTACGAGGCAAAAGTGAATTCACTCAAGGATTGTTTTGAAGCGATCGTCCGCCAATATTCCATTAACGCTTTACAATTTTTAGTAAATTAGCCTTTTCTCACTGCTCGTTAAAGAATAATTTTTCGCTTGCCGGGATCTCTTTCCATCAATTTCTAAGTCATAGAAGAACGACATTTTTCGGAAGTTCTCAAAATGGTGCAAGCAAATTTACGTTCCACTCATAAATGCACCGTTCAAAACGTTATTTTGCGAGCATATAATCAATTGGCCAGCAATTGCTCACATTTATTGCCGCATAGGCAACAATTTCTCAATCCAATTTCTTTAATTATGCATGGAAACTACCACGACCTTTCTATTCTAACACTCATCCCACTAACAAACGCGTACCAAACCATGCACGTCGCCGGGAAACAGGGAATCGCTTTTCTCGAACAATAAGTTCCAAATTTTCCACGCATATGATTAGCGGTGCTTCCTATTCGAGCGGGATTGCCACAAATTTTCTCCGGCCATTTCCACTAGGCGATCACTCCACAATCCCCGTACAAAACTCAAACATTCCCTTACGCGAACCCACTACCGATTTTATCTTTTGCGTTTTTCTTTCATTCGCGAGTCGATTGAAAAATTAAAATTATTAAACAGCTGCGACGTCTCCGTCCACTTCAACCGGTTCCGCGATCTCCCCCAGTTTTCTTCCGATGCACACTCCAATTTCTTCACCGCTGACTCTTCAATCAAATTCCTCTATCCATTTACATCTTGACGAGATCCGTTTCATCCCATGTAATAACCAGTTCCAACAATATCGGTCCGCTTAAATTTTCCGTTTCAACCTCACTCCGCGAGCATTATTTTGGTCCATTTCTTGTTCGTGATGTCTTCTCAATTGACCATTGTCATTGATTGGTGGGGACCCGTTGATATCGGTTAAATTCTGGTCTTGGCTTGCTTTCACCACTGAATAGAGTGTAGATTATGTTTTAAGGGCTCGTAGTTTAATTGTGTTTTGATTATCACCACTGTCTGACCTTTTGCGTTGATCCAGGATTTTTTTGCGGCGATGATATCTACAAATTTTTGCGATGATTTACTTTGAAGCTGTCTAAGTTGCGAACCCCAATTTTATCGCTAACGGAGTTGGGTTTGCGACGATGAGTTTTGATGAGATCACAATTGTTTGGAAAATAGGACGGAACTTTATCGTCAATATTCGTTGATTTGCGGTGGGCTTTGTTAAGATCAATACTTTCGGAATCAATGGATTAGGTGGAGGTGTTCCTCAGTTTTGGAGAAGTTTGGCCAAGATTCTGATATATATGCGAGGGGTTTTCTTCCAGGTCATTTTCTGGCGACGAGGAATTTTAGATAAAATTCATATTTTCATACACTTCATCTTCGCGCTTCTGTTTATCACTACTTTCATTTTCTTTATCACTATTCGATGACTTCTTCCTGTCTTTTATGATAGGCGCCATAATGCAATATCCTGAAAAATCGTCTAAAACGACCTGTGAAGGAGCTTTCCTAATGTTTCGATTGGAACCGACTAATTTAACGGTCGACATATTACACGAAAATTGAAGTTTGGTTGAATCTGCTCCGAAACATTCAAATTTAATACAAAATTTTCCGGTGAAGGATTACAAGCATGAAACGGGATACACTCATTTGAAAGAGCTTGATCATCCGCGATGGAAACATTCGAATCAAACGATTCAAGGCTAACATCCTCTAAGCTTTCAAAATTATCGAACAGACAAGGATTAGTCTAATCAGGAGTGGAAAAACTGTTCCGTTTTGAGATGTAACGAGACAAACTCTCGCATGCTGGCTTTTTGAGCCATACCTACCCAATTACTACAGGGCAGCTAATTTTCTCGCGATCCCAAGGCGATGTGGATTGCGAAAAAGGAACTTAAGGATCTTTCAGTGTACCATGGGTTGTCTTCGGCGTCGGGACAAGAAGTGACGAACAATAAAAGAAAAACACAATTGTCAGACGGACGGACTGACTTATGTTTATGTTTGGCCGGAAGTATACAACCCTTGCGCGTTGTTGAGAATATATGCGGACGGACAAAACAGACGTGACTAATTATCTATCGGTGCAGGTCTTTCGCGTGGTATATCCCCACTTCTTTTCCCGATGGGTCCGTTATCAGGTAACGGTTAGGTCCCATTACCTTCTTTATGCGGCTTTACAAGAATCGCCTGTCCAGCTTGGCGTTGTAATGCCCCGCGGCGTCACTTTGGCGGAAATTGCGCCAGATCTTCTTCTTTGAAATTAGCAGATCGTGATCGGAGATTGTACTGCGCCTCATTTGCACCTCCTGTGGCCTTGATCTTCCGTCCGATCTGTTGGCGGAGGTCTCCTAAACGCTCGTGGGATGGGGTCTCCCAAACACTTCAATTGCCGTAACAGCCGGTATGATTTACCGTGGCAAATCATGTGCTGTCTAAAGGCGGCAAAGTAAGGGGCGACACCGGTGACGGAATGATACGAGGATCGCAGGGCGCATGTGATGGCGGACAATTGCCGGTCCCAATCTTTTTGAGATGGATGCACGTAGGAACGCATCGCGGCCAATAGGGTGCGGTTCAACCGTTCGGAGGCGTTAGACTGAGGAGAGTATATGGGCGTCAGTTGGTGTTCAACGCCATACTACTCGAGTAGGCCCTTCAACTGCCGAGACCGGAACTGTACTCCGTTGTCCGAGTACACACTCTCTGGAACCCCGAACACATGGAATACCCGGCTCTCTAGGAATTTCACGATAGATGGAGTTGTGAATTTACGGATAGGTTCCACCAGTGGAAATTTTGAGAGCTGGTCTAGAACAACTATAGCTCCGATGTGTCCCATGGATGACCGAGGATATGGACGGAGTAGATCTATGTATAGACGCTGAAATACGCGTTCTGGGACGTTGAGTTGACCCATAGGAGGTCGAAGAGGCTAGTTGGGCGCTTTGGTGCCTTTGCAGGTCTCACAGGCGCTCACGTAGTCTTTGACCTGGGATGCCATTTTAGGCCAAAAGAAGTATTTCTTGAGTCGCCGTAACGTCCGACCGTAACCTCCGTGGGCACTTGAAGGATAGTCATGTGCGCAGAGGATCAGATGTTGTGTCATTTACTCCGGTACCCAGAGTTTCCAGGACTCTTCATCCTGCCATGGATCACCAGTGGCGTATTCATTTCGTCTATACACGTAGCCGTCTATCACCTTCAAATCAGACAGCTGCGATTGTTGGGTCGCGATGGTTTGCCTCAACTCTTTGTAGCTGTCTGATTCGAAATGTGGGCTGTCCAAATCTATCTCGATGGGGTCCTCGTCATTTATTGTCAATTCGGCTCCCTCTGGGGAAAACATTCGTGAGAGAGTGTCGGGTACGATGTTCTGGGTCCCTTTCCGATGTTTGATGGAAAAATTGAACCCTTGCAGTTTAAGAGCCCATCTTGCTAGGCGTCCATGTAAATCTGCCTGGTTCATCAACCATTGCAGCGAAGCGTGGTCCGTGATGATCTCGAATTGGTGGCCCTCGATATATGCTCGGAATTTCTTCACAGCCATTACCGCTGCCAAACATTCCTGCTCGGACACGGTATAGTTTCTTTTGGCCGAATTCAGCTTATTGGACATGAAGGCGATGGGAGCTTCCTCTCCCTCATCGGTCAATTGCACCAGCATGGCTGCAACTTCATGTTGACTCGCGTCACAATGAATGGAGAAGGGCTTATTGAAGTCGGGGCTGTGGAAGACCGGAGCTGATGTGAGGGCTTGTTTAAGCTCTTCAAATGCCTTTCGGCTGAGTTCGGTCCAAATAAACTTCCCTTTTCGCAGCATGTCTGACAGGGGCGCTGAAACTGTTACCTAATTCCGAATAAACCTTCGGTACCAACCGCACACACCAAGGAAACGTCGTAGCTGCTTCACTGTTTTTGGTTAGGGGAACTCATCAATCGCACGAGTTTTGTCTGGATCCGTTTTGATAGTGCCATATCCTATGACATGTCCTAGGTATAGGACTTCTTTCATGACAAACTTACTTTTCTGTACGTTGATGGTGAGTCCCACCTTACTGATGTGCAGGGCTACTTCTTGTAGGAGTAGGAGGTGTTGATCGAACGTTTCCGTGATGAGTAACATATCATCCAGGTACACGAATACTTGGTGTTTCAGGTGAGGTGGGATGACCTTGTCCATCAGCCGAGTCATCGTTTGCGGTGCGTTACACAGGCCAAAGGGCATTTTGACGAACTGATATAATGGTCGTCCAGGCACTGTGAAGGCAGTCTTATCCCTCGACCCCTCATCGAGTGGAATTTGCCAGAAGGCGTCTTTTAGGTCGAGACTGGTGATATAATTGGCTTTCGGCAGTCTCCCTAGTATTCCATCGATGAGTGAAAGAGGGTACGCGTCCTTGATGGTAACCGCATTTACCTTACGGGCATCTAGACAAAGGCGGACTTTACTTGGCTTCACCCCCAAGGTTACCGGTGATGCCCAGGCACTTTGGGACTCCTCTATGACCCCCAACTCGAGCATCCTATCCAGCTCCGCATACACCAATTTCTCCATGGCCGGTGAGATGGCATAGTGTCTCTGCTTAATCGGCTTACTATTGCCAACGTCGATGGCGTGTGAGACTAGGGTGGTGCGGCCAAGGCCTTGAGTAGCGTAAGATGGAAAAGCAGCGATGGATGCTTCCAGGCGTTGCCGTTGGTTAGGCGTCAGTTCATGCCTATTGGGAACAGAAGTGAGTTCTTTGACATATCTGGCGTTTAAAGTCAAATCTGTGAATAAATCGGAGGCCAGTCTAAAGCGAAGGACGAAATCGACGCCAAGGTACACATTCTGAGTCAAAGACGGGATAATGTAGAAAGTAATATCCTTCGTCTGACCCCTGAACGTCCCGGGTGTGGTTAGTTTACCTCGTATAGGGTGTTTGGTGCCATCAGCTGTACTGATTTCAGTGCGCCAGGATTTAATCAAGGTCGGATATTCTTGGAGCACCTTCGAGCCAAAGCTCGAGGCAAGACAACTGATACTGGCACCCGTGTCGATCAATGCAAACACGGTTTTGCCCAACACTTTAATTGGATAATAAGGTCTGATCTCATTCTCAGAAACCTCCGAGATGTTACAAGAGTTTTTTTTTTTTTTTTTTTTTTTTTATACCTCCATTCCCTTCCACTCTCTCCATCACACTTTCTTCGTCGCACTACGCTCGTGCGATCTGCACTTCACATTTCGTCGTTTCCTCAGGTGTGCCACCCAGGCAATGTATAACACATCGGTATAAGGGGGCACACAAAAATATGTGAAGTCCTCCGGTTAAACTTGTCTTGTCCATATCGTGATCAGCTCTCAGAGATAAAAAAAATTATAAATTCGACGCAGTAAAAAAAACTCTGAGTTAAAAGAATAGCTGTCTCTTCAAGCATCTCGACGATAGGGTCAACAATGCCCTAAGATGCTATGTTGAAATTACTGGACTGATATTATAATAATAGTAGGTGTTTCTCGAGGCATCTCGAAGATAGGATCAATAATTGACCTAAGATGCTATGTTGAAAGTTTCTGCACTGAGATTCAATCGTTATTCATTAAATAGTTTCTAAGTCTTTTCTTGAAAACCATAAGAGAATTCGCTTCTTTAACTGATTCTGGAAGATTGTTGTATATACGAAGGGCGTCATTTGTAGCATCGTTCTTCAGGCGATCTGTCCTTGCAAAAGGAATTACAAATTGGTTTGCGTTCCTAGTACTGTATTGATTCTTTTGTGAGACTTTAATAAATGGTGTTTGTGACGACAAGCTGAGATTTAAACTTTTGAAGATAAACTTGGCTTTCTCCATTTTAATGATTTGGTTAAAAGTTAATGCGTTACATGATTGATACACTAAGTTTGTTGGTGTGAGCCTTGGGAGATTATGTATATTTTTATACGCCTTGGTTAATATCCTGGAAATTATATTTAGGTGTTGCTTTGAGGACTGACTCCAAATTACCACTCCGTAATGTACTTTTGACAGTACGAAGGCATTCAGGACAAGATGCTTGATTTTTTTTGGAAATTCCTCATATCTTCGTAACAATCCAATTATTGGTGCTAATTGCCTCCTTAAGTTGTTTATATGCGGGAGCCAGGTCAGACGGTGATCGATAGTAAGGCCAAGATATTTAAGTTCGAGCACTCTTTGCAGCTTTTCACCATTAATTTTTATATCAACATCTATGTCTTCCCTGTTCTTTTGCTTAAAGATAATATATTTTGTCTTTGAAATATTCAACGCTAGTTTATTCTCTTTCAACCATAAATTATATGAATTTAGATCCTCGTTGATAGCGTCTCCGATGTCATTTTTATCGCGTCCCGAGTAAAGAAGCACTGTATCATCAGCATATAAAAAGTAATTACCACTTAGCCTGCATGTATTTAAATTATTAGTGTATAGAAGGAACAAGGTTGGGCCAAGTATTGAGCCTTGTGGAACACCTGATTTCATTGGTGCCGGGTCACTCAGAACATTATTAAATGCTGTTTTCTGCAGTCTGCCTTTTAGGTAATTTTGAAATAGTTTATTTGCTGTGCCTTGAACACCATATGCTTCTAGTTTTCGAAGTAAGAGGTCATGATCGACCGTATCAAACGCTTTCCTTAGATCCACAAAAATGGCAACAACATAATCCCCTACATCAAGTCTCTCGTTGATGAATCGCGTTACCGAGAGTAGAGCGTCAAACGTTCCCTTGTTTTTCTGAAAGCCATATTGGCGGGAGTTTAGGATAGAGTTATCTAATATGAAGGATGTTAAGCGAGAGTTAATTACTTTTTCAAATATTTTACTAAATCCGGTCAAGAGTGCAATTGGGCGATAATTATTGGGGTCCGATCGATCTCCTCCTTTGAATATAGGTACAATTTTTGCAAGCTTCCCCTCTTCAGGAAACGTTCCGTTTCTGATATGCTCATTTAAATAATTAGCCACGAGTTCTGCTATTTCATTTTTTACAAGTACAATTTCCTCCATCGTGATCTGATCAATACCTGGAGCCGTATTTTTCTTCATTGCCTCAATAGTCTTAAGAACTTCGTTTTTATTGGTTGGATGAATCGGGTGAGATGTTAGCGTGATCTAGCCTACTTGTTGGGACATCACCAAGCTCTTTTGTAATTTTTTCGCCCACAGTTGAGAAAAAGTTGTTCAAGAAAGTTGCTGCTCCATCTGGTTGTGATAAAATATTAGGGGTCACTGGAGAAAACTGCGAATCCGGTATTAAAATTCGGGGGGGAGAGTTGTCTTTTACTTCATTTATTATCTTCCATATTTCATGATTGTTATCTGCCGCTGTCTCCCACCTTTTAGCGAAGTAAGAGAATTTAGCTTCCTTCACAAGATGTTTTGATTCCTTTTTCGCTTGTATGTACATGTTTTTTAGCACACGATCTTCCATGTTCCTTCTAAAGCTTATGTACGCCTTTCTCTTTTTAATACTGGCTTCGATTACTCGCTTTGTTATCCATGTCTGCTGGCGGCATCTAAGCTTTTTCTTGACGATGGAGTAACGTTTGGACTCTGTGATCATATTCGTAAGTTCCATTAGGTTTAAGGGACTCCGGACTTCTAATGACCTTTGCAGATGTGATTTGAAGAGTTCTTTGTTCAAGTGTTGGAATGTTTTGTAAACAGGTTTTTGTTTTTGTGCGCTTATGCCTTGGATGCTTATTTTGAAGACACGATGATCCAGCTCTGGCCAATCCTCAAATATGAAATTGATTTTTCCCGCAGTTGACTTATCGTTTGTAACGATATGATCGAGGCACGTATGCGAAACAGGACGAGTAATTGTTTCGTTGTTGATGATAACAGCACCATTAGTATCCAGTACATCCTTGTAAAGCCTTGCTTCTGAGGAATCGGTAATAACATCAATGTTTGTGTCAGCTACTGTAAATAAATTATTTTCTGAGGAATATAGGTTGTCGAGTACCGAGCAGAGATCTTGCGCATTCAGACGGTTTGGGTTATAGAAGGTACCGATTTTAATTTTTTTGCCTACGAGGTTTAATTTGATTATTATAATATTATATTTATCAGGTGTATCGCGTTTAATGATGAAGTTTATTTTATCTTTTACAAAAATAGCTGTCCCACCACCTCTTCCAGGTCTGCAGGAGAATACCGAGTTATAACCCTCAATATTAAAATATTTCGATTCCTCAGGATAAATCCATACTTCGTTCAGTATCACCACATCTATCTCAGGATTTTGCTTCAAATAAATCTGCATGTCATTTAGTTTGTGCCGTAAACTTCTTATATTGGCATATAAGAGCGTTAATTTCGTCCCAATTAATCGATTTGCGTTGTTAAAAATCATTTGAACTCGTAGTCAATGCTCCTCCTAGCAATTGTGATCCTTCGCTGGTATTCTGCGCACTCCGTAGAGTCTGCTCTGTGGGAATAATCTACGTTCTTACTATTTCCTGCACAGTTACAGCATTTCTCGCACGAGCTCTTGCAATCCTTCGTTTCGTGCTTTCCTCCACACTTAGCACATGTTTGCTCTCCTTCACATTTTGATGTCTTGTGGTTGTATTTCTGGCACTTATAACACCTCGTTATATTGTAGTCTTCCTTCACAAGGTAAGACCCATAATCAATATTGATGTACCTATTCACCAGTCTTTGGTACATACTCCCATTTACCTGCAGAATATGCAACCATTTACCATTTTTTGTTCGTCTGGCATGAACCAATTCCAGTTTATCATTTTCTCCAATATTAGGGTTCAGTGAGTGAATTTCGTTAATTAACTCCTCATACGAAAATTGTTTTTCTAGTCCATTAATTACTAGCCTGGGTTGACGAGATTTTGTCTCCATGACATCATATTCATCCTTCAGGGTATCCTTTGCAATGTTGTAGAGCGAGGTTGTATTATCATTTGTGGAAGTTTTTATGATGGCACCACCATTACGAAGAGGACGCATCAGTTGGAGAGGAATTTTGCATTTTGAAGGCTTTATTTTCGACTTGAAGTCGATGAGTGTTTTTTCAGAGGATGAATGCTTCTTGGGCTTAATTATGATTCCTTTTTGCGAGGTAGTATTTGTACGGCGTTCGGGTAGAAAAGTGGAAATACTTTTCGTCATATCCGCATACGAAGGTTTTCGCGTGGATGAACTTTTATCAATTAAGGTGGCCACGGTGGTTTTCAGTTCTATTAGATGGTTTTCCATTTCTTTCATTTGGTTGAAGAGACGATCTTCTTTAGTCTTTTGGTGTTGTGACTTACACGAAGGACACATCCATATCACATCCTCGGAAATGTCCATGATCTTCAAATATCTCTCCTCACACATTTTGATACACTTTAGGTGGAACCACTTGTTGCAAATGCCTTCGCAGCCCATTCCTTTATGGTTCTCCTCCGCTTGCTTCCTACATTTTCCACATTTGTCTGCTGCTTGTGATGCCATGATTTATTATTTATCTCTATTCGCTTAGTTATATGGTATTAAATGAATTTATTTAAAAGAGAATGGATTTAAAATGAAAGTTATTAAAACAAGTGTCTTTAAAAAGCAAAACTACGGGTTTAGAAGATATATATGCAAAAAAGAGAGAGTTTAATAAGTTTGAATTTAAATTTTATAAAATTATTAAAATTATTAAGAAATTATTCTCGCATGAGCACGAGAATCGCACTAATGAACAAAAGAGTTCAGTTGATATGATTTTATACCGTTAACGGCAATTAGAAAATTAAAATGAGAAAATTGTTCAAAAATTTCCACTTAGCTGATTTTCCTTTGATTTGCTACAGAAGCTAATATTTCTTAGCAACTCTCAAAGTCAAGAAAACAGCTGATCGATTTCCTTAATCACTTCTAAAGAAAAATTTTTTATTGCGAGCGATCACTTTACACTTGGCAACTTTGACACTTCACTTGTCATGTTTAGAAGCTTTAATCAAGGAAATGTTTTAGGGGTCGGAAAATCTATTAAAAATATCAGCTTTGGTCCAGTCGCGAGTTTAATAAGTTTGAATTTAAAATTTATAAAATTATTAAAAATTATTAAGAAATTATTCTCGCATGAGCACGAGAATCGCACGAATGAACAAAAGAGTTCAGTTGATATAATTTTATACCGTTAACGGCAATTAGAAAATTAAAATGATAAAATTGTTCAAAAATTTCCACTTAGCTGATTTTCCTTTGATTTGCTACAGAAGCTAATATTTCTTAGCAACTCTCAAAGTCAAGAAAACAGCTGATCGATTTCCTTAATCACTTCCAAAGAAAAATTTTTTATTGCGAGCGATCACTTTACACTTGGCAACTTTGACACTTCACTTGTCACTTTTTAGGGGTTTGACGGCAGGTGCGCACTCTCTTGCGGAAATTCCGCCAACGACGGGTTGACCATTTTGTCTTGCGCGGGCAGAAAGTGACTACTTCGGAAGCAAATATTCGCTCTCGAGCCAACTGATATTCCTGCAGTCGAACATGATAAGGTTTTAGAGTGCGTATTTGAGGCTGCCGGGGTTCTTCTGGCAGTGACTGCAGTGGTCGCTTCAATATTGTCGTTGGCGAGGTCTCCGGAAGAGAGTGAACTTCCGCAGTCATAGTCGTCATGGCTGGTAGGTTAACGTCAGGGTTATTGGGGTGAGCAGCTGGCTGAGGAGCTACTGCGGGGGCTTCGAGTACCGCTGAGGTAGTCGGGTACTCTTTCGGCCGTTTTTTTGCGCGGCACATTCAGAGCAATCCGGGAAGTAAGTGTCCGGCTTGCCGCAACCGTAGCAGAAAACCTTACGCTCTGCTCGTGTAATGATGTAACAATACAGACTATTCAATCAATAACAATACATATCATTACATCATCAATACAATACATATCATAATATCATATTAATGATGTAACAATACATATCATTTAATAATTAAATAGTACATATCATTCAATCGATTTATGCTATGATGCGTATATTCTCAATGCATTTCATTCTTAATATTTACATGTATCATATTCATATTCACATTCCTAATTTTCTGTTTTTATTTACGATCGTAAATAAATTGAATGTGAAATGAATATGAAACCCATTTCATTCACACCGTAAAATGTAACGTGAGTATCTTACGGAAACCCATATGGGAAATTCATTTAGACTAATGTGTGAACTAGAAATATCATCTTACATGTACACGACTAGCACGCGACATGCACTTGAATTTTCTTTGGTCAAGTGGATGAATAATAAATTAAGAATTGGGTCATTTTGTAAAATTAAACGAATAGAATTTATGACTAATAAACCATTGTAAATTATGATTAGCTTGTAAGTAAGAAAATGTATAAATACCAAAGTAGGAATTGAAAATATATCCAGTTTTAGACGAAACTCTGTTTGAGCAAGGATCCGCTGCTAATCGTAGCGTAACAAATATTTCGAAGGACTCGCTGCTATTTGTAGCGCAGGACTCGCTACTATTTGTAGCGCATCATAAATATACATATATTTATTTTTAGTAACCATGGCGTCAGTGGAATTTAAGATTCCTCGCCAGAAATCTCTGCGGCCTAGCCGCTTGGTTAGGTAAGCGTTCCTCCAATTCGGATTAACACATTAAATATTATATTTTGTTCTAGAGAGGAACAGGAGAGATATCTGGTAAAACCAGACATATTATATGGCGATCCTGCCTTTTTGAACGAGGACTTTTCTGAGGACGAGGATACGCTCAGCATTGAGTGAGCAGGAAAAGCAATTTATCGATGAAGAGTTCGAAAAATTATTTAAACAGGCTGAGGAATACAAGCCTGTACCCATAAGGAAAATCGAGCACCTACGAAGATAGGTACACCAGACTTCAGAGGACCTAAGCCACGCAACATTGAGCAATATAAGCGGAAGAAGGTTAGCAAGGAACAGGATATCGAAGCAACTATACCGAAGAAACGTCGACCAAGAGGAGGTAGAAGAACAAAGCTGAAACGCGAACGAGCGGAGTTACACAGGATCATCCGGATATCGGTTGGAGAGCAGAAACAACGTTTACAGCAAAAGTTATTAGACCTCAAACCAGAACGAAGATATTGGAACCAAAATGGGTAATAGCTGTTCTGTTCAAAGTACGTTTGTGGAGCAATATCAACAATCGTTGGTGACGACGGGTGCATTTACGATAGGATTAATTGTATTTTACTTTTATAACAAACACAATAAGAATTATGTTGTTAAAAGATTAAATAGGAACATTAATGTATGATTAAAAGCACATAGAAATGCATATATAATTAAATTGATAGTTATCCTTACTTTTTTTTTTTGTTATTATTGAAAGAACCTCATGTTATACTCATTAAATTTCGGCATTTATGGAGCAGTTAGAGCTAATTGTACTTGAAAATGAGAGGATCCTTAGTAACTTGAAGAAATGTGCAAAGAGTTTGTATACATTTGAGACTCTTCAAGCAAAATTAGAAGAATTGAAAATTAGGAAAGAAAAGTTCAATAGTACGCTTAAAGTTTGTAGTGAGGAAGACTCTAGAATATTAGATTTAAAATTAAAGTTCAGGGCTCAATCATCAATCTTAGAAGGAGAAATCTGGCTACAGCTGGGTAAACAAGGATACTCCATAGAGACAGATACTAAAGAAGAATCCATTAGCGAGGATTTAGAATTGAGTTTACCATTTCTCGAGGAAAACTTTACAATGGCTGAATTTAATCCAGAAACAGCTATGAAATTAATCCCTGTCTTTGATGGCAAATATAAGGAATTAGATCCTTTCCTTAAGATTTTAGAAATTTTAAACGCAACTTTGTCAGCTAATGCAAAGGCTAGCTTAATAGTCTTTGTTGTAAATGTAAAATTGAGTGCCACCGTCAGACTTTCTTTGGCCAATACTTCTGTTTCTACTTTTGACTCTTTGAAAAAAGAGTTACAAACTCGTTACAAAAGTAATAAAACTATCCCGCAAATCCATACACTTTTGAGCGGTACTTACCAAAAGAAATCTTCCATAAGCAACTACAAGGACAAGATTCTGAATTTAGTTGATGAACTTAATCAACTGCAGATTCAGGAATTAGGTAATCAAGTTTCCGCTAACGAGAAGAAAATAATAACGCAAATGAATGACACCTATGCACTAACTGTTTTCAAGAATGGACTAGGTGATCAGCTAAGAAGCACTATTTTCTCGGCAAGACCGAAAAGCTTTGCTGAAGCCGTGTCTCTTGCGCAAGAATTGGAAAATGCAGAGACGCAAGCTACAAGTAGCGTGATGCATTTCACTAATGAATCGGATAGAAAAGGTAGAAAGCAAGGTAACCGCTATAAGAAAAACAGAGGTCAAAGATATAATTCGGATAATAATGATGCAAACAATTATAATAGCAATCGCAATTATAATAGCAGCAACAACAATAGTGGTAATGGTAATGAAACGAACACTCGTTGCCAAAGTAACCAAAACAATGATAATTATAGAGGTCGTAGACGTAATAGAAGAAACAATCATAGGAATAACTATAATAATAACGGTAATAGGAATTACAATAGTGAACGAAGGACTGTACACGTTGTTACCGATCAGGGAAACGTGCAAGGCTCCGGAGAGGATTTTCAGAACCTCCCGGATCAGAGAGTTCAAAACTAGAGAGAAAAATATTTAGAATTACCGAAAATTGTACAAATTTTGTAAGAATCTATAATTGTAATTCAGGAAGATATTTACTATTTTTAATCGATACTGAAGCAGATGTGTCGATTTGCAAAGAAAATATTCACTTTAATTTAGAGAACTCGATAGATACTAATAATAAAATTAAGTTAACGGGCATTACCAAAGAGATAACTACATCTCTGGGTACAACTAATCTGGACTTAATAATTGGGAATTATAAATTAAAAGAATCATTCCATGTTGTGCAAAGCAATTTCCCGATAAGCACGGATGGAATCATCGGTAGAGACTTAATGGTCCATTACTTGTGTAAAATCGATTACGAAACGTTTACAATAACCTTCAACGTAAACGATGAAGACATCATACTACCAATGGACACACGAAGACAAGAACATTCACAGATAAATATTTCGGCCAGAACTGAGATGATTATCCCAGTTAACATAGAAGTTTCTGAGGATAGTATTGTCCTTAATACAGAAATTGAGAAGGGCGTATTTGTAGGAAATACTATCATACCTGCAAAAGGTGTTCGACACGTAAAAATATTGAACACTAATGACGAAGATATTGTCATAAGGAACTTTAACGTTGAAGTAGAACCGTTGAAGCACTACGACATTTTCAAATGGGAAAAACAAAAACACACTAAAGACCGATTCAAAAAACTTCTGGAAGTTATGAACAAAGATATTTTAGACAAACCCGCAATGCATGATTTACTTGACATAATAGAAAACTTTCAAGATGTGTTTCATTTGGATGGAGAAAAGCTCGAAACCAACAATTTCTACAAACAGAGGCTACAAACCATAGACAAGAATGCGGTTTATATTAAAAATTATAGATTGCCACAATCTCAGAATGAAGAGATCCTGCAACAAGTTAAGGACCTTCAAACAAATGGCATCATAGAACCGTCGATAAGCCCCTACAACTCACCTCTTTTGGTTGTCCCAAAAAAGAGTGCAGATGGAAAAGCTAAATGGCGACTGGTTGTAGATTTCAGACGACTTAATGACAAGATAGTCAGCGACAAGTTTCCTTTGACGAGGCTTGAAGACGTCTTGGATAAGTTAGGCAGAGCGAAATATTTTTCCACGCTGGATATGACTAGCTCTTTTCATCAAATTGAACTTGAGAAAGAGTCTAGACCATTGACAGCATTCTCCACCAGTGATGGGCATTATCAATTTAGAAGATTACCATTTGGATTGAAAATTTCATCAAACAGCTTTCAAAGGATGTTGACTATAGCTCTTAGTAGCTTAGGTCATGAAGCATTCCTGTATGTTGATGACATTATAGTATTCGGTTGCAGCATCAAACATCATAATGACAACCTTCGTAAAGTATTACAAAGACTGCGTCAGCACAATTTAAAATTAAATCCTGAAAAATGCCAATTCTTGAGATCAGAGGTAGTGTACCTAGGTCATTTGATAACCAATGAAGGGATCAAGACTGATCCAGCTAAAAATGATACCATCAGGAACTACCCAGTCCCGAGGAATGCAGATGAAGTACGCAGATTTGTGGCTTTCTGCAATTATTACAGGCGTTTTATTCCTAAATTTGCTGAAACGGCGAAGTGTTTGAATGCTTTACTAAAGAAGAATGTAACATTTAACTGGACTGAAGAATGTCAGAATGCATACGAAACTTTGAAAAGGAAATTGATAGAACCTCCAATCCTTCAATATCCAAATTTTAACAAACCTTTCATATTAACGACTGACGCTTCTAACTACGCTTTAGGCGCAGTCCTATCTCAAGGAGAAATTGGACAAGATTTACCAATTTCTTATGCAAGTAAATCTTTGGCTAAACACGATATTAACAAACCTACTATCGAGAAAGAACTCTTAGCCATACATTGGGGCATAAACTTCTTTAGACCCTACCTCTACGGAAGAAAGTTTGTGGTTGTGACTGATCACAGACCGCTGGTATCTTTGTTTACACATAAAAATCCTTCGTCGAAACTTACTAGAATTCGTGTTGACCTGTCCGATTATGATTTTTCAATTGTATACAAACAAGGTAGTATGAATACCAATGCTGATGCATTATCAAGGATCGAGCTAGACTCTGATACCTTAAAAGCAATGATACCTCCAGAAAATGATGAAACAGCGAAGAAGAAAATATTAGCTATTACCAGGCAAATGGCCTCTAAAAATGAAAATCAAAAGAAGATAGTCGACGACGAGAGCACCCAGACATCGATAGAGCTTGATCAACTCTATTGTTGGGATTGCACGAGTTTGTCAGACATCACCGGTATCATGAAATTAAAATTTGTTCTGCGCAGAGAAAATAAAGTTTCCATTATACGTACAAAAGATATTATAGAAGTGCACTATAGCGATATATCTGATGCGAAATCCGTTTCCATCAATGATAAGCTAACAATGAAAGATGCTACCACAAGGAACAAATATAATGAGACAATTGGCGATAATCCATATCCGAAACTCGTTTCGATTTTGGAGAAGCTAATGTGATTCGCGAATCGAGAATGCATAAATGAACTCTCATTATCTTGTGAAGATATTATTTTTGAGTCTATAGACAAAGTAATATTTAAAAGAATATTTAATATGTTGCAACATAAAACAAGTACGCAAAAGAAACTCAGAATCATGATATACAAACCACCAACTAAGGTAATAGATAAAACAAACCAAAAGAAGCTAATAGAAGAGTATCACAACTCACCGCACGGAGGACATCTTGGGGTTCGCAAGACATTGCTAAAATTAAAACAACGATATTGTTGGAAAAATATGAACAATATGGTTAAGGTTCACATAAGAAATTGTGCAGCATGTCAGACTAATAAACAAGTAAGACATACAAAAGAAAGGATGGTCAAGACTGACACTCCATCAACAAGCTTTGAAACGGTACAAACAGACACCGTAGGTCCATTAAGAATCTCTAATAACTACCGATATATATTAACGTTACAATGCGAATTGACGAAATTTGTAGTTGCTTTCCCTGTAGAAAATAAGGAGTCACAAACAATAGCTAAAGGACTGGTAGAAGAATTCATATTGAAATATTGACATTTTAAAATACTGAAATCTGATTTAGGGACCGAGTTTACAAATAAACTAATGGGCGATATATGTGAATTGCTAAAAATAAAGCAAATTTTTCCTACTCCATACCATCACCAAACATTGGGTTCGGTTGAAAGAAACCATCGCGTACTTAACGAGTATATGTACTCTTTTGCTGATGACCAGCAATGGGACACATGGATTCCGTACTAAACCTTTGCATATAATACTACACCACATGTAGACACAAATTATACACCATATGAACTAATTTTTGGAAAACTCCCTTACCTTCCAAATGATTTAATTGAGAATAAGGATAAAGTCTACAATCTTGAGGACTATTCTAAAGAGCTAAAGGTTAGATTAAGAACATCCATAACAAAAGCTAGGAACATAATACAGAATGTCAAATCCAAAAGAGTTCAAAATCAAATTTATACAAACCCTATACACATAAACATTGGAGATTTGGTATAAATCAGAAATGAGAATAGAAAGAAACATCAGCCTCCTTACAAAGGCCCTTTCAAAGTCATAAACATTGAAAATAGTAACGTAATAGTTGATATTAATGGGCTCCATAAAGCAATACACAAAGATAGAATAAAAGCATATAACGTTGTATCATAATAAAAACATTATATGACATAAGGATAATAAGAACATTTAATTATAAAGAATCATCATAGTTTTTTATAAGAATATATATAAACATTGAACAATATGTAAATAATAAATTTTTTTTTAGACTCGTATTAAGATATTGAACTAAGCTCAATATATTAACACTCATCTTGAGGTTTAGGGTGTAATGATGTTGTAATGATGTAACAATACAGACTATTCAATCAATAACAATACATATCATTACATCATCAATACAATACATATCATAATATCATATTAATGATGTAACAATACATATCATTTAATAATTAAATAGTACATATCATTCAATCGATTTATGCTATGATGCATATATTCTCAATGCATTTCATTCTTAATATTTACATGTATCATATTCATATTCACATTCCTAATTTTCTGTTTTTATCTACGATCGTAAATAAATTGAATGTGAAATGAATATGAAACCCATTTCATTCACACCGTAAAATGTAACGTGAGTATCTTACGGAAACCCATATGGGAAATTCATTTAGACTAATGTGTGAACTAGAAATATCATCTTACATGTACACGACTAGCACGCGACATGCACTTGAATTTTCTTTGGTCAAGTGGATGAATAATAAATTAAGAATTGGGTCATTTTGTAAAATTAAACGAATAGAATTTATGACTAATAAACCATTGTAAATTATGATTAGCTTGTAAGTAAGAAAATGTATAAATACCAAAGTAGGAATTGAAAATATATCCAGTTTTAGACGAAACTCTGTTTGAGCAAGGATCCGCTGCTAATCGTAGCGTAACAAATATTTCGAAGGACTCGCTGCTATTTGTAGCGCAGGACTCGCTACTATTTGTAGCGCATCATAAATATACATATATTTATTTTTAGTAACCATGGCGTCAGTGGAATTTAAGATTCCTCGCCAGAAATCTCTGCGGCCTAGCCGCTTGGTTAGGTAAGCGTTCCTCCAATTCGGATTAACACAATAAATATTATATTTTGTTCTAGAGAGGAACAGGAGAGATATCTGGTAAAACCAGACATATTATACTCGACATGAAATGAACCGGTGTCCGGTTTGATTGCAATTCCAGCAGGTCGTAAGGCTTCCCACCGCTCCTACAGCAAGCTGGTTCCGGTCCATATCTTCCTCCAGATCCATGGTGATATAATCTGGGGCCAATTCCGCGATTCCTCGCCGAGGACCCGTCCTGGCTAGTAAGTAAGGCCGGTCCCGGAGGTTTTCCTCAAACCCTTCCAGGCGACGCGCAGTCCTCAGCAGTGCCTCCATACTCTGCGGATCGGAGTTCACGATATGGCGACGAAGCTCCGGCCTTAGATTGCGCTTTAGCAACCGCAGCAATTGGGTAGAAGACATTGGCTCTGACAACTGGTCACTCGGCCGAAGGATACTGGCTCGAAATTGATGGAAAGACTCGTCCGGACGCTGCCATCTAGCATGAATCTTGTCCACTACCAATTATTCCATATCTACCGTAGGGTACTCCATGCGGAGTACCTCCTTCAACTGTGACCAGCGTATTCATGGTGGGGCCAAATGTATTCGCCAATATGACTCAAGTGCTGCTCCCCTAAGCAGCATTGGCAAATATCCTGCCAGCGCCGTGTGGTCTCCTGCTAGCATTTGCTCAATCAGCGACTCCACCCGACTAATGAAAACTTCCACAGTTATGGTGTTGGGTTCCCCGCTGAAATGCAGATTCCAGCCCTGGATGATGCTGGGGATCTGCGTCGGCTTCAGCCGATACGTGGCATGTGGATGGATTCGTTGGTCCGGCGGAACGACTGGAGCCTGAGTTATTGGCGGTGCTTGGCTCAGTCGGGGCCGGTACACTGGAGCCAATGGATTCATTGCCGCACCGGGCCGGATTCGTTCGTGATTGCGCTGCGAGTCTACCGGAAAATCCCATGGATTTAGGTCCGAATCCCACATCGGAGGCATTCTTGGCCGAGGTGGTACTGGATTCTCCTTCTGGCTTTCCAGCGAGGCTAGCCGGGTGGTCAGGTCCTGCATGAGCACCATTAAATCCTGTAGGACTGTCGCCTTCACAGCCACGGTGGGTCTCGACCCTTCCGCAGGTGGCACTGCTTCGGCTCGGTAGTCTTCCTCTCGTGCACCCATTGTCGTGGATGGAAGGGGTCCACTTTTGGGCGCTGTTCCACTTGCGCTGGAGGACTGAGGTCGTTCTTTTGCTGGCTGTGTGGATTCTAGAGGCTGACGACAGAGCGGGCACGTGGATGAAGTTTACCGCAGTTGGACCAAACACAGCTGGTGTAGCCTATGTCCGCACTGCAAGCTCTGACTGGTAAATTCGTCCATGTCCTCATGTCATATGGAGCACAAGAGCGCTGGTCCGGCATCTGACCTCAACTTTCTTCTCTCGAGCGTGCGTTTGGTGAGCATGCTAAATGAAATTTAATTTTCTAAATAATATTTAAACTATAACTATCTATAGTTAATGAGAAAATGTGAAAAAAATAATGTAATGTAGAATATATATAGCTTCCAAGTGGCCGTCAGTGGCGAACTATAAAAGTACCTCACAAAAAAACAAAAGGTATGAAAAGTTTAATGGGCTATCAAAAAAATATAATCGGTCTTTCCATTCTGTCCTTCTTCCCAAGTATGGACACCAATGGCACATTCCTTCTATAGTGTTTCAGGGACAACTCTCTTGCGGCACCATGAAAATCAGGGTTCAGAAGTTCTCCCTCATCCGCAAGTTTTTACAAGTTACAACTTGTCAGCCCAGGGTTGAATTCTGATCCACAAGCAGCACGTGTCTTGTCATGGATACTCATGGATTAGCTAATCAGCCAATCACATGAAATCAAGATCCATGTATTTTAAGACACTCAGGCACCGCTGGTTTGGGGAGCGGATCAGAATCCTCCGCAAAGTGGATGTTGAGATAATAACTTCCGAATACAAATAGGGACTCTAATATCATTTGGACTTACTAATCACACAATGGTGGTAAACCACCAAAGTATAATTCAAAAGCAGGACCAAACGATATTGATGTCCAAAGACAACACACGTTCGGAAGTTACTAGACTTGCTGGGGCACGATTAGTGCAAAAACCCTCGGGAGTTACCTACCCGCCAATAATCTTGACACCTTGTGGGGACACCTAGAGACGATGGACTGTCTCGTGCTCACGACTGATGATACAGCCGGGCATTTCGGGCCCCACGTTGGGTGCCATTTGTAGTGAATTAGAGGTCTCAAAAGTCCGTGAAGGACTCCAGCGATGTTCTGCTGCCTCGGCAGAAGAAGATGGAGATATCTGCCGAGAATGCCCTCGTCTGGGGACGCATGAATGCGCTGGCAGGCTAGCATTGCGGTGTCGTGGGGTGGGTTCATTTTTCCGCAGCACGAGGACTCACTACAAAAAATTTCGCACTCACGAATTTTTGTGGTCAGTCTAACACGAGGCGACCGAAGTCGCAAAAAGTGTAGGTAACTACACCGAGAGAAAAGGCACTTGTTCCGAGAACAAGTGGAACCTGAAACAAGTTGGGTAGACAGACCTATGCTCATGTCAGAAGGGTTTTGTACTCAACTTACAAAATGCAGTAACCAGCAACGAATAAAATCAAGAAACATGTCAAAGACGATTTAATTGGAGAAAATGTGAAATTCGAGGATCATACTATTATTAACAAAGTCGAACAAATTTTGACTTCTGAGGTATTTGTTATAGTTATACCCATAAATATCTCCTTTGATATTTTTTTCAGATTTTTTAGATCACTGGTGTCCATTTGCGAGGGAGGAAACACATTTTTCATGTTTTCCCCCCCTGTGCTCCCACTGAAGCAAAAACTATCAGTTTAAAAACTGTTTTGAAAAGCTCTCATAGAGAACTTTCAGTTGATACTCATATCGGCTACCTTTCAGGGGCCACTCCTCTGTACTGTAATCATCGATTCATGGCCTATTTTTTCGAATCCTAGAATGGTTACAAAGCCCTTTTGCTAGGAGCTCTCTCCTGCCTCTTCCACTTGTTTCAATTGTATGTACTCATCTGCATGATACCTATCACTGCTGAAATTTTCATGCAAATTCTAGCAAAGCTGTAGTGTCTAAGTCGGTAAAAAGTGCATATGGCTCCATAGCCATATGTTTCC
The DNA here is from genome assembly GCA_963969285.1 of Odontomyia ornata. NCBI lineage: Eukaryota > Metazoa > Arthropoda > Insecta > Diptera > Stratiomyidae > Odontomyia > Odontomyia ornata. The sequence goes on from OZ017743.1 coordinate 43,938,559, forward strand.
ATAGTAATACAGGGCATATTGCTCCATAGTAATACACGAAAATTCAAATCACTATAACTTCAGTAAATACCATTCGATCTTTATGAAACTTTCAGAAAAGATCAACCTTATAAATAGTCATCTGTTTGCTAAATTTTATTGAGTTTAAGGGTACCGTTTAGATTTTATTCAAGAAAACACAAAACCGATAAATCATACTATTACTAACAAAGTTGAGTGAATTTCGACTTCTCATGTATTTGTTGTTGTTGTACTCATTAAGGCCTACATTCATGATTTTTTTCAGATTTTTCGGATGGAAGGTGTCCAATCGCGAGGGGGGGGGGGTACGCGAAAAGTTCGTGCATTTCCCCTTCCCCTGCCCCCCTCGGTTCTTATAAGTCCATTTTAAGACTTGTTTTGAAAAGATCTCATTGAGACCTTTCCAATGACACCCTACTCGACTACCAATGGTGAAAATTTTTTTTTGAGGGGTCACCCCCTTATATGGGGAGACCCCCCTTAAACGCCTTTGAAAAATTTTTCCACCCTTGAACTTTCAAGAGGTCACCACTTCTGACCTTTCTACAAAGTTTAATGGCTGTAGCCCTTATAGTTTCGGAGAAAAAGTGCTGTGACATACAGACGGACGGACGGACGGACGGACGGACGGACGGACAGACGGAAAGACGGACACAGGTCGTGATTGCAATAGGGTTTTGTATTTTAGTACAAAACCCTAAAAAGGGGTGGACTTGGGGTAACCTCGTCGTTAACCGACGAAGCTCATGGCCCACAAATAAAAGAAGGGCTACCGGGTGGTGATGGAGCCCTTCGCACCCACCCAACCGGATTTAAGTCCATATTTTGTTGCAGTGGCCAGGTATTCCTCTTCTGAGTGGAAAACTCATACAACTTGACTTGTATAAACTTTCCCATCAGAAGGGGAGTACCCCGGTGACCAATTTATGCCATAGAATTATTCAATTCGATTGCATAACTCTATGCCATAAAGAGGCACTCTGCTTGGGCCACTCAACCCGCGACATCACCTGAAACAAAGAAGATTATAATGTACCCAGCGGCTGGCTCATGTTTTAGGGGTGAGCCTGCCACCGTACCGGGTCCTATACGGTCTGAACCAACGTGATGGAAAGACCGAAGGGTATGGTATTAATTCATGTTTTTATTTTTTTTCGTCATATATATATATATATATATATATATATATATATATATATATATATATATATATATATATATATATATATATATATATATATATATATATATATATATAATTATTTATTTAAATGATTCACGCATAAATATTTTTATAAATTCCTTTATTTTTTAAATGGAAAAATATGCAAAAAAAAATTTGATACGAAGGAAAAAACATGCAATGAAAAATTTAATAAGAAAGGGTACTTACCCAGACCTCCTCCTACGAGCGCTCGTGTTCGGGGTGGGTAAGGGCCTGAGACTATTTTGGCCATTATTAATTTAGTTTTTTTTTTTTAATTTAGACTGAATCTATGTATATTAAAACTTCTAAAATTTCCAAAAACTGTACGGAACACCCTCGACAGGCAGCGCCACTGCTGGATAATGATTTCCTCTCAAGTGCCCCGAAATCGCATCAAAGACAATCTTTAGCACTGGTTAATCATGTTTCCCGCAAGGTGAGTTTGGTCTTGATTCTAAAAATTCAGGCATCGTCTAGCGTTTGCATCAGAACTTAATCACAACCGAATCACATATTTTCATTAACTTGAATATCTGAATTTATAGTCAAAGTTTCCACTTGAACACTACCAAGTTTGCATGTTTCATACAAGATCACACAAGATCAACAGAATATGTATATACTTTTCGATGTGAAAAGCACAAAATGATGTGAAATGCACTTTTAGAACGGTTTTAGATCACAAAGTAAAATTTTTCAGATTTCTTGATGAAATCGCAAACGTTGTTGCTAATCAAACATAATGACGCTCGTTAAAATCACTGCACCCGCCAAATCGAACAAATTCCAATTTTCCATATCAGAAATGTGATTTTCGCTCCCGCATCGGCAAATATGAACATTTCGCCTTCCCATACGAATTCCACACTACCACAGCTTCCGCGCTGGTGCACAATCCCGAGCCGAGTAGAAGAAGGCTATTAAAATTTTCGCAGTATCTTTCCCTCATTCAAACACGGCCCCAAGACAATTACTTCCCCGAACTACTATGGGTTCAAACAAATTTCTTTGCAAAGGAACTGCTCTTTGCAATAAATGGCTTTTAGGGGCCAGAATCTGCACTCTTTTTAGTCTATCCCAAATCAATTTATTGCGAATCACGCCGCATATAACTTGACAAAACACCCACTTTGGACTTGAAATTGTGCCTGTACAAGGCAAAAGTGAATTCACTCAAGGATTGTTTTGAAGCGATCGTCCGCCAATATTCCATTAACGCTTTACAATTTTTAGTTAATTAGCCTTTTTTCACTGCTCGTTAAAGAATAATTTTTCGCTTGCCGGGATCTCTTTCCATCAATTTCTAAGTCATAGAAAAACGACACTTTTCGGAAGTTCTCAAAATGGTGCAAGCAAATTTACGTTCCACTCATAAATGCACCGTTCAAAACGTTATTTTGCGAGCATATAATCAATTGACCAGCAATTGCTCACATTTATTGCCGCATAGGCAACAATTTCTCAATCCAATTTCTTTAATTATGCATGGAAACTACCACGACCTTTCTATTCTAACACTCATCCCACTAACAAACGCGTACCAAACCATGCACGTCGCCGGGAAACAGGGAATCGCTTTTCTCGAACAATAAGTTCCAAATTTTCCACACATATGATTAGCGGTGCTTCCTATTCGAGCGAGATTGCCACAAATTTTCTCCGGCCATTTCCACTAGGCGATCACTCCACAATCCCCGTACAAAACTCAAACATTCTTTACGCGAACCCACTACCGATTTTATCTTTTGCGTTTTTCTTTCATTCGCGAGTCGATTGAAAAATTAAAATTAATAAACAGCTGCGACGTCTCCGTCCACTTCAACCGGTTCCGCGATCTTCCCCAGTTTTCTTCCAATGCACACTCCCCATTTCTTCACCGCTGACTCTTCAATCAAATTCCTCTATCCATTTACATCTTGACGAGATCCGTTTCATCCCATGTAATAACCAGTTCCAACAATATCGGTCCGCTTAAATTTTCCGTTTCAACCTCACTCCGCGAGCATTATTTTGATCCATTTCTTGTTCGTGATGTCTTCTCAATTGACCATTGTCATTGATTGGTGGGGACCCGTTGATATCGGTTAAATTCTGGTCTTGGCTTGCTTTCACCACTGAATATAGTGTAGATTATGTTTTAAGGGCTCGTAGTTTAATTGTGTTTTGATTATCACCACTGTCTGACCTTTTGCGTTGATCCAGGATTTTTTTGCGGCGATGATATGTACAAATTTTCGCGATGATTTACTTTGAAGCTATCTAAGTTGCGAACCCCAATTTTATCGCTAACGGAGTTGGGTTTGCGACGATGAGTTTTGATGAGATCACAATTGTTTGGAAAATAGGACGGAACTTTATCGTCAATATTCGTTGATTTGCGGTGGGCTTTGTTAAGATCAATACTTTCGGAATCAATGGATTAGGTGGAGGTGTTCCTCAGTTTTGGAGAAGTTTGGCCAAGATTCTGATATATATGCGAGGGGTTTTCTTCCAGGTCATTTTCTGGCGACGAGGAATTTTAGATAAAATTCATATTTTCCTACACTTCATCTTCGCGCTTCTGTTTATCACTACTTTCATTTTCTTTATCACTATTCGATGACTTCTTCCTGTCTTTTATGATAGGCGCCATAATGCAATATCCTGAAAAATCGTCTAAAACGACCTGTGAAGGAGCTTTCCTAATGTTTCGATTGGAACCGACTAATTTAACGGTCGACATATTACATGAAAATTGAAGTTTGGTTGAATCTGCTCCGAAACATTCAAATCTAATACAAAATTTTTCGGTGAAGGATTACAACCATGAAACGGGATACACTCATTTGAAAGAGCTTGGTCATCCGCGATGGAAACATTCGAATCAAACGATTCAAGGCTAACATCCTCTAAACTTTCAAAATTATCGAACAGACAAGGATTAGTCAAATCAGGAGTGGAAAAACTGTTCCGTTTTGAGATGTAACGAGACAAACTCTCGCACGCTGGCTTTTTGAGCCATACCTACTCGATTACTACAAGTGTTTGTTGATAATCTGCGATCTCAATCGTTCTGGGTTAGATGTTTATACCAATAAATCGCATACAGTAAAGTGCAGTTCAGCCATTTCAATGCTTTTGATTAGGAAGAATACACTGGTGTTAGTTAATATTCGACACGGCATTGTTCGATTAGGTTCTTCAATTATCGAGACTAGAGTGGAGGTTCTCTGGTACGTCAAGTACATGGAAAGCACGTTTTTCTAAGAATTTTACGTTATGTGGAGGCATTAATGTTTGAGTGGGTTTCACAAATGGGAATAGAGATTGATGATCAACAATTACAATAGCACCGACGTGTTTCATAGATGACCGAGGATATGCATTGAGTAAATCTACATAAATATATTAAAATTCGAGTTGGGGAACTTGAAGAGATGGAGATCAAAGAACCTGGTTGAGAGCTATAGTGCACTCGCAACTTTCATAAGCAGCTACATATTCCTTGACTTATTGGGACATTTTGGGTCAAAAGAAGTATCTTTTTAGGTGTCACCTTTTGCTATAAGCTACCGGTCGCAACGGTAGCTCGTTGCAAGGAGTTTCTGCAACAAGATACCGATCGCTTACTTATTTTGTTTTTAGATAAAATCATGCACCTCTTTCAAGTTGGGTCACTGTAATTGCTGGGTTGCAATTGTTTACCTTAGTTCATTGTAATAATTTGAATTAAAATGAACACTGTCCAAGTCTATTTTGAGAGGATTATCGGTCTTCTGTACCAGCTTCACTACTTTCAGTGGAAAAATTTGAGAAAAGAAATCGGGCACGATTTCTTGTGTTCCTTTCTTGTGTTTGATGGACAGTTTAAAACATTATAGTTTAAGAGCCCGTCAGCCTAACCATTTGTGTGGATCGGCTTGATTCATTAACGGTTCATCTTGAATGGAGAGTACCCCAACCAGCTAGCTGGTGGGTATGTGTGAAATCAAATACCATTTGTAGACCATCAACTGACTTAAACCAAGTACTAACAACTCTCCACTCAGTATTTACTTATCACAAAACTAAAAAACAGCCTCAGATCAGATCAAATAAGTAGCACTGACTACCGCAATGCTTAAAGAACTTTTTTTTTTTTAAATTTGGCTTGCTAGATCATTGAACTAACCAGGTGCATTATATTAAATCCTGGGTGAAACAAAAAATTTACTCGTAAAATCGAAATCCTTGCAGTGCAAAAACTAGATGGCATAAATAAGACACATTTGACATGCAAACGCACACTGTCTTTAAAAGCAAAATATTGCAAGGATTATTAGCAGTACATTTAAATGACCGACTTCTATCCCGTTAATGAAAGGATCTGTGCAATATGTATAAAGAGCAGATTCTTAAATATCTAGCTGGTCAACCGTCACGTGCCTACAGAAGACAAGAAAGAGGCTAACATTTTTCAGCACCCTGGAACCCACTGTCGATGCATTGCCATCAGACGACATAATTCTGGTTAACTTCAATATGAAAATCAGACGGCATGTAGAGGTACAATGGAAAAATATAGCCTCCATGTATGGATTAGTAATGACAGACACCATCAAGCCTATTGGCTACTTTCACAGGCTTCACAGTAAGCTAAATACGTTTCTCACATCGAAACGTCTACAAGAGAACGTGGGCATTCCGAGACATTGCACATTCAATCAGATTGGACATGTTCTCATACAAAAACGAGCAGCAACAAGTAGATTGATTTTTACAAAAAGAAAATACACATACTAAAAATAATGTTAAAATGTACGTAGCAAAGTCTTTGTTTATGTTTGTGTTGCTAAAGGGAGTCCACATGTAAGTAACCCTCTACATTTACTAAAACGCAGGATATGGTCAGACCATAGGCTACCAAGCCGTTCTATATAAGTTTTTCCCTGTTTGTATATATATATATATATATATATATATATATATATATATATATATATATATATATATATATATATATATATACATATATAACTCCACCGTAGCCGGTCCCAAGCTAGTTTTCCTGGCATTTTTATTGTTTTGGCTTTTATTTATTTTTCCACCAGTTTCCACGTTAGATTTCACTATTGTGCATTTTTCTTTTTTTTGTGTTTAAATGTTTTTCACTTTCAAAATTTTTTTTTCTCACTTCTCGACACCAATGTCGCGTGTTATGGTTCGCGGCCAATAATTTTAATGTTCAGGGAAAGGGAAAACGCAATGTCTTTTAAATTAAATGAGTTTATTAAATTACTTAGAAATGCACAATCACTTATTTGGTCTATTTCACAATTTTTAATTTTCACTATTAAAATCTAACTCCCACTTGTCCATAAATTTCTATCGCAATTGTCTTCTAAAATCACTTCACAATCAAGGAAAATAACTTTTCTATTACTCGAACAATATCGCTTTCTACACACTATCGCAGTTTTTATCGCCGTCGAATGAATGATCTCCCCATTCATTCAGCCCGCCTTTATATTTATATCCATTCAATGCATTTCTCGTACATTGGGGAATGTTCTGCCGAAAGGTTTCAGGTATATTCGAGCAGATTAATGAATGGAGTGACGTCATTTTCAGATGTTGATCATGCTTGGTGGGTTCTCGTGGTTTCGAGTAAATTCATTTTGTTGATGTTCTAAATGGTTGTGAAAACAATTGCGACAGTAGCTCGCAGAATTCTTTGTACATGTAAAAAAAAAAATATATATATATATATATATATATATATATATATATATATATATATATATATAGATTTATATAAATATAGACTTATGCATATATATAGAAATATATTTATGTATACATATATATGTCTAGTATATAAAGGGTTTCCATTGGAGACATAAAAATTTCATCCATAAATATAACATAGAAATATTTGAGGAATTGGGTTCATATTTATTGTGGCAGTATGGCAAGCATTGCTTTTTATGAATAAAATAATTTCTGTGATTTCGGCCATGTAATCATCCTGAGCCCATTCACAGTGAACATTGGCAAGTTCGCATTGGATGTTGTCTTTGAGCTCGTTTAAGGTTGCTGGCTTGTTGGCATAGACCAGTGACTGGATACAGCCCCATAAAAAGAAAGCAAATCGGCTTAGATCGCTTGACCGGAACAAACAGTAATATTTTGTGGATGTAACGGTGTCTCAAAAAGTACGTGTGGGACTATTTCTGACCAATAATGTATATTTCGCTCATTAACAAAGCCATTGACCAGTAAGGAGCTTCAACTCTGCAGACGGTTTTTCGATGAAAATCTTCATTTTCCTTAAGCATTGCCAGAGCCCAATCGGAGAAGTTTCGGCGTTTCGAATGATCAAGTTGCTTTAATTCTTGAGCGAATTCGATCTTATAATCGCGGAGGCCAATTTTTTTTTTGTAAAATATGCCACAGTGCCGTTTTAGCAATGCATAGCAACATCGAATCGACTGTTTTGGCTCATTTTGAATCGATACACTTACAGCTGCGATATTTCCTTCATTTCGAGCAGTATGACGTCTTTTTGGCACTGGAACGTCCAACTGTGAAAATTTGGACTCAAACTTCTCCACTATAGCACGCACAGCCTGTCGATTGGGACGCTCTTAAAGTTGCGACCACCGCCTCAAAATTTCGTTAAAATTTTTTGATAATTTTCAAACATTGTGGGTTCGTGAAATTTGCTATGATGAAAATGTTGACTTGACTTACGTTTTGACATTGTCAATTCATTAACAAGTTTGAGATACGTTCATATAAAGATACGAAATTCTTATGTCCCCAATGGAAAACCCCATACACGTATATATACATATATATATATATGTATATTTATATATATTTGCCTGCATCCACTGTATAGCCCAGACCTTGCACCGTGGGACTACCATTTGCTTCAGTCTCTGCAAAACTTCCTGAATGAAAAGAAATTCACTTCAAAAAGGGACTGTGAAAATCACTTTGCCAAGTCTTTGCCGACAAAACACAGAAGTTCTACACAGATGGAACAATGGCTCCACCAAAAAAATAAATATATATACACAAAAAATAAATATGTATACACACATATATATATATATATATATATATATATATATATATATATATATATATATATATATATAAATATATATATATATATATATATATATATATATATACACATATATATATATATATATATATATATATATATATATATATATATATATATATATATATATATATATATATATATACATATATATATGTATATATATATATATATATATATATATATATATATATATATATATATATATATATATATATATATATATATATATATATATATATACACACATATGTATATAAAAATATGTATATATATACTAGTATATACATACATATATATCTTCTCCTTCGCAACACTATAGCCCCTCATGGGCCTTCGCGTCCTACAAATAGCGACTCCAACTGTCTCGGTCCATTGACCCCGTCCTCCAATTTTGAAACCCGAGCAGCGATAAACTGTCTTCGTCGACTGAGTCTGACGAGCATTTCCTCAGTTTCACCACTGGTCTCTAGCCTTAAGTTCTCTCAACAAACAGCTTTTTGGGTATCCGTTGTTTATCCATACGATTCATGTGTCCAGCGCATTGCAGCTTCCACACCCTTACAATTGTTGAGACCTCCGGTTCGTCAAAAGTTTCATACAGCTCATGGTTCCATCGGATTTGCCATTGGTTCCCGTCCAGCTCCACTCCAATTATTCGCCACAGGACCCGTCAAACAAAGGCGTTCAATATATTTGCGGATGTTTGGGTTAAGCTCCATGTTTCACACCTCTAGCGTAATACAGGTTTTATCACAGATTTGTATACTTGGAGCTTTTTTTTCCTGTGTATGCAGCTGTTTTTCAAGATCACCAAAACTGAGTAAAATATTTTATTTGCGAGCTGTAATCTTTGGCGTATTTTGTCACTTTCATTAGCGGTTATCGTTGTTTTGGTGCCTGAATACACAAATTTGTTCACATTCTCGATACTGTATTCGCGAAATGTGATATTTTATTTATTTGAGGTATTTTTCGACTGCATCATGGGCTTTATTTTATTTTCATTGATCTGTACCATTACTAATTTTGCTTCGTTGTCGAGTTTCAGGAAAAGATCTTTGGCAGTTGTTAATGATCGCGGCGAAATTTTGATGTCGTCCGCATACTACTTGGCTCGACTTGTATCGTAATATACCTCGTGTATCGGCAGGTAGCTTCCTTGTGAGGTACTCCAGACCCATGTTGGATAGGAATGGGGCAAGCCCATCTCCCTGTTTTAGTCCGATATTTGTGTCAACGGCATCGGCGAGTTGGTTATTAATGCAGACATGGGAGGTTATCGACGTCATTGTCATTTTGGTAAGATGGACCAATTTGGCTGTAATGCCAAAGCAAAGCATTATTTGGTAGAGTGCATTACGACCAATACCGTTGTAAGCTTGCTTAAAGTCAACGAAAATTCGGAGCATGTCTACGTTGAACTCCCAGAATTTTTCAAGTTCCTGTTTGGCTGTAAACGATTGTTCTATTGTCGATCTACCTGCTTTAAAACCGCCTTGGTACTCCTCAATAATACTGTTGTCGTGTGATTTGAACTCCCTATTCACAATGAAGGCCACTCCAAACCCTCGTTTTCCAGTAGGCTTGCCGCTTTTGAATATTGTGAGCGATCTCATGTCTTCGATATCATTACCTGTCTAGTTTGTTTCCTTGATTGCCAGTGTCTTTAATTTATATCGGCTGGGCTGTTGTAAAAGATCCTGAACAGCGCCAGGGTAATTGAGTGATCTGATATTCCAGGATCCGATGCCATAGTCCTTTTCCGATTGCGAGGTCATTTTCGTAAGTCCAATCCATTCCGAGGCCCATCTGCAGGTTTCGAAACATTTCAGGGTTATCCAGGGACGGGGAGTTAGTCCGTCCCCCAACCTCCTTTCCGGCGGCATGCTTATTACTTCGATTCCAGTATCAGGTGCGAGAGATTTACCTTCACTCTCTTACGTCCCCACAAAGGAGGTGTAAGTAGGATTTAGTAGCAGAGCTGTAGATGAATTTAGAGTTATTAACTTTTCTCGGTATTTAATTATTGGGGAACCAGTAAACCCAATGTGCGACCCCGAGAACATTTGCTACCATTAAATTGGGGGGTTTGGGATGAGGAATCATGGTAGCTGTGTGTTGGAGAAACAAGGGGGTTCTCTCCTCCTTTCTCAAACTAGCTTGGGACCGGCTACGGTGGAGTTATATATGTATATATATATATATATATATATATATATATATATATATATATATATATATATATATATATATATATATATATATATATATATACATATATAACTCCACCGTAGCCGGTCCCAAGCTAGTTTGAGAAAGGAGGAGAGAACCCCCTTGTTTCTCCAACACACAGCTACCATGATTCCTCATCCCAAACCCCCCAATTTAATGGTAGCAAATGTTCTCGGGGTCGCACATTGGGTTTACTGGTTCCCCAATAATTAAATACCGAGAAAAGTTAATAACTCTAAATTCATCTACAGCTCTGCTACTAAATCCTACTTACACCTCCTTTGTGGGGACGTAAGAGAGTGAAGGTAAATCTCTCGCACCTGATACTGGAATCGAAGTAATAAGCATGCCGCCGGAAAGGAGGTTGGGGGACGGACTAACTCCCCGTCCCTGGATAACCCTGAAATGTTTCGAAACCTGCAGATGGGCCTCGGAATGGATTGGACTTACGAAAATGACCTCGCAATCGGAAAAGGACTATGGCATCGGATCCTGGAATATCAGATCACTCAATTACCCTGGCGCTGTTCAGGATCTTTTACAACAGCCCAGCCGATATAAATTAAAGACACTGGCAATCAAGGAAACAAACTAGACAGGTAATGATATCGAAGACATGAGATCGCTCACAATATTCAAAAGCGGCAAGCCTACTGGAAAACGAGGGTTTGGAGTGGCCTTCATTGTGAATAGGGAGTTCAAATCACACGACAACAGTATTATTGAGGAGTACCAAGGCGGTTTTAAAGCAGGTAGATCGACAATAGAACAATCGTTTACAGCCAAACAGGAACTTGAAAAATTCTGGGAGTTCAACGTAGACATGCTCCGAATTTTCGTTGACTTTAAGCAAGCTTACAACGGTATTGGTCGTAATGCACTCTACCAAATAATGCTTTGCTTTGGCATTACAGCCAAATTGGTCCATCTTACCAAAATGACAATGACGTCGATAACCTCCCATGTCTGCATTAATAACCAACTCGCCGATGCCGTTGACACAAATATCGGACTAAAACAGGGAGATGGGCTTGCCCCATTCCTATCCAACATGGGTCTGGAGTACCTCACAAGGAAGCTACCTGCCGATACACGAGGTATATTACGATACAAGTCGAGCCAAGTAGTATGCGGACGACATCAAAATTTCGCCGCGATCATTAACAACTGCCAAAGATCTTTTCCTGAAACTCGACAACGAAGCAAAATTAGTAATGGTACAGATCAATGAAAATAAAATAAAGCCCATGATGCAGTCGAAAAATACCTCAAATAAATAAAATATCACATTTCGCGAATACAGTATCGAGAATGTGAACAAATTTGTGTATTCAGGCACCAAAACAACGATAACCGCTAATGAAAGTGACAAAATACGCCAAAGATTACAGCTCGCAAATAAAATATTTTACTCAGTTTTGGCGATCTTGAAAAACAGCTGCATACACAGGAAAAAAAAGCTCCAAGTATACAAATCTGTGATAAAACCTGTATTACGCTAGAGGTGTGAAACATGGAGCTTAACCCAAACATCCGCAAATATATTGAACGCCTTTGTTTGACGGGTCCTGTGGCGAATAATTGGAGTGGAGCTGGACGGGAACCAATGGCAAATCCGATGGAACCATGAGCTGTATGAAACTTTTGACGAACCGGAGGTCTCAACAATTGTAAGGGTGTGGAAGCTGCAATGCGCTGGACACATGAATCGTATGGATAAACAACGGATACCCAAAAAGCTGTTTGTTGAGAGAACTTAAGGCTAGAGACCAGTGGTGAAACTGAGGAAATGCTCGTCAGACTCAGTCGACGAAGACAGTTTATCGCTGCTCGGGTTTCAAAATTGGAGGACGGGGTCAATGGACCGAGACAGTTGGAGTCGCTATTTGTAGGACGCGAAGGCCCATGAGGGGCTATAGTGTTGCGAAGGAGAAGATATATATGTATGTATATACTAGTATATATATACATATTTTTATATACATATGTGTGTATATATATATATATATATATATATATATATATATATATATATATATATATATATGTATATATATATATATATATATATATATATATATATATATATATATATATATATATATATATATATATATGTGTGTGTGTATATATATATATATATATATATATATATATATATATATATATATATATATATATATATATATATATATATGTGTGTATACATATTTATTTTTTGTGTATATATATTTATTTTTTTGGTGGAGCCATTGTTCCATCTGTGTAGAACTTCTGTGTTTTGTCGGCAAAGACTTGGCAAAGTGATTTTCACAGTCCCTTTTTGAAGTGAATTTCTTTTCATTCAGGAAGTTTTGCAGAGACTGAAGCAAATGGTAGTCCCACGGTGCAAGGTCTGGGCTATACAGTGGATGCAGGCAAATATATATAAATATACATATATATATGTATATATACGTGTATGGGGTTTTCCATTGGGGACATAAGAATTTCGTATCTTTATATGAACGCATCTCAAACTTGTTAATGAATTGACAATGTCAAAACGTAAGTCAAGTCAACATTTTCATCATAGCAAATTTCACGAACCCACAATGTTTGAAAATTATCAAAAAATTTTAACGAAATTTTGAGGCGGTGGTCGCAACTTTAAGAGCGTCCCAATCGACAGGCTGTGCGTGCTATAGTGGAGAAGTTTGAGTCCAAATTTTCACAGTTGGACGTTCCAGTGCCAAAAAGACGTCATACTGCTCGAAATGAAGGAAATATCGCAGCTGTAAGTGTATCGATTCAAAATGAGCCAAAACAGTCGATTCGATGTTGCTATGCATTGCTAAAACGGCACTGTGGCATATTTTACAAAAAAAAAATTGGCCTCCGCGATTATAAGATCGAATTCGCTCAAGAATTAAAGCAACTTGATCATTCGAAACGCCGAAACTTCTCCGATTGGGCTCTGGCAATGCTTAAGGAAAATGAAGATTTTCATCGAAAAACCGTCTGCAGAGTTGAAGCTCCTTACTGGTCAATGGCTTTGTTAATGAGCGAAATATACATTATTGGTCAGAAATAGTCCCACACGTACTTTTTGAGACACCGTTACATCCACAAAATATTACTGTTTGTTCCGGTCAAGCGATCTAAGCCGATTTGCTTTCTTTTTATGGGGCTGTATCCAGTCACTGGTCTATGCCAACAAGCCAGCAACCTTAAACGAGCTCAAAGACAACATCCAATGCGAACTTGCCAATGTTCACTGTGAATGGGCTCAGGATGATTACATGACCGAAATCACAGAAATTATTTTATTCATAAAAAGCAATGCTTGCCATACTGCCACAATAAATATGAACCCAATTCCTCAAATATTTCTATGTTATATTTATGGATGAAATTTTTATGTCTCCAATGGAAACCCTTTATATACTAGACATATATATGTATACATAAATATATTTCTATATATATGCATAAGTCTATATTTATATAAATCTATATATATATATATATATATATATATATATATATATATATATATATATATATATATATATATATATATATATTTTTTTTTTTTTTACATGTACAAAGAATTCTGCGAGCTACTGTCGCAATTGTTTTCACAACCATTTAGAACATCAACAAAATGAATTTACTCGAAACCACGAGAACCCACCAAGCATGATCAACATCTGAAAATGACGTCACTCCATTCATTAATCTGCTCGAATATACCTGAAACCTTTCGGCAGAACATTCCCCAATGTACGAGAAATGCATTGAATGGATATAAATATAAAGGCGGGCTGAATGAATGGGGAGATCATTCATTCGACGGCGATAAAAACTGCGATAGTGTGTAGAAAGCGATATTGTTCGAGTAATAGAAAAGTTATTTTCCTTGATTGTGAAGTGATTTTAGAAGACAATTGCGATAGAAATTTATGGACAAGTGGGAGTTAGATTTTAATAGTGAAAATTAAAAATTGTGAAATAGACCAAATAAGTGATTGTGCATTTCTAAGTAATTTAATAAACTCATTTAATTTAAAAGACATTGCGTTTTCCCTTTCCCTGAACATTAAAATTATTGGCCGCGAACCATAACACGCGACATTGGTGTCGAGAAGTGAGAAAAAAAAATTTTGAAAGTGAAAAACATTTAAACACAAAAAAAAGAAAAATGCACAATAGTGAAATCTAACGTGGAAACTGGTGGAAAAATAAATAAAAGCCAAAACAATAAAAATGCCAGGAAGCTTTCATCTAAAAATTGATCAATTGACAATGTCGGAGCTCAAGGAGGAGTTGCAACAGCGGAATCTGGCCACACAAGGTACAAAGGCCATGCTGATTGCACGCTTGCGTGACGCGATCGAGTCGGAAGGCGTGCTTCTGGTTTCAGGTATACTCTCAGATGCGGAAAAAGGCGCAGAAGGTGGAGAAGTAGAAACACCAAAATCAAAGGAGCCAGAAAATGCGCAAATGCAAATGTTAATGCTGATGTCATCCAGTCTGACTGCAAAACTAGATGAACAATCAGCGAAGCTAAATGACCAGTCATCCAGTTTGACTGTGAAGCTAAGTGAACAGTCTTCTAATTTAACTGCTTAATGAACAATCAGTGAAGCTGGATCAACAACGATCAAAATCAAGGCAGATTTTCAAAAACAGTCCACAGAAATAAAAGCAGAGCTCGGTCATCTGAACAAACAAATTAAAGGCGTCGAGGAAAAGGTTGAGCAGGTCAAGGAAAAGGTTTACCAGGTCGAGGGAAATGTCAGCCAGGTTGAAGAGAGAATGAACCATGAGATGCAAAAAGTGAAAAAAAATTGGAAGCAGGAAAGGCAGTAGTAACCTCCTCACCAGCTCCACTTACAACCGCAGCGCAAAGCTCGTCCAGAAATGTGAAAGCACCAATATTCGACGGGCGAATGGTGTGGAGTATTTACAAAATCCAGTTTGAAGCGGTCGCTAGGATAAATCACTGGAATGAACAGGAACGAGCAACTGCATTAACTCTTATAAGAAGCCCAGCTGCCGAGCTTTTGCAGACCATCCCCGTTGATTTACACTCAAACCCAGCTGCTATATTGAGTGCGCTCGACATGCGTTATGGAGGCGACCATCTGAAGCAGATTCATCGGTCACAAGTACGGAATCGGATGCAGAAGTCTGGCGAAACCTTACAGCAGCTAGCCCAAGACATTGAGCAACTGGCACTTTTGGCTTACCCAGCGTACGACCCAAAGCATTGAGATGACGAAGCAACAGAAGCGTTCATCAGCGCCTTAGAAGACCAGAAATTGCAACAAGCCGTGCGTTTAGCTCAAAAGAAAACGGTCAAGGATGCATTGGCTTATAGCCTGAACGTTGAGGCAGTGAAAAATGTGACTCGCACCGCTGCCCGGGTTCGCAAGGTAGTGGCAGACGAATGCAGGTGTGAGCGCGTGGAAAATAAGTGGAAGCCGCAGGTGAATGGTGCGCCTAAATGCTGGGATTGCGGAGAGAAGGGGCACCTGCAAAGTGACTGTAAGAAGCGAAAAAAACGGAGCTATTGTCCAAAATGGTGAAGATCCAGACCGTGTCAGGTGGCTAGAATGGAAGCCCATCAAACTGAAAGCGCCAACTTCATGCGACGGACTTCGGCTAGGCGGATCGACATCCCCAGCACCCCCATCACCGTGTCAAAGCAACATCGTGGAGAAGCAGATTTATACCTTCCTGGTCAAGCTGATGAAGATCATGGCACCATAACAAGCGACACTGGTGCAACCCGATTGACGATCCAACCAGACCTAGTGAGGCCCCAACTACTTCACAAGGGCAGAGTTCATGACAATGCTGACGCCCTATATTATCATCCATGTCCGACTAACTGCAAACATTGCCAACGGGTTAAGGAAACGCAGCCGACCGTTGATCTGCGATTGATAACGACCAAATTCGATGAAGGTTGGTCACCGGAGGAGATTTGTAGTGCCCAGTTAGCCAATGAAGACATCGGACCATTGCTCGTATGGAAGGAGACAACTAGGCGACCTGACTGGAAAGACGTTTCAATGCATGGCGCAACCCTGAAAAGCTATTGGGCACAATGGAACTCCCTTCAGGTGGAGGGTGGCGTACTCAAGCGTAAATGGGAAACGGTGGATGGCAGCTCCTATAGGATGCAAGCTATACAGCCCAGAAGCCGAATCCACGATGTGATTAAGGAAATGCATGAAGGATCCTCGGGAGGCCACCTTGGTGTTAACAATACCTTAGTGAACTTGCGGGAACGGTTCTACTGGCTCCACGCTCGAAGAAACGTAGAGAACTGGTGTCGCAGATGCACAATTTGCACTTCCGTCCGTCGCCCAAAGCGACGACTGAGAGGACAAATGCAAACCTATAACGTGGGGGTACCGTTTGAAAGGATTGCTGTTGACATCACAGGACCCTTTCCTGAACTGGTTGTAGCTGATTATTTCAGCAAGTGGCCCGAGGTCTACCCCATTCCCAACCAGGAAGCAACTACTGTAGCCGAACAGCTAGTGTTAAATTGAGTCAGTAGGTACGGCGTACCATGTGAACTACATTCAGATCAAGGTCGAAACTTCTAATCACTAGTTTTTAGCGAAAAGCGTGAGCTGCTGGGAATGCGGAAAACGTTTCAACGGAACTCTCAATAAACACCTGGCCAAGATGGTTGACGAGAACCAAAGGGACTGGGGCTGACACATCCCACTATTTTCGATGGCGTACAGAGCTGCCGAACATGCATCGACGGGCCAAGCCCCAGCCAAAGTCATTTTTGGAAAGACTATTCGTCTGCCAGCTTATATAAAGTTCGGAACACCCCCCGAGAAACCTCGAATGATCTCGGGGTACGCAAGTGAGCTAGGACAACGATTGAACCAGATACATCGGACAGTGCGAAAACACCTCGAACCGGCTACTGACCGCATGAAGACCAGGTATGATCTATAGGCAAATTCTACTGGCTTCCAGTAAGATGATTTGGTGCGGCTATATAACCCGATACGGCGAAAGGGTGGGTCTCCAAAGTTGTAACCTAATTGGGAGGGACCATACCGAGTTACAAAGCGAATCAACGACGTTGTATACCGTATACAGGAACATCAAATTGACTACAACTGGCGACACATCTTTTCGGGGCGAAAAGAACTGAGGTAGGGGCAGTGTTACATGTACAAAGAATTCTGCGAGCTACTGTCGCAATTGTTTTCACAACCATTAAGAACATCAACAAATGAATTTACTCGAAACCACGAGAACCCACCAAGCATGATCAACATCTGAAAATGACGTCAATCCATTCATTAATCTGCTCGAATATACCTGATACCTCTCGGCAGAATGTTCGCCAATGTACGAGAAATGTATTGATTGGATGGAGACCCTATATAAAGGCGAGCTGAATGAATGGGGAGATCATTCATTCGACCGCGATAAAAACTGCGATAGTGTATGGAAAGCGATATTGTTCGAGTAATAGAAAAGTGATTTTCGTTGATTGTGAAATCGTGAAGTGATCTTAGAAGACAATTGCGATAGAAATTTATGGACAAGTGGGAGTCAGATTTTAAAAGTGAAAACTAAAAATTGTGAAATAGACCAAATAAGTGATTGTGCATTTCTAAGTAATTTAATAAACTCATTTAATTTAAAAGACATTGCGTTTTCACTTTCCCGGAACATTAAAATTATTGGCCACGAACCAGAACACACGACAATATATATATATATATATATATATATATATATATATATATATATATATATATATATATATATATATACATATATATATATATATATATATATATATCTATTTATATATATTTATATATATATATATATATATATATATATATATATATATATATATATATATATATATAAATATATTGATATATATACTGTAACAACCATGGAAGTCACCGCAGTTGCAGACATTAAATTGTAGCAGAGGGGTGCCTCACCCAGGGTTGCGTACAGAGGCTGGTTATCACTCAGCCATGTCGCCTCCCGCCCATGTTAAACTAGTCTATTCATAAAAACTAACACAAAATGAAAAGGACGGGAAAGGGGGAGGTTATTTTTCAGAAATGAAAATTTCACTTGTTTAGCAATCCATGGTTTTATATTTTTGCAAATTTAATTACAGCACAACAATTCACCAAATATAAATAGGATACAATAAAATAAAGCCACTCTTTTCAAACAAATTTTAATCAAATTCAAAAATGAAACTTTTTAATTGAAAATTAGTCTCCAATCAAATATTACTCGAAGAAATTACAAAAAAAATTAATTCATGAACTCAGGTACTCGTAGAATGAGGAAAAAAATACAGAAAAAGAAGAAATAATTCAAAATTACTCACTCCTTTTACGGCCATGGAGCGCTCTGCAACTAGAAAGGGAACGGGGCAACTGCTAAAATTTAAAAACTTAATAAATTGGTTTTCCTTTTCTACCTTCTTATGTATCGTTTATAAACTTTTAAGCACAAGTTTTTTAGTTATTAATATCTTTCAAAACATTCCCGAGTAGATGTGCACTATTGTCACTCAATGAAGTGGCACCACATGAATTATTCACAATAATTACTGATGATCAAAAAAAAATCTCCTCGTTGACGTCTTGCATACTTTCTGACTACAGTTTGATAGTTTTCTAAGAATTTATCAGTTATTTACAATTTACACTTGAATCGAAAACCTTTAGCTCTCGTATAAGATGCGCGCTGAAATCGTGTTGTGCAGACACAGCCCACCATGAATTTACTTTTGGCAAAACGAATTGCACTCCGTCTGCATGTAATTGGTTTCCCATTCATACCTGCTAATCACTTTTGCAATTAGGTCCTTGCCAGTCACTTTTTCCACCCTGACACCACTAAAACTAAGCACCGTTTTCATTAGTTTTCTGCAGGACCACTCGTGAATCGTTTTTTTAATTTAATACCGTCCTCTTTTTTCACTTTAACCAATTTGTAGTCTTCTTTCAAAACTGACTCACAACCTTTTCCTTTTTCCCTCCACAAAGTCTCAATCGGAACCTTTTTCCTTGAATTATAAATCCCCAAAATGACTTCGACGCCGCAAAAACTCACCCCCATCCAATTCTCTATCCAAATGTAGACTAACTGCCCCAAATCAAGAATTTTACTCCCTCCAAAAACTTATCCCGAAATCCTCTCTTTTCCCAATTCCTGCTAGCACATCGAGATAACGTTATCGAAGTTTAATACACAAGTTTAAATGTAACCATTTCAGTTTAACATACGAGTATATAGCGATTTGCATAACCACGATAGCATTTGGGTATATTCAAACCTTCATACGCACGGAAATGATTGCTTTTACCGATCCAAAAAGAGTGTTCCTGTGGTCGGGAAAACTTGAACCGAGGGTCCCGGCGGACACCCCTGTCAAGAGTCTAGGACACTACCACCGGAGCCACCTTCTATTGATCTCCCATTCATCCATTTAGCAACTTCAACTGTGAACCTTTCTAAAGGGGTATTTAAATGAAATTCGTTGGTAAGGAAGCGTGAATGAACTTTTGTGAGTATGACAAATAAAATTTGTTGGTGGGAGATAATGAATAAAATTAGTCAGTATGAAGGAAGGAATTAGGTTTTGTTAGTGAAAAGGTCTAGAATGAAATTTTGTTAATGGGAAGTATTGCAGTTAATGGGTAGTGACAAAATACCATTTTCTTTTGAAATTCAAAAACGGGTAAGAGGATAGAATTAATATGATGGGGAAAGAAAAATTAAAGTTTAAATAAATGTATATACGTGTACAAAATATATACAGAGGTATATGTGCCCATAAGAAGGTGGGGATGTTGCGGAGGCAATTCGAAGCTGCCAATGGGAGAATACCGGTATGGCCGGAATTTGCAACGTACATATAACTATATATACAGGATGCGTACGGTATTTGAAGAGTAAAATTAATTAGCCTGTATTTTTAACAAAATTAAGTGAAATTTCAGGAATTTTTCATACAACGTTAAATTAATATATGGCTAAAAAGTTATTCAATAAAATCGCCATTTGCAGCAATAACCTCTTCGATCCGGGTCCGGAAACGATTACATGCCCGAATCAAATGCTCCTTGTTCATATTGACCATAATGGCATTAATAGCGGTCTTCAGCGAAGACGTGGTATTATGAGGACGCTTACTGGTCTCACGCTCAACTACGCCCCACACGTAATAGTCCAAAGGATTAAGGTCTGAGGAGCTAGGTGGCCGAAGGTTCGGTATTATGTGGTCATTAAAATTTTCGGCCATCCAATCTTGTGCTGCCCTCGTTTTATGTGAAGGAGCAGAGTCTTGTTGAAGAATATATGATCTGCCTCTGCTTACATTGTCTATCCAGGGTTTCACTACCGTCTCCAAAACCTAGATGTGTGCAGCAGAGTTCAATCGAAGTACTTGAGTAAAAAAGTGTGGTGCCATAGCATGTCTTTCATTGCTGATAACACCTAAAACCATAACAGTGGCTGAAAATTTGGTGTGCATAACAACAGGAAACCCCATAGGATTTGAACATAGCCATCTGTCATTTGTGCGATTGGTCTTTTGATCTTGGTCAATATTTTTTTCGTCGGAAAAAAACCATAACATATTGGGCACCTCAGGGTGTTTGATTTTCTTTAAAAGACGTTTTGATCGCAGAACTCTCTGTTCTCGTATTGGTTCCGACATGAACTGTCCTCTGTGCATCACGTAAGACTTATACCGAAGGTCTTCGTGAACAACTCTACGAATAAGGTGCTCAGAAACATGAAGCTCACTCGCAAGGACCCTCATTGATTTCGAAGGGTCCTTGTCTATGATCGCTTGCACTTGCTCTAAAAATTCTGCAGATCGGACAGTGTCAGAACGCTGTTTGTGCTTCTAGCGTTTTGCAACCGATTCTGTATTGCGTCCTGATGTTTCCAATTCAAGGCGAACCTTATGCACGAATGAACGGGCGCAATTAAGAAAATTAGAGGTATCTAAATCTGTATGGTTCGCACATATAGCGACGATGACAGCATGTCTCTTCATTTCTTGAGTGATGTTGTAGTCCGCCATTTTTAGGGTTTTGTAAAATAATTTGACAAAACCATACTAGTTTTGCGACCAGTCTGTCCGTCTGTCCGTCTGTCCGTCCGTCCGTCCGTCCGTCCGTCCGTGTGTCACAGCTGTTTTTGGTTCCGACATGAACTGTCCTCTGTGCATCACGTAAGACTTAAACCGAAGGTCTTCGTGAACAACTCTACGAATAAGGTGCTCAGAAACATGAAGCTCACTCGCAAGGACCCTCATTGATTTCGAAGGGTCCTTGTCTATGATCGCTTGCACTTGCTCTAAAAATTCTGCAGATCGGACAGTGTCAGAACGCTGTTTGTGCTTCTAGCGTTTTGCAACCGATTCTGTATTGCCTCCTGATGTTTCCAATTCAAGGCGAACCTTATGCACGAATGAACGGGCGCAATTAAGAAAATTAGAGGTATCTAAATCTGTATGGTTCGCACATATAGCGACGATGACAGCATGTCTCTTCATTTCTTGAGTGATGTTGTAGTCCGCCATTTTTAGGGTTTTGTAAAATAATTTGACAAAACCATACTAGTTTTGCGACCAGTCTGTCCGTCTGTCCGTCTGTCCGTCTGACCGTCTGTCCGTCTGTCCGTCCGTCCGTCCGTCCGTGTGTCACAGCTGTTTTTCTCGGAAACTACTGAAGCTAGAAACATCAAATTTTGTGTATAGGTGTAAAGTGGTGTTTTCTTCAAAGTTCAACTACAAAAAAATTTTATAAGGTATTTAAGGGGGGTCTCCCCATATAGGAGAGTGACCCCCCGAAAAAAAAATTTCATTGAAGGTAGCCGATATGGGTATCAAATGAAAGGTCTTGATGAGAACTTTACAAAACAGGTCTTTGTTTGGCAAAATTTGCTTCGAGGGGTGCACAGGGAGGGGAAATACACGAAAAATTTGTGTCCCCCCCCCCCTCGCGATTGGACACCTGTGATCCGAAAAATCTGAAAAAAATCAAGATTGTAGGCCTTGGTGAGTACAACAACAACAAATACGTTAGAAGTCGCAATTCACTCAATTTTGTTAGTAATAGTATGATTTATCGATTTTATGTTTTCTTGAATAAAATCATAACGGTACCCTTAAATTCAATGAAATTCAGTAGATAGATGTCTTTTTATAAGGTTGACCAATCCTGAAAGTTTCATAAAGATTGAATTATATTTAGCGAAGTTATAGTGGTTTGAATTTTCCTGTATTACTATGGAACAATATGCGCTGCATTTATTACCATGGCAACATATGGCTATGGAACAACATGCGCTTTTTACCGACTCCGACACTACAGTTTTGCTAGGATTTGCATGAAAATTTCAGGAATGATAGGTGTCATGAATATCTTTGAGAATCGGTTCAGTTAGTGGTATCAGTTATCGTTAAACAAAATAGTGGCTGTTTTAAATGCGAAGATTGAATAATTTTGAGTTATTTTTTCCCAACTTCAACGCTTAAGGTGCATGCTTTGAACACTTGATTCAATTTAATGGATGACTGAAGATGAGTACCTACAATTAATGCTCATAAGTGAAACAAGTCAAGGAGGTGGGAGAGAGCTCCTAGCAAAAGGGTTTGTAACCATTCTAGGATTCGAAAAAATTGGCCATTAATCGATGATAACAGTACAGGAGAGTGGACCCTGAAAAAAAAATCATCAAACGTAGCCGATATGAGTATGAAATGAAAATTTTCATAGGAGCTTTTCAAAACAGTTGTTAAACTGTCAGTTTTTGCTTCAGTGGGGGCACAGAGGGGAAATACATGAAAAATGTGTTTCCTCCCTCGCGGATGGACATCTGAAATAATTATCAAGGGAGATATTTATGAGTATAACAATACCAAAACCTCAGAAGTCGAAATCCGTTCAACTTTGTTAATAATAGTATGTTCTTCGTATTTCATATTCTCTCCAATAAAATCGTCTTTGACATGTTTCTTGATTTGATTCGATCTGGTGACTGCATTTTGTAAATTGAATACAAAACCCTTCTGACATGAGCGTAGGTCTGTTTACCCAACTTGTTTAAATTAAATTAAAGGGTTTATTTGTACAGTTATTATTGTTACATTTTTACGAATATTAATCAAAATGTTATTATTTTTCACTTGTTTATAAATTAATGTTTCAACTTTCTTCACCATCAATCAATATCGCCTTTAATTTGCGCTCGACACCATCGCAGTTGTTACTATCGTGGGTTTACTCTTCCTCCTCATGCATTCAGTTCGGCTTTATATAGGGTCTCTAGTCATTCAATCCATTTTTCGTATATTGGCGAATATTGTGGCGAGAGCTATCTGGAATATTCGAGCAATTCTGAATACCCGCAGTGACACCACTTTTAGCTATTGCTAATTCTTGTGCTTGCGTGTACATTCTTGGTTGATCATGATGTTGTTAATAGTTGCGACAACAATTGCGACAGCAGCTCGCAAAATTGTTTGGACAAGTAAAAATGCTCCACCTAAGTTCTTTTCACCCCAAAAAAGATGTGTCGCCAGTTGTAGTCAAGTCTCCCTGGATGTAATATGGAGGAAGACGGTTCAGGTGCACGATTTTCAGTTTAGCTCTTGGCTTACGGTGTTCCTGTATGCGATATACGACGTCGTTGATTCGCTTTGTAACTTGGTATGCTCCCACCCAATTATGTTGCAATTTTGGAGAGGTACCCTTCCGCCGTTGTGGGTTATATAGCCAAACCAAGTCATCTTGCTGGAAGCCAGTAGAATGTGCCTTGAGATCATACCTGGTCTTCATGCGGTCAGCAGCCGATTCGAGGTGTTTTCACACAGTTTGATTTACCTGGTTCAACCGTTGCCTTAGCTCACTTGCGTACTCCGAGATCATTTGGAGCTTCTTAGGGGGTGTTCCGAACTTTATATCAGCCAGCAGATGAAGAGTGTTTCCAAAAATGACGTTGGCTGGGGCCTTGCCCATCGATGCATGTTCGGTAGCTCCATCCGCCATCAAGAATTGTTAGATGTGGCGATCCCAGCAATGTTGCTTCTCGCCAACCAACTGGGCCTGGTGTGTATTGAGCGGCAACAATCAGCGTGTATCGGTTTCCCGATTCGGATTCAGAGAAAGGTCCTGCAATGTCAACAGCAATCTTTTCAAACGGTACACCCACGTTGTAGGTTTGCATTTGTCCTCCTAGTTGTCGCTTTGGATCTTTCACGGAAGCGCGAATGGTACATTTGCGACACCAGTCCTCTACGTTTTCTCGAGCGTGGAGCCAGTAGAACCTTTTCCGCAATTTCGCTGAGGTAACACCAAGGTGCCCTCCCGATGATCCTTCATGCATTTCCACAATCATATCGTGGGTTCGGCTTTTGGGGAGTATAGGTTGCATCCTATAAGAGCTGTCCTCTGCCGTTTCCCACTTCCGCTCGCGTACGCCACCCTCCACCTGAAGGGAGTTCCATTGTGCCCAACAACTTTTCAGGTTGGCACTATGCACCAAAACGTCTTTCCACTAACGTCGTCATATGGTCCCCTTCCATTTGAGCGATGGTCCGATGTCTTCATCGGCTAACTGGGCATTTCAAATCTCCTCCAATGACCACCCTTCATCCAATTTGGCCGTTATCATTCGCAGATGAACGGTCGGGGGCTTTTTTTTTCAATCCGTCAGCAATGCATGCAGTTCGGTGGACATGGACGACGAGATAGGGCGTCACCATTTACATGAACTCCGCCCTTCCGATGAACAATTTTGTAGTCGTATGCCTGCAATTCTCGCAACTTGTCCCTTGGGGGTTTCGAAACTAAGCAGCCGTCCCAGCGATGCATGGTCTGTTCGAAGAACAAATTTCTGGCCAATTAGTTATTTCTGGCTATAATAGAGGTTGGTTGCCTCTATTACAGCCAATAGCTCCTTTCTGGTCACGCAGTAGTTCCTCTCACTTTTTGAGAGAACTCGACTGCAATACGAGAGGACTCCTTCTGCGCCATTGATTTGCTGGGAGAGAACAGCTCCAATCCCGCCGTTGTTCGCATCGCTGTCAGCTACGAATATTTTGCCGGGTTTTAGATATGCTAGTACGGGTGATTTGCACAGTTTCTCCTTCTCAAAGGCTGCCTGGCATTGTTCATTCCAGACATACGGACGATTTTTTATGGTTAACTGATGAAGAAACTTAGCTTTTTGGCAAAGTCTTTGACGAACCTTCAACAGCTGGTCACCAGATCCAGAAAACTTCGTAGTTGGCGCTTTTCGTTTGATGTTGGCCAGCTTTTCACAGCTTCAATATTCTCAGAGTCTATTTTGACAAATTCGGCTGATCCAACGTAGCCCGGGTATTTTACTTCAGCTGCGAAAGGGGTACACTTGTCAGAACTAAGTTTCAGATTCAACAGTTGTTCAAATCATCACCACGCAGTTTGTAAGTAACCAAAAATTATGTATATAAACTGAAGAACGGAGAATAAAGACAGCACTTGTTGTTCAAATTAACGCACTGATTTTATTTTCCAGAACATTGGTCCGTTGAGCCGGATTTCGGAGATTTGAAGATTCGCATCGCAGGATCTCAGCATTGGAGGATACAGATATCCAACAAGTCACATCAGGATATCCAGGAAGTGGAATTATGGCATTCTACACAGGATTTCCAAAACGTCGAATTCGGGAATTCTCTGACAGGATTTCCAGCATATCGAATTAGTGATTTTCAAGATACAACAAATCGAGTTGGAGACAGGAGAATCAGGAAGACAAAGCATTTAGTCAGGATATCTTGTTTTGTACCATAACAGGAAACATGGCTAGTTCCATAGCGGCGCAAAAATTGCAGTTCGACAGTATCAACAGGATAATCTCCAACTACAGGAAGGATGGTTCCAGTCGCGATTCTCTAGCATATTTTGAAACCAGGTTGCAGAGACTCGAAGAACAGTGGAGGTATGTGAAGTGACACATGCTCAAACACATGGGCAACTACAAGAGGAGAAGGATACAACATTGCTGAAAAAATACACAGAAGACTATGGCAGCATGGAAGATCTCGTTCTGGGATACAGAACAATCTTTAGGGAAGGAATCAATAAATTCCGAGCTGGGGCCACAGATACCTGGACTTTAGGTCAACAGGTACAGCCCGCTTCTATTGGAGGAGAATCTGTGCACTTGTAACGAACCAAGATTCCTACATTCGATGGCGATTATGGGAAGTGGATCGCGTTCCGTGATTTGTACCAGAGCATGGTGGACGAAAGTACGGCACTATCTACTGTTCAAAAGATGCAGTACTTTGCAGCATTTTAAGGGGAGAAGCTGAGCGAATTATAAGTCACCTAAACATAGTTGGTGACAATTATGAATCCGCTTGGACTTTATTGTGCGAGAGATACGACAACGTGAAGTTAATATCGCAGGAGTTGATGCAACGTTGGTGGAATGCAAATCTGTGCCAACCAAACGACGCAACCGGGTTGAAAGACATAGTGAACACCACCAACCAGTTGACGGCAAGTTTGAAGACCTTGAAAATCAATCGGTTTGATCTCGCTATAATATTCATACTAAACAGGAAGCTCGATTGGCAAAGGGCAATCAATGGAAGCAAGGAAGTTCCTACGCTCGAGAAGTTCATAGCTTTCTTAACGCAACGATTTACCATGTTAGAATCGCTAACAATAGGCGCAAGTAAAAGACCGTCAAAGAAGATTGTTGTACATACAGCTCCAATACAATCACAACGTTGTGCAATGTGTACTAAACATCATCGCGTGTTTGAGTGTGACCAGTTCAAAATAGCGTCCATAAACGTGCGTCGACAAATGGTTAAAAATAAGAAACTGTGTTTCAACTGCTTGTCTGACCAACATACAGTAAAATAATGTCAATCCAAGAGAAGTTGCAAACTTTGCTCAAGGCGACACAACACACTATTACACGTGGCTGATGACAGGGACGTACAGCCAGAATTGAGCAACGGCGTTAAGCCTATTTCTACAGCAATTCCTGTTTCAATACAAGCTCATAGTGCAATGTTCTCTAACACCCAGGTACTTCTTGCAACAGCACTCATCGCAATAAAAAATTAGGAAGGGACAACAGTTCAACTACGTGCTTTACTGGACATTGGCTCTCAGAAGTCTTTCATCACAGAGTCTGCTTTTCAACTGTAAGGGCTGGCCCGCAAGCATTCCAAACTAGCTATTGGAGGCATAGGATGCTCAGAAGCAGTGACATCAAGAGGAGTTGTAGACGTTACAGCCCATCTAGGAAGGAATGGCAAAACCGATGTTCTACAGTTTTTGGCTTTAAGCATACCAAAGATTACAGCCGTGTTAACTGCCACCAGCATAACTGTAGACCTCCCTGAACAGATCAAAAGGTAACGTTTGGCAGATCCCAGTTTTAACCGTCCATCGCACATTGACTTACTTCTCGGTGCCGATGTATATGGAAGTATCTTGGACCGAGAACTTATAAAAGGATAACCTTGCGCACAAAAAACCAAACTTGGTTAGGTACTATTCGGATCAACGACGAACACGCACGCTGAGTCAGGCCCAAGCGCCTTTGTAGCATTTGAAGAGTTGGATAAGACTCTTAGACGCTTTTGGGAAATCGAAGAGCCATCTCAAGTACTTAACCAAACACCAGAAGACCTTGAAGTTGAACAGCACTACACCGAAAATACGACCAGAAGCCCAAATGGAACATATACAGTGATGTTGCCATTCAAATCAAGTGTCGACTTGAGAAGCAGTCTTAAGGAGTCAATACGAATAACATATATTCGCTTCCGACAATTAGAACAGCGCTTTTATGCTCATCCTGATCGAAGGCAAGAATACCACGCCTTCATGGAAGAATACTTACGACTTGGCCATATGAAAAGGGTACCAGATGAGCTAATTCAAAGTACTGATTGCTATTATCTCCCTCACCATGAAGTCATCAAGGAAACGAGCTCTACTACAAGATTGCGTGTTGTATTCAATGCCTCCCAAAAATCAGCTGGTGGAAAGTCCTTGAACGACCTACTCCAAGTAGGCCCCTCAATACAGACTAATCTGCTTCACCTATTGTTACGATGACGCAACCATCGATATGTAATTGCTGCCGATATAGAGAAAATGTATCGGCAGATACAAGTTCATGAGGGAGATCAAGACTATCAGCGCATAGTATGGAGATTCAACGTCAAAGAGCCAATCAGGCATTACAGGTTGAAAACTGTGACGTACGGTACAGCATGTGCCCCATTTTTGGCTATTCGCACATTACAACAGTTAGCAATCGATGAACAAGCTGCCCACCCGGATGTCACTGACAGAATACGTCATGATTTTTATGTGGAAGATCTTCTCACTGGCTCAGATGACGCCACTCAGCTGAGGCACGTACAAGACGAACTCAACCTGGTACTCAGCAAAGGCGGGTTTCATCTGAGGAAATGGTCAGCTAATCATCAGACCCTGCTAGAAGCAATCCCTGAAAGCGATCGCGAAAACCAAAAGCCTCTTGAAATAGCTCTATCTGAAGAAGTCAAGACACTTGGACTGCAGTGGCATCCAGCACAAGATAACTTTTCATTCAAAGTTAAACTGTTGGAAGGCAAAAAACTAACAAAGCGATCCATACTATCAGAAGTGGCAAAACTCTTCGATCTGCTAGGTTGGTTGCAACCCTGCATTATAACGGGAAAAATTACTATGCAGAAACTCTGGCTTCTGAAGTTAGGCTGGGATGATGAAGTTCTTCCAGCCACAATCAAGGATTGGGTTGAAACACGACAACAATTACCGCTACTTGAAAAACTGCGAATCCTTAGATGGAATGGCTCAACAACGAATGCAAAGATAGAGTTGCACGGGTTTTGCGACGCATCCAGCGCAGCGTACGCCACGGCAATTTACTTACGAACTATCACCACGGAAGGACATGTGTCTACATGTTTTTTGAGCGCAAAGTCAAAAGTCGCTCCTTTAAAAACCATCTCAATTCCACAACTCGAGCTTAACGGTGCAGTTCTAATGCTAGAATCGATGAAACAAAAAATAGCATGCAAATGGTCCAATGTCAGCACTTACTTCTGGACAGACTCCAAAATCGTTCTGGCCTGGATCCAAAAACCAGCAGTGACGTGGAAGGTATTCGTAGCTAATCGCATCAGCCTGATACATGAAGATTCGACACCTAATGAGTGGCATCACGTTCGCACCACTGATAATCCCACTGATCTCGCGTCAAGGGGAGTGCGTCTTAACCAGCTGATCAACTCATCCCTATGTTGGAAAGGTCCAGAAAGGCTCGCAAATCGGGAAATACGGGCACCAGAAAATTTTGCGTTATCGGCTACAGAAACCGAAGCTGTGACTAAAGAAACTCGTACCGTTGCAACTTTAGCCACTGAGCGTACTCAAGAGCCAGAAATATTCAAAAGATACTCTTCGCTACCAAAGCTTCTAAAGGTTATGGCATGGATACATCGATTCAACTATAATACAACACATAAAACTGATAAACGAACGGGACCCTTGACAATTGAAGAGCTACAAGAATCAAAACTAACATGCATACAACTATCTCAGCAGCTTGCATTCGCAAAAGAAATCTCAACGCTTCGCGACAAGTTACAAGTCACCAAAGACAGCAGCCTCAAGCACTTAGTCGCGTGGGTTGATTCCGCCGGCATCCTTAGAACTATCGGAAGACTACAGTTCGCACCCATAAATGAAAAGGCGAAATATCCCGCTATACTTCCGAGAGATTCCTTTGCCACAGTGATCGTCAGACAGAACCATATGAAGACACTGCATGGAGGATTGCAACTCGTATTAGCAACCATACAACAAGAGTTCTGGATCGTTAATGCACAATCCTTTGTGAAACGGATACTTCGTGAAAGCATTACATGCTTCAAAACTACTGCACAGCCAGGAAACCAACTGATGGGACAACTGCCCTCACCAAGATTCCAAATGGAAAAGCCTTTTGCGGAGACAGGCCTGGACTACGCCAGACCAATTACCATCAAATGGAGTAGCGGCCGTGGGGCCAAGACAACGAAAGCATATGTAGCAGTATTTGTGTGCTTTTCTACTAAGGCCTTCCACCTGGAAGCTGTTAGCGAGTTATCAACACCAGCTTGCATTGCAGCAATTAGAAGATTTATAGCCAGAAGAGGAAAATGTCACACTATTTACAGTGACTGTGGGACAAACTTCGTGGGTAGCGAACGACAACTGCGGAAAGCATTTTCAGAAGCTGCAAACCACTTTAAAGATTGTTTGATGAACGACGAGATTCAGTGGAAATTTATACCTCCTGGAAGCCCACACTTTGGTGGACTCTGGGAAGCTGGGGTAAAATCAATGAAGCGCCATTTGGTCAAATCAGTCGGACAACATCTTTTAACCATTGAGGAATGCTTCTATCCCAAATAGAAGCATGCTTGAATTCAAGACCACTGTGCGAGGTGCGTAATAACCCAAAGGATCTATCGGCCATCACTCCTGGACATTTTTTTTAACAGGGAGTCACTTATTTGAGATACCATCAATCTCGGCTGACAAACCCATATGGAAACTGGAATATCTAAGCAGATTACAACAGAGACCTAAATGGACAAACATACGACCCAACCTTCAATTTGGCGACTTAGTGCTCATGAAAATGGAGAACTTCCCCCCTACTAATTGGCCACTGGCAAGAGTGACCGAAGTGCATCCGGGCGCTGATGGTATGGTGCGAGTCGTATCCGTCAAAGTACATGGACAAGTCACCAGACGCCCCGTGACTAAGATCTGCCGTCTACCGTTTAACAACCCAACTCCAGATACCTCTACGAAGTTAGCTGCTCAAACACCTAGTACAACAACACTTCTGACGACATCAAAACCACGCAAGTCTAAACGAGTCAAAATTGCACCTATTGGGAGTACTTGGACAGAATACTTAGCGGAACGAGCCAAAAAGCAAAAGGTGGAACCCATAAAACCTGCAACAAAAGGAATAACCGGTTCTGGTCTAGGTACTACACTATTATATTCGCTGCTGGTGATCTGCTGCGTTTTACCACAGACACACTGCGAGGTCAATATAACCCAACTGACATCCGGATTTTACATCGAGCATCTCGGAGTTGCACGAATACATAGACGTGCGCTGAAAATGCAAATTCAGGTACCAATTTGAATGATGACATGAACAATGTTAGCACAGTGGTAACAAAAGCCAGAGCACTGTGCGATTCCAGTACGGCAATTTCCTCGGACATCGGCTGCTATGAGCTTGCAGAACACCTAAATGAAGTGAAGGACCAGATCAATCGCAAAATAACAACATTGAGAATGTTTCATGGGAGACAACGACGCGGAGCACTAGGATCTCTGTTAACCGCGGTGTTTGGCGTGAACGATGAGGTATAAAAGGACATCAGAACTCTTTCCGACAACCAGAAAGCAATCATTCGTTCTGTCAATAACCAAAATAAACTTAGGCTGAAAGCAGTAAAAACCTTAAATAGCACGTCAGGTAAAATAGACATGCAATTGAACCGTTTCCAAACTCAACTGCAAAGAGGGTTAGCATGCATCAACGAACAGACTCATTGATTTACAACCACCGACCACAACAAAATCAATATCAACATCATGGCTACCTTACAACGAGCAGAAAATTACCTGCAAGAAGTATACCATAAATATACAAGCATACTATCGAGCCTTTCATCACGCACAGACATTTGAGATTGCATTAAGATAAGCGACGCCATGCAAGACATCAACAGAACACTGCTACTGCTACCAGATCATGTGCAAATTATACTACGACCAATCGAGCCGATTCAATCTACATCCGATGAAAACAGTTTCCACCTTCTAGCCTTCCTTCCAATCATTGACAGGCGCCCATACGAGATCATAAAACCAACACCAATTCCAAGCATTCGAAATACCACCAAGGATTCTAGGAGTCAACTATAATCAGCAACAGTATTTCGAAGCCTCCTCAACCGACCTCTTCAGACTTTATGCTGACCAGTACCTAGTGGACATCAACATACTCTACGACGTCAATTCAAAGCCGAACTGTATAATCAATGAAATCCACAAGGTATACGGGAGAACACCATGTCCAGTGCACACCTTCAAACTTAACACAGTAATATGGAAACAGCTCTGGATGTTCACCGCTCCTACAGCAACCCCTGGGCAAACACAATGTCAAGATCACCGGGACAACGTAATTCTGAACGGCACTGGTATCATCAAACTAACACAAGAATGCAACCTTAAAGTTGAAGATTCACTTTTCACTACAACATGGTCAGCCTTCACAAGGAACTTATCGGTCTACATCCTTCCACACCCTCCTGCACTTAATCAAACCATAAGCAAACAAACTATACCAACCCTTGTCGCATCAGAATTAATCAAGGCAGACGAATCCTTAAGAGCCTACGTCCAAGAAGAATAAGCAATTATTGAAAATTACCAGTCAATATCTTGGTCAACCGTTCACCAACACGGGAATAGCATCACCTTATCTGTCATCATATCCGTAACCACTGTAGCCGGTTGTTTATTTTTGATAAGGCGTCGTCTTGCTAAACCGGCAACTACACCAACCTTACAGAGAGCAAACTGGTACGACACATCGACATGCAACATGAACTAAGAACCTCGGAAGGTTCATGGCAGGCGGTAATGTTCAAATCATCACCACGCAGTCAATGCTCTAGAATTTACCTTCATCAATTGTGGCGCAATGCATATTCAATTTCGTATTCAAATCCATTAGTATTAAAATGCAATCAAACAAATTGTAAATTTCATTCGCCTTAGTATTTGCAATATTAAACCTAACCTAATGCTAAATTGCAATATTGTATTGAACTTTGTAAATTTCATTCACCTTAATGTTAAACCAAACAGAATGCTAAATTGCAATTTTGTATTGAACTTAATTCACTTTACCAATTGCAACTCATCAAAATTTGTCAACTAATTGTTAATCACCTTTTCACGCACATCAGTAATTATAAGTCAGCAAATTGTTTTTTAATAAAGTCATAAACTTTATAATAATTGTAAGTCAGCAAATTGTTTTAAAGTCATTAACTTAAGATTTGTAAGTAAGCAAAAATGATGTATATAAACTGAAGAATGGAGAATAAAGACAGCACTTGTTGTTCAAATATATATGTTGTTCAATTATATAAACTGAAGAACGGAGAATAAAGACAGCACTTGTTGTTCAAATTAACGCATTGATTTTATTTTCCAGAACACCAGTCGCAATGGGGAGAATACCTCTTCTAAGTTTCACACATGCTCTTCGAATGTTGTTCCGATAACAATGATGTCATCTAGGTACACCAAACAGGTCTTTCAGGTTAGGCCTAGTTGCACGTATTCCATCAGGTGTTCGAAGGTGGCTGGAGCATTGCAAAGCCCAAATGACATCACCACTAACTGCCACAATACGGCCCCAACTGAGAATGCGGTTTTCTCTCGGCCCTTCTTGTCGATTTCTACCTGCCAGTACCCGCTTTTGAGATCAAACGAAAAAAACCATTTTGCGTCGGCTACAGTGTCCATGATGTCGTCGATGCGTGGAAGCGGGTAACTTTCTGTCTTAGTGGCGTCGTTAAGCTGCCAATAGTCGACGCAAAAACCGGTGCTACCATTCGTTTTCTTCACTAGAACGACTGATGTGGCCCATGAACTGACAGAGGGCTCAATAACACCCTGTTTCTCCATATCCGAGATCAGCGCGCTTACTTCTTCTTGTTTGGCTATAGGAACAAATTTCGGTACTTGTCAAATCGGCTTGGCTCCCTGTGTATCTTTGGCGTGAGCTACCATAATCCTTCGGCCTTGGTCATCCGAGCTTGTTGAGAAGATGTCATTGTACTTGGTGACCGCATCAGAAGCTTGCCTGAATAGCTGCACTGGCAATTTAGTCTGCTCCAATATTGCAGACAAGAGTTCCCGCACTTTGTCTGTGTCTTGCGTCTTTTTGAATGATGGTCGTGAGTAGTTTCTAAAGCGATGATGAAACTGGCAGCTGCCGATGGCTTTTCACACTTTGATGCTTGTCGTTGCATCTACAGTGTTTTATTTTCTAGGGAGAT
Source organism: Odontomyia ornata (assembly GCA_963969285.1). Classification (NCBI taxonomy): domain Eukaryota; kingdom Metazoa; phylum Arthropoda; class Insecta; order Diptera; family Stratiomyidae; genus Odontomyia; species Odontomyia ornata. The sequence continues at coordinate 43,973,320 of OZ017743.1, forward strand.
GAATGCCCATTTATGCAAAAAGTGTTGGACTCCCATATTCGTAAGAAGGCGACTAGACTACCCACTAAACCACCTCCCCCGTCAACCTGAGAACCTAGTCTGGAACAGTTTGACACATTACTTTGGCCCAGGTCACGTTTTGTTACGCCGTGACACACCTTCAAGCTGGGCGATCCGTCTTCTGGCGGGAGGATAGAGGGAAAGAGGAAGTGCCAGACAAGCGATCCCCCAGCTCCAACACCCCTGGCTGCTGTGAGTCCCTTTTATCTTTTAGGAGTGCCCGAACATAATGTGCCACCTGGTTCCATTTGTCAACCGATTCGAGCATATCCTCGACTATATTATCCATGATGAGCTCTCTCGTCTCTCTGTAGAGAGCCCTTTGCCTCTTGTCCCATTTTGTGCACGCAAAAAATATGTGGCAGGCATTGTCCTCCTCTCCTGAGCAAAAACGGAAATCGGGGGAATGTGACTTACCAATCATGTGAAAGCACCCATGCCCGCTCAAAAGCTGAGTCAGATAAAAGTCAGTCTCACCACGTATCCGTTCTTTATATATCTTACAAGGCTTCGTCATAAAATCAAACTGCGCAGGGCTAACGTCTTCGTTGGGTCTATCAAATAAGATCAGCGGTCTCCAGAATCCACATCATGCTTGGCCCATACAATGCTCTCGAGAGATTTCTGTACATCAGTGTCGGCACATACACGAAATTCATCTTTGGCATTTGGATACTAGGATCTTCCATCAGTACTTTGGCATTCCGCCATTTCAATACCCGTTTGCCCAAATCCAACGTAATTCCGTTTGGTCGTAGAAAATCCATTCCGAGAATGCAGTTATGCATAATGTTCACGACCAGAAAATTATGCCGGAACGAAAGGTCTTCCAACTGTATCTGGAAGTTGAACTCTCCATGGACAGGTGCAGGATTCTCCGTAGCTATCTATCGTGAGAAAATCATGCTCCTGTGTAGGAGTTGTTGCCTCACTAAGTCTGGTCGGATAATCGATCGGGTTGCACCAGTGTCGATTGTTATGGTGCAATGCTCTCCACGATGTAGTCTTGACACGGTGATGGTGGTGCTGGGGACGTCGATCCTCCTAGCCAACCTCTGCCCCACAAAGTTGGCTTTTACATGTTTCCCAATCCCTCAGTATGAAGCGCTTCAATTCTGGGCTTACGACTCGGTTTAGCGCTCCTCATAGTTGCACACCCTGGACAATAGCATGGTTTTCTTCGCTTCTTGGAGTCTTTTTGCAGGTACCCCTTCTCAGCGCAATTTCAGCATCTAGGGGCACCATTTACATGCGGTTCTCGGTCAATTTTCAAGCGCTTACACTTGCACTCGCCTGCCACTTTCTCGAGAACGCAGGCAGAGGTACGAGTCACATTTTTCGCTGCCTCAAAGTTCAGACTATAAGCCAATGTATCCTTAACCGTTTGCTTTTGAGCTTAACGCATGGCTTATTGTAATTTATGGTCCTTCAATACGCTGATGAATGCTTCTCTAACTACGTCATCTTGATGTTCTGGGTCGTAAGCTGGGTAAGCCAAAAGTGCCAGTCGTTCAATGTTTTGTGCTAGCTGCTCTAATGTTTCGCCAAACTTCTGCATCCGATGCCGTAGCTGTGACCGGTAAATCTGCTTCGGGAGATCGCCTTCATAACGCATGTCGAGCACATTCATCATAGCAGCTGAGTTTGAGTGCAACTGAACGGGGATGGTCTGCATAAGCTCGGCAACCGGGCCTCTTAGAGCAAGAATGAGGGCAGTTACTCGTTCCTGGTAATTGCAGTGATTTGTCCTAGCGGTGGCTTCAAAATGGGTTTTGTGAATGCTGCAGATCGTTTGCCCGTCGAATATTGGTGGGTTTGCATTTCTGAATATACTTTGCGCTGCAATTATCAGTGAAGCTAGTGATTTTCTCCTCGACCTGGCTGACTTTCTCCTCGACCTGGAAACCTTTTCCTCGACGCATTCAATTCGGTTGGTCAAAGTACCGAGCTCCACTATTATTACGGTTGACTGTTTTTGCACTTCTTAGATTTCGATCGCTTGTTGGCTCAGCTTTGCAAGTTGTTCATTAAGCTTCGTTGATTGTTCATCTAGTTTCGCGGTTAACTTGGGTGACTGCTCATTTAGCTTCGTTGATTGTTCATTTCGCTTCGTAGCTAAACTCTTTGACTGTCCATTTAGCTTCGCAGTTAAACTGGATGACTGTTATCGCTGCTCTAGCTGGATAAGCATCAACATTTGCATCAGCGCATTTTCTGGTTCCTTTGATTTTGGTGTCGCTGATTCTCCACCTTCTGCGCCTTTTCCCGCATCTTAGGGCTCAGCCAATTCGAGATACGCAACTTCCGATTCAATCGTGTCACGCAAGCGCGCAACCAATGTAGCCTTTGTACCTTGCGTAGCCAGGTTTCGCTGTTTCAACCCTTCTCTAAGCTCCGACATGGTCAATTCATTAATTTTTAAGTGAAGATTTCGTAGTATTTTTATTATTTCGGCTCTTTTCTTTTCACCAGTTTCTACGTTCAATTTCACTTTCGAAATTTTCTTTTTCACTTCTGACACCACTATTACGTGTAATGGTTCGCGGCCAATAGGTTTAATGTCCCGGAAAAGTGAAAACGCACTGTTTCTAAGTTAAGTTATAAGAGTTTATTTGAATAATGATTAATTTCACTATTTTACGAAAATTAGCCAAAATGCTATTATTTTCCACTTGCCTATAAATTTATATTATGGGGCACTGAAAAACTGTCTTTAAAAGTTCATGAATATCAATCAAATTGAATAAACTGAATAAAATGTCAGCCACTAATGTAATTTAAACGTTTTTCTCTCTGAATGCCGTAGTACAACAAATGAGCTACGCAATTTCCCACCTTATTGTATGACACATATATGACCACTACAAAAACTGACGTGCTTGGTAGTTTGTTCTATAAATAAAGTCCAAATTTTGAAAATATTCACTGATTTCACTTTTGCACCATTTGTTCCTTAAAAACCTCACTTTGGATTATTCATAATCGTTTTAATCACTACAATCATTCACAAATCGTATCGTCCTGACACCTTTTCGGAAAATTTATACGATGCTCGTCTTAAACTTTTTCATAAAAAAATGCATGCACTTCACAATTCTAAGCCCATCTACCTCACAATTCAACCAATAAGTCTTACCCAATTGTTAACTCCACGTTTTCTTTTTCACGATTCACTGCTGTCGTCGCCACCCCACTTTCTTCCGAGCCAAAAATCACCTTTTCTTCACAAAAACCAAATGCTCAACCATTAACTCCACAAATCAACGCAAAAACTCACTTGTCCTTCCCAAAAACCAAATGCGAATGACCTAAATCCAAGAACCCAATCCAGCATTTCACATCCAGCAAATCCAATGCCGCAATCCTTTCATTTCCAATTACCGCTGCCGCATTTGGGTAACGTAATCGAAGTTCGATACACTTTGATTCCGCTACCCACATATTTTTTACATATCGACAAACGCAACGACATCCATTTGCACATATATTGCAATTTGCATAACCATGGAAGCGTTTGATTAGGTGCAAATTATCATATACATACGAAAACAATTGTTTTTGCCGATACTCCAAAAAAGTGCTTTTTTGCGCTCGGGAACTTGAACCCAGGGTCGCAGTGAAGCCCCGGTCGAGAATCCACGATGCTACCAACGGAGCTACCTTCTGTTGATTTCCCATTCATTGTAATAACAACTTCAACTATAAGGGAAACGTAAATGAATTTGTGTCAGCATGAAATTAAGATTTGTTAGTGGGAGCAAATGAATAAAATCGGTTAGTATCAAGGAAGGAATTAGGTTTTGTTAGGAAAAATGTATCGAATGAAATTTCGTTAATGGGAATTAATGAATGGAATGTTGTTAGTGGGAAAATTAAAATTATTATTATATACTATTTTTTTTTGTAATCGAAAATAAGGGAAAAGTGTAGAATGGAAGTGGTGGGGAAATAAAAATTATAAGGAAATTGTTAAATGATAATAAAAGTAAATAAATTTACTGATGAAAAAGGTATATGTGCCCAAAGGATGGGGGAAATGTTACGGCGGCAATTTGAAGTTGCGAATGGGGGAAAGTCGGTACGCCGAACTTCGCAATAATAATGGGGACGACCCAGACCCTGAATGTTTCATCTAGCCGGGCAACGAAGGGATATCGGCAGGGGTAGATATGAGTCGGATTGGATGTCCTTAGCGTGAAATATCCCAAGCAGCCTGCCAGACTCATCTCCAAGCTCGTATGCCACGTGTTCAATACAATACGGAGTGAACCGTGGAGTGAATTTGGCAGCAAAGCGATCAGCTTCATTGCTCACGGGGAAATTACGCACGAAAACCTTCTGACCTTGAAATTGCTCACGAGGGCGAACACGAAGGTTGTAGCGTTGAGCTCCCTTTTGGTGGGTTCTTTGCAAATTACATCTGCTTGGTTCTGTATAGCTCGCAGTCGAAAACTGTTAGCACTTAGCTGTACCTCACCATCGTCAAAGGCATTAAGACTCCTGAGGAGGGTCTACTCTGAGCCATGTTGGATTGGGTGATACCTGAACATGAGAAAGTAGGACGAATATCCCGTGGACTCATGAATCACCTTGCGGAACGCAAAACATAAAGCTGAAAGATTCTCGTCCCACTTGCCATGATCAGGCCCTACGTAGGCTCTGATGGCGTTCTGTGTCGACTAGTTTGACCTCTCCAAGGCATTCACCCACGGTAAATAATATGGGGGTAAAGCAATGCTGCCCTCTATAGTCATTCATATGCTTGCCGAATACCTTGGAGGCGAACTGTACACCATTGTCAGAATATAGCCATTCAGGAACTCCAAAGGTCAAAAAGGTTTCGTGCTTCAAATATCGCACGACTGACTCCGCAGCGGGTTTCGTCATGGGCTTGAGCCATACGAACTTTGGGTAATGATCCAGGACCACGAACAATTGGTTGTTCCCTGATCTTGAACGAAGGTATGGGCCCAAAAAGTCCACAAACAGGCATTGCATAGGTCATACAGAGATTTGTGATGCCCCCATAAGGGGACTCATCGTAAAATTTGGCGGCTGGACCTGTTTGCATATCAAGCAATTCTTCATGTGCTGAATCACATCTTGACGGAAACGAGGCCAATAATAATACCTTTGCAAAATTTCAGTTGTTTTGCGAATTCCACAATGAGAGCCCCGGGGATCATCATGAGCCCATCGGTGATCCTCAGGAACCCATAGTTTTGTTCTGGTAACATCAGTAGTTGACGTAGCAGGAGAACCCGTACTAATATATATTCAATCATCTGCAAGGTGCAAATTCTAAAACTGATCAGGTCGTTCCAAGATTTGCTCCATAGATGCTCATACTCGGGCTCCTGAAACGCAGACTCGAGGATTGGACAGTCAATGTGCCCGTGCTCCGGGAGACAGGAAATGATCGAGTTTACCCGCTCGTCCTTCGAGCATATTTTCGACAAAGTATCAGGAACAACGTTAAGGGCACATTTTCCGGTGTTCAGATTGGAAATTGAACCCTTGCAATTTCAAACTCCAGCGAGCCAATCGACTAAAAATGTCCGACTGTTACATCAGCCATTTTAGACCGGCATGGTCGCTTATGATGATGAAGGGCAACCCTTGGATATATGCCCTGAATCACTTTACGGTCTGCACCACAGCTAAGCATTCCAATTCAGCAACGCTATAGTTACGTTGCGCAGCGTTGAGCTTCATTGACGTATATGCGATTGGATGCTCTCCACCCTTATCGTCCTTCTGGAACAAAACATTTCCAATACCCACTGTAATTGCGTCACACTAGATATAAGAGTGCTTCGTAAAGTCTGGCTTGGCCAGCACTTGAGCAGAAATCAACAAGTGCTTTACATTATTGAAGATAATATAAGCGGAAACAGACCACTTGAAGGCAAGTTTGCCCTTTGGCAAATCCGTTAGAGGGGCCGTAATCGAGGCGAAGTTCGGAATAAAACGCCTGTACCATCCTACCATGCCCATGAACTATCTCACGTCTTTGGCCGTTCGGGGTTCAGGATAGGAAACTACACCTGAAGCCTTCTCCGATTCAGTGTGCAGAGCACCATCACTCACTACAAAGCCAAGATATTTGATCTCCTTCTTAACGAACTTGCTTTTTTCAACATTGATGGTCAAATTGGCGTACCTCAGCAATTTTGCCTCAGAGTACTCAGAAGCTCCAAGTGCTCATCAAATGTTGAAGTTGTAACAAGCAGGTCATCTAGGGAAACAAATACCTTGTCCTGCAGCTTATGCGGTATTACTTCATGCATCAACCGACACATTACATAAACCGAACGGCATGACCTTAAAATGGTACAAGGGCCTGCCAGGGACAATAAAGGCCGTTTTCTCCTTAATTACCTCATCCAACGGTATTTGTCAAAAGGCATATTTCAAGTCCAAGCTGGTAATGAACCTGGTACTCTGCAACCGTGCCAAAAGACATTCAATCAGCGGCAACGCATGGGCGTCCTTAACAAGTCAAGTCATAACCGCACCTTGCCGGGTTTTCTGACAAGGGTCACAGGAGAAGTCCACGAACTCTGACTTCCCTCTATTATCCCCAAAGACAACATACGATCGGGTTCGTCACAAAACAGTTTCTATATAACAGGCGAGACAGCATAATGCCGCTGCTTAATGGGTCGAGTGTCAATATGATGAGACACAAGACTGGTCCCAAACAAACCTTTCACATTATACGATGGAAACTGTTGTTCGACGAAGTCCAGTTGTTTCTGATCTTTTGAAGACAACAGATGGAATTCAGGGTTTCGAGGCTTCGAGGCTGCATTGATAGCATTGACCTGGATTGGTGCTATCTTGAAGAGATCCCAGAAGTCAATTCCAAGATACACCAGAAGATACCTCTTGATGAGTGCTGTATGGTCAGTGCTACTGTACGGAGCAGAGGTATGAGGCTTACTGAAAATGCCTGACACTGTTGCAGAGAAGAGGAGCCCTGAGGATTGCATATTTGTATCCGACAGTCTCTGATAAAGCGGTGAAAGTTATTGCAGGCGTAATACCAGTCGGCCTCCTTGCTAGAGAGTGCCGCGCTATTTATCTGCGTCGAAACAAGGATGCGAGGGAGATGGCTGTCCGCGAAGAGGGGCAGCGCCCACATAACGATTGGCAGCAGTCTTCGGTGAATTGCGCGAAGGGAAGGTGGACTGCGAACCTCATCCCGGATGTGAGACCATGCCTGAATCGAAGGCATGGTGAGACTGACTTCTATCTGACCCAGCTTTTGAGCGCGCATGGGTGTTTTCAGACTTACCTGCACAAGATTCATAGGTCACGGTCCCCCGATTGTCGGTATTGCCCAGGAGTGGAAGACAATGCCTGCCACACATGCATAAAATGGAACAGGCTGCAAAGAATCCTCTACAGTTAGACGGGAGAGCTCACCCTGGATAATATAGTCACGGTTATGCTCGAATCGGTTGACAAATGGAACCAGGTGGCACATTATGTTCGGGCAGTCCTAAAAGATAAAAAGGACTCACAGCAGCCGGGGGCTGGGGGATCGCTTGTCTGACACTTCCTTTTCACCTCTCTCCACATGCTGAAAGAGGGATCGTCCAGCTTGAAGGCACCTCACAGCGTTAAAAAACGCGGCTTGGCCCAAAGTAATGTGTCAAACGGTTCCAGACTAGGTTCTCAGGTTGACAGGGGAGGTGTTTAGTGGGTAGTCCAGTCACCTTTTTGCAAACATGGAAGTCCCACACTCTGTGCGTGAATGGGCATTCACCTCCCTACCACAAAAACAAGATACACTGCCTGGGTCAAGGAAGGAACAACCAGGAACCTCATCAATTTGGTGGTGTTGTTGAATCGCACCAATGTGGTGTGGTGACGTATCCCAAAACTGGATCCTTGTGCCCTGATGCAGTTTTAACATGAGCATGCATGGTATGCATATACAAGCCTAAGTCTAACAGTAGGTCCAAGGCTCCATATTCAAGGATACTGACACTGGTTCCACTATAAAGCAAACCTGTTAATTTGCAACCCTTGACGAAAATCTCTGCCTAGGGCCTATTGTTGCCAGGAGTTGTTACAGTTGACTCCACGCAGGCACGCTTCAAGAGACGCCTGGTGAAGAAATATCTCCAGGATCTCCGAAAGCATTCCCGAAAAGGTCGTGGTCTAAGACTAACGGGTGATTCACGATCATCGGCCGCCTTTCCATTACATTTGATGTAGTCCGGTAATCTGCTTGGAGTAATCACATTGCTAGAAAATGGTGGTAAATCGGACGTATGAGGCAAAGTGAAGAAACTTGTGGATGGGCACTGGTTTGGTATCTGGTTACTCATTGTGTTATGGTATCCCGGAAAGGATGAAGGGATCCCACTTGGAGGCCGACTCTGGAAGTGTGAATGATATTCTGCAGCAGATCTCGCTTGAGGATTACACCAGGCATTCTCTAACATATCAACAGCGTCAATGTTGGGAGGATGCCTGTTGCTTTGGCCAACCACAGGTCTACTGAAAGGATTCCACACAGCTTCAACTCTAGTGCAGTAACAAACTAACTCTGTCACCGATGCGAATTCCAAGCCTGCCAAATGATTCTTCATTCGTTCGTCCATGTTCCGGAACAGGATGGCCTGCATGTCAAAATCGGATAACGGATTTTTAAGACGCAAAGCCATTTCCATTATGGAGCCATGAAACTCTCGGAAAGCTTCGTCTGGCCTCCAGAAACGCGCATCGATTGCTCGCTGCACATCTACATCGGTCCAATGAGATCCATAAGCTCCTTCAACGCAGCTTCCAAATCAGGCCACGTAAAATTGGGGTTGTGCTGCCAGACTAACCAGTACCATCTTTCTGCTGGTCCTTTCAGAAGTATATGCAGGCTGAATGCTAGTTCATCTAAGTGAATTTTGTAATTTCTTGCCAAGGTAGTGGCTCGAAAAAGGAACTGCTCATTATTTAGACCAGCAGAAGAACCATCAAAATTGACCCTCTACTTATGAATTGGTAGGAAGGAATAAAATTCATCGTCAGAGCTGGAGTAGGTGGAATAAGAGGTGTTATGTGATGCCATGATTTAAAATAAATATAATTAATACTGAATAAGCAAACTTAAAAATCACGAAATCAATAAGTAGCAGACGAACTACACCGACAATTTGAATAAAATAAATAATAAAACAAATCACAGAGGGACAAACACTGTAAAATAAATTAGAAATTTTACCATCTAACCTAAGCTAAAATAAAAATCAATTAGAATTTCCTAATCTATATCCCTATCTATAAAATTATCCTATAATTGAAATCCTACTGAAACTAATAACTAATTAAACCAAACTCAATTAACAAACTCAATCCGAAAGATTGACTATCTTAAAATATCGAACAACTAGTTAAAACAAAACTATAATCTAACTAACTAAAAACTTTTAGGAAAAAAAAGACAACCGAGATGTTGGAAGTATTTATGTTGAAATAGGGAAATTGATTTGGCACCGCTTCCATAAAATTTATTTCATCGTTTTTAGGGCATTTCGAAGTCGGTTGTCTTTTTTTTCTAAAAGTTTTTTATTTCACCCTTTTTAGTGGCAATTTTTTTCATTTCGAACCTTTCAAAACTCAGTTTCTTGAATACATTGTATTATGTACTCGTATATTAAAATATAATTTTTTACTGCAATGCAAAAAGCACTACGGTTAAAATCTGCAGCGATCATAGGAATCGAATTTAATTCTGGTACATTTAATACCTGTTCTCATCAACCTCTACCTTGATCTTAGATTTCAAAAGATCCAATATTGATTGTCGCTTTGAGAAATTTCCGAATTTCGAACTTTGCCAAGCCGCCATTTTTATATTCCGACCTGACCTTGGGTGCTTTTTTATCGTTAAATTTTCTCAACCTTTGAGCAGCCGCCATTTTGTTACAACTGGTTCCACTTTGGATTTTTTATTGTGAGCTTTATCACAAAATTGAATTAATTCTTGTACCAGTTTTGGTACAAACCGGAGCCATACTTTGGTCAGAACAGAAATATTTCTGAAAGTTTGGCGAAAATCTAACAAAATTGCAAGCTCCAGGCACGATTTTTTTAATACCCTATCTACATACAACCAACCATACACACGCAATGTCTTTTAATTTAAGTTCAAAGTGTTTATTTAATGCACAATAATCAATTAACACTTTCACTAATTTTAATTGTCACTATTAAAATAAATCTAACACTTGTCCATAAATTTATTATCGCAATTTTCTTCTAAATCACTTCACTATTACGAAACACACTCCATAAATTTACTATCGCAGTTCTTATCGCGGTCGAATGAATTATTATTCATTCAGCTCGCCTTTATATAGGGTCTC